>OZ020501.1:5339389-5665382 GCA_963971365.1 Lasioglossum villosulum
TTTTTTTTCGTTGTTGTTAACCGTGCGACAGTTTCGAGGACTGGAACCCCGCGCGAATAATTCAGTCGCTTCATTGCGGTTATTAATTTCGCGCCAGGAACGGGCCAGGAAAAATGCTGCGCCGCTGTGTTTTGAACGGCGGAACTTATGCCACGCTCTTGCGGCCAGCGTGTGGATCCGCGCGCCGGACACTGTCACCCTCAATTTCGACCTGTTAAAGGGGAATCGGGAAAGATGGATGGCCCACCGTCGCTTCTGGATACGCGCCGAACCACCCAGAGAAGATCCGAGAAATTGACCCGGCCCGGATGAAACATTGGGTCTCTGCAGCGGAACGGTGACGAGCCGCGTTTTGTGCGATCGAGGGCGGTGATTGCCCCGGCGGCTGCCGGGAAGAAATTAGTCGTGATGCTTGTTGCTTGGACCACCTTTTTTTGTCGCAAATCCTTTCCAGTTTTATCGGTCTTCGATCTTTTAATTTTTCTGTCGACGAGGAACGAACGACAACTCTTTTTCCGATTCGCTGATCGAAGGGAAGTCGTTTGTTGAACGATTTTTTATCGTACTTCTCCTCATTTAAAATTAAAATTTTCGTTTCAGATCAATGATCGATGATTGTTCAAAATATCTCAACGGGTATAATCTTGTTGTTCCAACGAGCAATGTTCTCGTAGCATTAATACTTTAAACCCTCGATCATTGTACCCTTTCTCGTCCTCGGCAGCTGTTTGATCGTTGAATTAATTTAGGTCTCAGGCTCGATCGCTTTTGGACTATAAATACGTATGTGGGTGGAGTAGAAAATGAATAAAGATCACTCGATGTATCTTGCGCCATATCAAACGCGATTATGATGCACCCAGCCTGAGAGAAGAATCTTGAACCATGTTTTACACCCAAAGCGAACTGTAGACAGTGTTTTACGTCAAATGAATAATTATTCACGAGTCTGGAAACATCGT
This sequence comes from Lasioglossum villosulum, assembly GCA_963971365.1. Classification (NCBI taxonomy): domain Eukaryota; kingdom Metazoa; phylum Arthropoda; class Insecta; order Hymenoptera; family Halictidae; genus Lasioglossum; species Lasioglossum villosulum. The sequence continues at coordinate 5,340,352 of OZ020501.1, forward strand.
ATAATGCACGGGTTATCAGATAAATAAATAAGAAATATATTTCATCTCCAATTCGCATAAAGATGCTATAGTTTATGCGAATTCAAAATTTGATTCAAATGGAGTATTTTTGAGGAATAAATATATTTATGATTTATTCATCTGATAACCCGAGCATGGAAAATAATATTATATTTGTTGCGATTTTATCTGATATTTTCAGATGCACGATATACTTATTTCTATCTCTAAATGGCAAGGAAACGATCACGGAACGAAACCGACGAAACAATTTGACCAAACGCGGAGGATGCCGAGCGAGAACGATCGAAATCCTCTCGGACGACCGTCCCGGGACTCATTCGTATGCGGGTCCGAAATGTCCTAAGACGTAACGTACGCGTTTCGTTAAATCGGTCCAGGGAACCCGTAGGCCGGCGGAGAAAATTATGCACAATTAACGTCAGTCAAGTATGCCCGGGTTAGCATTGCGTTCTGGCTCCGATATTTATGTACATCGGCCGGCCGCAATTTTATGTACACGGATATATCTTCCATAATCATATACGGCGAGGTTGTCCTTAAACGGAGAGGATCGGTACCCCGGTCGACCTTCGGCGAAATTAACGATCCTCCTCGCGAATCTGATGGATTTCTCGATCTGTATACGCCGATTATTGGCGTCGTATCCGCGGATGCTCACCCCCCATTGTAATTCGAACGATGCATAACGACGATTAACTGCCAGCGTCCATCACTGTTCAGAGTCGCGATTAAAGTGACTCATCAGTAGGAAACGACGCATCGATGCCCGGTCTCTTATGTACGAATCGCTGTTAATATCGTCCGCCGCGAATGCAATCATCCGACACAATAACCGTTTCACCGTGCCATTCGTAGTTCGTAAACCGAGCCACTGTTCTCTAGTCGATCTTCGATGGCCCATCGAAGATCTGGTTAGACGGTTAAACTACTACTGTTGGATCGTAGCTCTCCGGTATGGCCCTTGAGATACTCGACCTAACTTTAGAGACTCTGAAACCACACAAAATGCACGCGAGAAAATTTTAATACCCAATGGAGGGCTGTATTGTATAAATAAAATGTCTTTTGTTAAGTATTCTGTGTCTACATGTATCGGAATTTTATTCGGTTGCTTAATAGTTGGTGCATAGGTCTCCAATATGGCCGCTGAGATCTTCAAGCTGTCTCTGGAAGATTCTGAAATAACACACCATTGCACCTGAAAAAGTTGCAGAGTCCTTTCATTTTATTTATTAAATATTTTGCGTCTACAATCTCTACATCTCAGTTTTATTCAGTTGTGAACAAAACCTTCGGTCGATTAATTGATCAGAGACTATTATACTTTGACTTGTTCTCTTAAGACCTGAAAATGCACATGGAATCGAATTCTGAAACCTCGAATAATAATTCTGAACATTTAACTGTACAAAATTCTAATTCATTAAAGAAGTTGAAGACTTTCAGTTGTCCTCGCATTCCACCACTTGGTTTAACAATTTCTCATTGTCACGACGAATGGACCACGGTCAACTACTTTTCCCGTCACATAGTGAGAAGTTAAAGGTTACCCTACGTTCGTCCCGAACGAACTATGATACGTCCTCGTAAACAACTTTGCAGATCCCCTTAAACTCAGATTATAGTGTCGGTGTCGTCGACAAGCACTAAACTAATGATCTAGCAGAACCAACGAGCGCAGAAAACAGCTAAACGGCTTAAGTCCCAGCTCAAAGAGACACGGGACGTTCTTGGGGGTCTTATGACGCTTGTTAGATCAGCAGCCCCTTTATTACGCGGAAACCGGAATTTCGCCGGGCCTCGTAGATATCGTGGATCAGTTGAAGAATCGGAGAACCGGTCCGAGAGGCATTCTTTCTCTGCGCGATCCAGTTGATCTTCTTTGAAATACGAAATTCTTCTTCCTAATAAAAGATGTCGATCTTTTAAAATTTTCTCGAAATTCTTTCTGTTCTATTTGTTTAACAATGAATATACAAGTTTCCGGCATGTGTTGTCTCTCAACTTTGAATTTCAGTTTGGATCTTCATGGATAAATATCAGCCCGACTATTGATAAATAGATACCACTACTACCATAAAAGATACTACTGAAAAAAGATCGAGTTTCCAAAGTTGGTAAACCAGATTTCTCCTCCTCCTCGAGAAAGAGAGAGTCGGACTCTGTCGATCCTTCACGATCTGTCCTTTCGTTTTGCGGCTTCGCGGCGGACAACGGCGAGGCCATTCGAACCCGAAAGGCGTTAATTATAATTAGCACAGGCGAGATTAGTAATTAACACTTGGGGGTAATCGCGGAGCGTTGCGTGAAGATACAGCACGAGCTTGGACTGATCGTGTGTATGCGTGTGCGTGTGCGTGCGGGCTGTGTCTGGTGCGAGTGTGCGAACGCGGATAATAACGCCGGCCGAGATGCCGGCCGAGGCAGGTCGCCCGATTTATAACGCAGATAATAATTGCGGGCCGAACTTAATATTCATGAGCCAATCAGATTTGCGCGCCGAGTCGACGGGACTTGCTGCGTCCGCGGGCCCTTTCAGGGATTCATTGTGCCACCGCGACTCCGGCCTCTGAATAACCAGCCGCTCTTTTGCTCCTAAACGCTCCGACCAGTCTGCAACTGTTTACCCAACAGTCTTCATTCGAATATTATTCTCCAAACGTTTCTGAACGAAAATATTTATTCTGCTAATTTCAATTTATACCCTTCTTAAAATGAAACATTTCTTCTGACCTAGAACAATTCCATTGTGAATGATTTTTATTGCCATATTTAATTGTTTAGTAATTAACAATAAGATAAGATAGCAATATATTGAGACTCTTCTATCTTAATCTTATTAAGAATAAGATTAAATACCAATATATTTAATGATTTAAACAATATTGTGAATTATCGTACAGAAATTTTCAGTGGTGACTCTAAATTCTCTAAAGCAAACGTCTTCAATTAGGTCATCAATTATCCGAGCTCGGAAAAATGGAAAGTGTCAGTGACCCCACTAAAAATGATAAAACTAGTTTATTTATATTGTACAGCTGCTGCAAACTCCATTTTGCAGCTGCAAAACGATATATTTACAGACACGGTAAAGAGTATTTGCATCGTATTTAATATTTTTCTCCCCGCTCAGTCTTTTCGTTTACCGTCAGTTTTCGTCAGTTCTTGAGAAAATGCGGTTAAAACAAACCTCCGGCTAACGAAATTTGGAACAGTATTGTCTATAAATATGCCGTTGGAACCAAAAACTTGGATCCTGGTTAAAATAAGTTTTCTCCACTCGCGCGAGTATCCTCTCAATTACTGTCAATCTTCATAATTCTTACGGAACACGTGAGTGATGGAAAACAGCGGTGGAATTGTTGTCTATAAACATACTGTGATGAACTCAAAAGTTTTGTTCTCGGTCGAGATTGTATTTTTACGGCACTTTTAAAATTATCTCGTTAGCTTAGTGTCTTAACACGATGATTGACAATCCTCAACGTTTCTGCTGAAACGCGGCTAAAGCAGAATGTAAACAATTTGACACTAATAATCTCAATCTTGAATTAACTAGTTGTCCTCGGTAACGGAGTCTGATAATGCCATTTCAGATTATTTAAAGCGAGACTTTTAATCCTCTTTCTCATTATTCAGTAACAGAATCTAACAGTTTCATTAAGATTATTATTTAAAACAAGTCTTTCTGTTGCAGAATATTAAGGACCTCGTCAAACTTGAATTAACTGGTTATCCTTAGTAACGTAGTCGAATAATTCCATTTAAGATTATTTAAATCGAGACTTTTGATTCTCTTGTTCATTTTTCAGTAACAGTATTTAAAAATTTCGTTTTAAATTATTCTTTGAAACAAGTGTCTCTAGTTGGTTCCACAGTGTTGCAGAAATAAGTTTTTCTTGCCAATAGTGGTGAGAAAGGTCTCAATCTTGAATTAACTGGTTGTCCGATCCATTTAAGATTATTTAAAACGAGACTTTTAATCCTGCCGCTCATTTTCCAGTAACAGTATTTAAAAATTTCGTTTTAATTATTATTTGGAACAAGTGTCTCTAGTTGGTTCCACAGTGTTGCAGAAATAAGTTTTTCTTGCCAATAGTGGTGAGAAAGGTCTCAATCTTGAATTAACCGATTGTCTGATCCATTTAAGATGATTTAAAACGAGACTTTTAATCCTGCCGCTCATTTTCCAGTAACAGTATTTAAAAATTTCGTTTGGGATTACTATTTAAAACAACTCAACTCCCTAAATTTTCTAAGAAATGATCCGATGGTGTTCCAGAGAGGGTCTGCTATTGTAACAGTTCTTTTAACAAAGAAATTCTTTGTTGCGAATAGTGGTGCGAGTGGGATCTGACGTGCGAGGATCGCGTATCCGCCGTTAGGCTTCGCATGTCACATTATCATCGGCATTTGAGGCTGACGTTGGATAGGGTAAACTGAGGGCTACCTGCTGCCGTCGCGTCGCGGTGCATCGGGTGCATCGGTGCATCGGGCCAGCTCCCGCGGCACTCTACGCCCGGCGCAGCGCCTCATTAAAATATGCAAATACACAGCTCTCCGGTTGTCCGTTCTGTTTCCTTGCTTCCCCTCGCGCCACCTAACGCGTGCATGCGTCGAAATGTTTACGATCACGGTGAAATTAAAAGTACCGCTAAAATATTGCCTCTAATACGTATGTGGCAGCCCGAGAGAGCCGCTTTCTACGCCGGTACTCCGGGCTCGGGCTCCTTAGAGCCTGCTGCCTGCCGTTTCGAAGCGTAACACGCACCACGCGGAAAGATCACATTGGATACACCGGGACCCACGAACGGCGCGAACGTGTCGGACAGTTCACTTAACTATACGGCCTGTTCACGCTCGCAGCCCTCGGTTTTCGACTATCTGTCAAAAAACTCTCCGTGCATCCCTTAATTCGTCTGGTGCTCATTATCTCTATCTCTATACAGGGTGTCCCAAAATTCCTCCGACACCCGAAAATGGGAGGTTCCTTGAGTCATTTGAAGCGACATTTTCCTTTACAAAAATGGCGTCCGCGGCTTTGTTTAGGAGTTATTAACGAAAAACACGGACCAATCAGAGCGCGATCTAGACATGCGATGGCACGTTCGGCCAATTGACAGTTGGCGCGTCGGGCCGACTGTGCTAACTCGCGTCTAGGTCGCGCTTTGATTGGTCCGTATTTTTCGTTAATAACTCCTAAACAAAGCCGCGGACGTCATTTTTGTAAACAGGCCACCTGAATTACTCGGTTGCTATCGGTGTTAGGAAGAAATCACATGGAACTTGCTTGGTTTCAACGGCTCATTAATTTGATGTTAGTAGCTTTTTGTAGGTGGACGTGTAAAGGATATGTGAAAGTCAACTTCATTTTTTTAATTGGAACGAGGTATTTTTTAATACATCGATCGATGCAACTGGACATTTGTTATAAAACATAATCTATGTACGTCGAAAAGTTAGTAGTTCATGAGATATTTAAATTTTAATAACTATAAAACACCATTACAGTCGTACGAAGACGTTAGCGTTTACTTACCAGTGTAACGTCTTAGAAACATTTTAATTTATAGTCAAACGACCGGTTTCAGATTTTATATTTCAATATTATTGAAATTATTAAGATAAATTTTATAATATTTCTATTACGAGGAACAACATGCTGTTGGTGAAAAATTTGACACAGCCATCAGCTCCTCCAGCTAGCTGCAGTCTTGGAAATCTTGTCCCTCCTCGTATCTCCAAAATATTCCAAGAATAACCCAGTCTCGCGTTAATGGATGGAACTTAGAATATTTCGGAGACGTGGGAAGATAAACGAAGAATTTACACATACTTATGCTTATCTTATTAACGATGTAACCATGCAAGAGAATATTACGGATTTGTGATTTGTAGATTGTAAATTTTACTATTGAATAGAATATCGAGAAATACAGAAATATCGAGAAAGGTTTGGATGCCGAGTTGAGTATTATTTAAATAATCCGTAAGATCAATTTTCCGAATATCTGGAGAATCACGTTCCCCACTCGATAAAAGTAGATTAACCAAAGCGTTTAAGTATTACCGCATTCCTGCAGCAACGTCTTATCACAGCATCGAATCCGCAGAAACTCGGCTAACAAGAAACCAGCAAGAAAATCGCTAATCGAAGAGCACATTGTCGACATTACCGTGTTAAAGGTTAATAACTACAGCACGGAGAGGACAGCCCTCCCGCGATTGCGGCAATTAGAAGCCTGTATCTCGCGGAAAGATCAAAACCAGCCGTCCACGTTTTGCTCTTGCATTAATCGACCAGTTCGAACGATAATTTGAACGCATATACGCCGCACAATAAGCAATTTGCCCGGAAACGTCGGCGAAATTCGTATCTTTGTTTCAGATATCTTCATCGTTACCATTAGACCAGACTTAGGGGGTTGTTTATCCGTACAAACGGGTTTTTCTAATAACTACAATCTTTGCTCCGAGAAAAGTGGTAATTTATCGATATAACACGTTCCGTTTGATCGGAATTTTACAGCAAGATACACTTCCCTAGCACCGAATATTTTTTAAAAATCGACAAACGACTTTCGGGCTCTGTTACCAATAGACTACGGACGTTTATGCGATTTCCAATTTCTGTAGACAAAATTACGAAACGAAATTACATTTTCATTGGTAATGACATTTGTATAAATTCTGTCGAATTTGATCGTCCAGCAATTTAATTAAATTCCACAATTCACCTGACGTTTCCTATCGAACAGACTGCTACACAGCGGCACCTAATTTCGCGAAAGCAAAACGACGTGGCGGCAAAGCAGCGAGCGTAACGAGCACCGAATTCGAATCGGCTACATTGTGCTCTGATTATCTCCGTCTTCTCGTAAACGTCAAACGGGGGTCCGGGGGCAAAAAGCTCGGGCAATTAAAATGCGTCCTGATCACCGGTCCGGCTCCTCTAACAGGAGGAAAAAAACAAAGTCGATTGTTGGCCCGGGAACAGGAGAGAACTTAGACGAGGTTGGGAGAGAACGGCGCGGTCCCGAACTCGCCGCGCAACAATGTACGATAATGAAGAATTATCGCCGCATAAGACCCGATGGAAATAGGCGGCGGGCTACTCGTTAGCGGGTCGGGATCGTAAAAATCACTGTGGTTGCGCGCAAACGGGTGTACAGCCAGGGGGTTGTCAGCCAATCGGGCCCAGGTTGCGAAAGGGAATCGGTGCTCGCGGGCCCAGCAAGCGCAACTCCGCCCGGAGCTGTCCGAAACCAGCTCGTTTTGCTCGTCAAGGGACCCCACACCTCACCAGTAAATCCATACAAACTTGTTTATCGCGATCGGCTGTCACCCAGCCGGAGCTAAGTCCTTAACTTCTCCTCGTTGTCGCGGATTACCCGCCGGCCAACGCGAGATCGCGTTCAGCCGAGCTGATGACTCCGAAATATCGACGTCTGCCGCTGAAAAATCGCCTGATCGCATTTAGCGCACCCCAGAACGAGTCCTATCGCCTTCAGCATCGCCTGCGACGATGGATTCGTTGGATCGCCATCGAATAGATTCTGCATTGCTGCTGGACCTCGCGTTTGCTAATACCTTGTTACCAGCGGCGAGTCTGTGCAATATTATTAGCAATTACTACATTTTAATTTGTAATCGACGTCTGTACGTTGTCACTCCAGCTGCTAAATTGATCCTGATAACTAACGTTCGCTCGTATCTATAAATTGAAAATAAATGCATATCCGAAGATTTCCATTGACCTGCATTGCAACACGGGCATCATCGAAATCCTTGTTTTAAATTTTAATTAAAAACTACAGCTGTACAATAAAGACCTCCACACACTGCCGAATAATGTTCCCATAACTTCCGAGCTGACAGAAGCTTTAGGAAAAATAAATTTGTATCGCCTATATTAATACACGTGTCCGCGGCCCGGTGGATTTGCATGAACATGCGCGGTTTAATCAATTTCTCGGTGAAATTATAAGGCGGTCGAATACATTGGCGCAGTCACATCACAATTTTCCAATTTCCGAGATGACAGTTCATAAGAACGAGCATCGGACGGTCTCCGAAATTAATTGGTTTTTTCGCAGTGTGAATGTAAGCGGTGCGCAACGCGCGCTCGGGGATCGTCTTATTTATTAATTAGCGTGGAGCGAATTCTCGAAGGTGTGGTCCGGGGACAGCTGACCACGTTTTTTCGTGTTACGTTTGTAAGTATGATTTATTATCTCCGGGTTCGTCTCGCATAATTCCACTCGACGAGTAATGGGCCAACCATGCTCGAGGATCGTGTGCACCTTGCGACCACGACCACGCGGACAAAGAAGAGCTCCTTCGACGTGCTAATTATGTCAGCGCGAGCGCAACCTTCTCCGCGTAACATTGGAACGGTTCACTTGGACTGGTTCCCAATTGCTCTCGCGATATAAACGCGGCGACAGGCCGCGACAGCGAACCATGAAGCATCGGCCGACATTCGTTAGGTTAATGCGCGATTTTATTACAGTCTCATTTTTAATTGCGGATTTAATGACGCGCGAGATCCTTCTGACACCACTGGCGTCCGGCCTTTCTTATTCCCTTCTGTCGCGCGTATAGCCTTGGACGATGGTGAACTTTTATTGCCCATTCTCCTTTGGTATTAATGTTGGAGATAATTTTTCTAAGATGTAGGGTTACGTATTATCAAGGGTTGTCATCAACCCCTTGTTGTATTTTAACGAGTCACACTCGTGCCGAAGACTCGAAATTTAATAAACACGAATACTTCGCTTTTCTCTTTAACCGAAATTAATGTTTATTCGTTTGTAATCGATATTGAAGCATTAAAATAAATGTAGCCATACAAACAATTATGGCAGAAATTGATTCTTCCAGGATGCAGAATCTCGTATTATTAAGGGCTTTAATTAAAAGCGATATAAGAAGAAATACGAGATCAAAATTGACACAACTCGGTCAGCAGTCGAGACGAAATTAATATGTAGAATATATTCTCGTAGGAACTTTCAAATTTTTGAGGGCTCTAATTAAAGGTGGAAAGACAAAATTGATCCGATTGACGCGGACTGACAGGTGGAGCCAGTTTTAGAATATATTCCCGTATGAATTTTCGAAACTTCCAGGATTTGGATTAAAGGTGGAAAATGGCACTTTACGATGTTGTATAAAAAGATTTGCTCTTCAACGGAAACATAAAGTAAATTCGGTATGAAGTAGCAGAAGGTTGTTAGTATCGGGCATTGTTCGCGGCGACTGATATGATTTTTCATGCGCGCGTATCTCGCTGGAAAGCTTTCGGTGCTAGCTGGTGTTTGAATGCGCTGCGAGATCGCATAATGAAGTGCCTCCTGGCATTTTATTGTGCGGGTTGCGCGCGCGGCCGGTCTTTTGCATCATTTGGTACGCAGCTGGGCAATCATCCGCTCGGCATGATAGGACCGAGGCTACTGGGCGTGGATAAATCTGTAAGCTCAATAAGGGTAACTGTGATTAAGTGCTTCCGAGGCAGTACAAGACTCCTCGCGGCGGCGACAAAGATTTAATACCGTCCCCGCGTGGAAACGGCGCGGTGAGCTGCGCGTTCGAGGCGGATCCTCGATCCCTGATGATCGACAGAAAACGGCTGATCTTCCTCGTAGGAATGGACACTCGTTATTTTTCTCGGCGACGTAATTGCGCGGCCAGACACGATACGCGGCACGTTTTAATACCCTTTTCGCCGCGTCCCCGGTTCGACACACGGCCACGGAATACGAAGAGGATCATCTTCTGCCGCGCGTGAAAGTATACCCTCTCTCCGCTTTATCGTGGTAATTTATCTCGCGGACCTTTTAACGTGCCTCGATGGAGACGCGCCGCTTTTCATTTCGAATATTAACACGTCACCTGCTGAATGACTCAACTCTGACCCCGGAGAACTTTCTCCTCAACACATCCCCCCCTACGATCGTCGAGATAGTTTTTCAATTTTTGCGCACCGCCTCTGTCATCGCCCTGTCGGGATAACGGTGCAGGAAGTTATTGAATTTTGTTGGGTTAGTGGACCTAAATTATTCTACTAAACCTCTAAGCATGATAAAATTCCTACAATTTTGTCTGGATGGTGGTTCTTTCTTGAACCTTAGTGCACTTATCTTAAAGTGCTTAAGTTTAAAAATTCCTACAGGAGTATATTATAAAATCGGTTCGAAGCGCCTTTAGAAACCGGAGTCGAATTTTACCAAGCTGATTGATTTTCCAATACGTGCACTTATCATAGAGTGCCATCTTCCATCATTAATTCAAACCCTCGAGCATTCAAACATTCCTGCGGGAATACATTCTAAAATTGTAAAGTGAATTTTGCGCTGGCTCACGATCGGGTTTGATCGGGTTCTAAAAATCCTAATGAAATTATTTACGCATATCGTAAAAATCGTAATTAACATCCCACTAGTTGCTCGTCTTACAATTCCTCCCACAATTCCCTTGGTCAGCTGGAGGGGGTTGCAGGTAACGGCGGGATATTTTTGTTAATGCGTAATTGAATTTACGAAGCGTGTCTACTAGATTGTATCTGGCCTATAGATTTCATCCGGGACGATAACCTTGGGAAGGCGTGGACGGTGGTTCGATTCAATTCCCATTTATAACACCGTCACATCGAAAGTGGCGCCGTAAGTATCTGCAGCCGACTGTAAATACACACGTGTACCCCGCGGATACCATTGCACGTTGCACCGTAGGTGTGCAGCCGGTACACGGCGCCGCGGTAAAATTCAATCAACTTCTTGCTCTTTTTTTCTTCCTGTTCTGTCCCCCGTGTCTCCACCCCTTGGGTGGAAACCCGAAGGGGGCTGTAGAGGAGGAGGGGAGAGAGAGATCCCTCTTCAAATACTCGGTGATACAAAGACAATCGGCGTCGTTCGACGTATCGCGAAACGCCTCATTAATATTCGTCCTCTAATTGATACGTACATCGGTGCCGGATCGGTCTCCTCCAATGAATAAAAGCTAATAACTGCCGATAATTCGTCGGGACTTAACTTTACGTAATGAGAGTGCCCGCACGATGGTAATAACTCGCGATCTTTGCTCCCTTCGCACACCTTCGCAAAAAAGGCAGACTCGCCCTGCTTAACTCCCGTTGGAAACCGGCCGAATTAATTCTCCGCGAAATTAGCGGCTGCCCGACGGACACGGGGAAAAATAAATTCCCTCTAATCGCGTGGCGGGGCCGTTCTTTGCCCGTTTTCGATGCATTATTAATACGCGGCTGTATCATTACGCAATTTAGGTGCCATTACCGTAATTTATCGGCCGGATCACAATGTAGTAATTAATCTTCCTCGGCGAACTTGCATTTTGGCTTCGTGGCTTGTTTCACTTCTGCGAAACGAGGAAGTATCGCCTCTAAGGGACATCGGATGCAGCTAAAAATTTTCATTGTCCACCTCCTCGCGCCGCAATTTATTTCCATCAATCGTTAACCCCTTGTCGTATTTCAACGAGTCGATCTGGCGATGAAGATTTTAACGAAGTTTAACAAATACGAATATTACGCGATTCTTTTTAGATGAAATTAAAGTTGATTTGTTTGCAATCAATATTAAAGCATTAAAATAATCGTAGCCATAAAGAAAATGTAAATTTAACCACTGTAACGGTAAAGAAAATATTACAGCAAGGGGTTACAGTTCTAACAGTCCCAACAGTATGACTGGTTTCAAACCTTGGCTAATGCTGTAATAAATAGTTCATTGCATTCTCTAATCTTAGAGTTATCGATCGATTAAATTTGCAGCACAACCGCGGGCATCGGGGTTTCACTGTCCTTGTTTTCGTTTTAAACAATTCAATGCTCGTTGCTATTTGAGTATATGCCAGAGAAAAAATGAAAGATTCACAGATTTGTGGATTGTCACGCGTCAAGCTGGTTAATCTAACTACGACCAAAATGAAAATTATCTTCGATCTATGAATCAATTAGCCGAAGAATCAGGTCGAGAATCGAAATTAGAATCCCCGATTTGCAGTTCGGAGTGTGGGAAGTCGAACTCGAAAAACTTCGCTGGACTTTAAATTTAGAACACGGAAAGGGCTCGAATTTAGTATTTCAAATATGCGAATCGCCGATGGTATGGTTGGCCGCCGCGAAATTCCGCGGGACACATCCGGAGTAAGAAATACGTTCGGATGCACTGCGCCAATTTAGCAGCCCAGTATCACGAAGACACGTCGAAGTTCTAAATTCACGATTTGCGCCAAAGTTCGACACTGTTTGTGCAGCATACGCCACGGTTAGTTTGCCGGTGGTCACGTGAGGCCGGGTCTCACGTCTTGTACCGGGGTACTATAGCTGGCATTCTGTTGGCCGGACACTTGGCGACGACCCATCCCTCATCCCTGTCCTAGCTGTCCGAGGCTCCTAGGCGCTGTCCAGTCACTGAACTCTCGAGCAACTTCTGTTATTATAAGTTAACCCCCTGACCACCCCGCGCAACCCCGAACTACGCCACCGGCCTGCTCAGATTATGGCCATCAGCCAGCGACGCGAGATCTGGGTAACGCCGCGTCGTCGTACCCCGGGCCAACTTTGCTTCGTTTGTATAAGGAAGTGTTTCGGGTCACACGAAGAATAACACGTCCAGCCTCTTGTCCCTTCTTCAACCGATGTACGTCCGAGACACTTCGCCTCCCGTGTTCGAATCGGCCCCACGGATTTTCCGACTTCCGGCGTAATCATCCATTTAACCCCGAATCGCTCGACCTGCCACTTAGCCGGGCTAGTCATCGGTGAAATCGAGGCGTCCCTCCATTTTCTTCCGGCTTTGTCCGTCGTAACCTGTTTCGTGCTTTGGCGACTTCGCCCTCAAAGGGTTGCGTACCTCTTAAGGATGTTTCGGAGGTATATAAAAACGCAACAACATTTTTGAAAATTTGACAATATATAATTCTTACTAAATGAATGCAATTACCAAAGTTTGGGTTCGATTCACTGCACCGTTTTGGAATTATAGCAACTTAAAGTTTGCACATTTTAACACGTCTTCTTATGGAAAATTCATAGAATTCTACTTCAAACCCTATTTAATCTGTTATATTTAATATTAGTCATCGTTTTTTGCGAATATCTCGGAAACTAAAATCGAGCGGCGGTAACATATATTGGAAAAGTTGTTCAGAATGATGACCTCTACAACATATTTCAAGGTCATCAAAATCAATTGTTCAATTTTCATCGTTTACATAATTATTATCCTTTAACACTGAATCTACCACTGCCGGTTTTATATTTTTTATTTTACAATTATAATACAGCTATTTCTATGGGAAATGTTTCAATAAATTTCTTTATTCCAGTCGTAATCAAAATTCGTGACGCTTTTCGTAATGCACGTGTTCGGTACTGGTAGAGACAGGAACCTTCTTGTCATCTTTCCTGCATTCGTTTCTACATTTTCCTTCCCTAAAAGTGAAGATAGTACCAAAAACTATGAGATGATATTTTCGAATGGAGCCCAAAAATTTTCGAGGATCGTTTGGAGCACGAAAGGTGATGGAGATCCGCACAGGATGCAGGATACGGCGCGTAAAAATAAGTTCGCGAACGCAGATTTCAGAGAGAAGGTTAATGCAGTTCGGGAAAAATTTGATTCGCTGACCGGCCCGATCAGAGAGCGTTCAGACAAAATACATTTCCCGGTTATTCCGACTCGGCATGAAAATGTAGAATCGCAGATACATTCGTGGGCCATCTACTCTTGCTGGGTATTGAACCAAAAAAACTATATATATATCGATATCAAAACCCTGGAAATACGGGATCCGGACGAGTACATACCTCAGGGGCGTAACAATAATCGCGATCGAATTTCACGAATCAATTCCCAGGCAGTCGAAGACAAATAGATCAGTAGCATCGGGTGAAAGAAGAGAGACAGAGAGAGAGAGTGAGAGAGGAGAGATGGCTAACGTAGGAGAGTTTGAAGTAATGTGCCCGCGGGCCGTGCGATGGTTGGTCTCGATATTTCGTTCGTTGGACGGCCGCGTGTGGTAGGTACTCGTTAGAAAATGTCGAATCGATGTTCGAACATGCACCCTACAAAGAGCGGGGCTGCTGAGTCACGACCTTCATAAAGTATCATCGGTAAACAATTAACATTCGTGTTGCGCTGCCCACGCGGTGTCGCGTTACGAAGGAGCGGCGCACACCGGGGCTTAACACGTTCGTCTGATCGTCTCTAACAATTTGCCCCGGGGGCTGTTACCTCGTTAAGTGACAATCAGAGGCGTTGACTTGAAATACTGGCCGCTCTTGTCAGATGTCCGGGGCTGTTAGACTCGCAAGACTTTGACCGACGATTGGGACCAAGTTGCAGCGCTCGATTGATTATCCTTGCACTCAAAAATGTCCTAAAACGTCGTAGAACGTCGTCGAACGTGGTGTTCGGTGATCTGAAGATAGACAGATACTTTAAATTCATTCTCGTACGTGCTGGAATCAATCTCTTCACTATCTTCTTTCTGGAAAATGTTTCAAACTTCTGCTACCACTGTCATTTTGTTAAAAGTATTGGTAATTATATAGAAAAGGTCTGCCTACTCCGATTTCGATGAATTTTAATATGTTACAGAATTCGACATTTTGAACAACTTTTTCTGTTTCCAATATAGGCGGTCGCTTTTAGTTTTCGAGATATTTGCAAAAGACTATCGCTAATACTCCGACCAACGTCGGAGTAAGCAGACCTTTTCTATACTGTTACCGAAGAATTTTTCGTGGTTCTAGTTCATAAGATAAAATTTGAAGAGGGTTGACCAGTTGTTGAGATATCAGGCAGCGCCACGAGAATAATTTAATTGATAACAATGATAATTCCATGAAATTTACAACGTATTATTGTGACGTATAGGCAAACAAGTATGAAAATATATTGAGAAACGCTTGTCACAAAATATCTGAAATGTTCCGAACGGAAATATCGCGCGAAGACGTTTCCGCAGCGGCGATTTCCGGCGACGTTCAGCGAATCGCGTTACCCGTTGAACGAGGCTGATACAACTTGTAATTACGTTGACGCTAACGATGTTTTGTTTGAGGCGGCCTGGTGGGATCAGTCGGAATGATTCGCGAGTAATCTGCGCCGGTTTTAAAAAGGACACCGGCGTGTCCAAGGACGACGGACGAGAGCGGGGGGAGGGGGTGAGAAGGAGACAGGACACGAAGCAGCTTTACGAGAGCGGAAAGTTGCGCCGGAGATATAAGGCAACCGCGTCGCATATAACTTACAATCAGCCACGTTCGCTCGCCTCTGCCTTTTCGTTTCACTCTCTTCGGCCCTTACAACAACTCCAGCTACTGAGAGCGGTTTTTTGCCACGAACACACGGCATCACGGTTCGACTTAGCGAAAGAATTTACGGCGGACCGGGCCCCTCCTAATTTAATGGATCCGCAATTTACAATTCGCGAGACGAGATTTTGATAAACCCTTGGAAACCGCTGCGCATGCAACTCCGCGTTAAACGCCGCCACCCTCGACATTGTTATTTATAGGATAGCGATAAATTTTTAGCATTGTAGCGATGCTCGGTATTGATTTCGTTCTTGCATATTGTTCCGCTAATTGTTTTATAAATTTCACAAATTTACTCTTGCATCAAGGTTACCGAAAAATTCTACTTTTGCTTTCCATCGGGTCTCGCGAGTGTGGACTGCAGTTTATGTTGCAAGTTACACGTGAATGATGTGCATGTATTCTTTATTCCTTGTCTGTAAAGAATTTCAATTTTTTATTTTGTTAAGAATATTCCAAAAATTAATTACTGGGTATTGTTCCGCTAATTGTTTTATAAATTTCACAAATTTACTCTTTGCATCCAGATTACCGAAAAATTGCAGTTTCGCTTTCCATCGGGTCTCGCGAGTGTGGACTGCACTTTCTGTTGCAAGTTACACGTGAATGATGTGCATGCATTCTTTATTCCTTGTCTGTAAAGAATTTCAATTTTCTATTTTGTTAAGAATATTCCAAAAATTAATTACTGAATGAAGACTCTTATTCTGTATTCTGCATCTGAAATGGTTTGAGTCTCGAGAGGCCGAATTCCGGGAACGAGCATGATCGAATAATGACGTCGCCCTTGACTTTAAACGAGGCTGCCGAGGCTTATTTGAAAAAAGTCTCGCGCCAGTACGTTTTCGCGGGGCCGATATAATTCGCTGATTTTACTCGTCGGAGTCACGCACGGTCCCGTGGTAGATAAGTTAATGAAATCGAGGCCCGATATAGGTTGCTTTATGATCGAGATTGTTATGCGTATTCGTATAATACGGGCCCAGTCACGAATTGATTAACCGCGATCGAACGTCGACCGGACTCGAGCCCAGGCTTAATTAAGTTATCGATTTATTTTCTGCATTGTCCACCGTAAACCCTGGAGCGTCCTGCTGCCTGCATCCTGTTTTCTTCCTTCTTCAGCTTCCTCTAAGTAAACGTTTATATAGCTCGTCACGTTCGAAGCCAAACAGTAGCCACTTATTCACCCACGAAGGAAAGCTTGATGAAATCGACGCGTTGCGTGAATCTCGATACGGCAAGAGTTACGTCGAAACCTTTTCTTTAAATCACGGTCCCCGAGAATTCCCTCTTGAATGAATATGGATGGTACATACCTGACTCCGGTAATTATTCGAAGGATTTAGCCGCGCGAGTAATTTCTACGCTGCCGGTGTTTATGCAAATCGCGATCTTTATAGACCAATTTATAGAAACCAACGGAAGTTTCCTATTCTATCAAGATTCCTATTAGCTACCGACTCGAATAAACAGTTAATGGTGTTACCGAGCTCCCCGAAGTACGCTAATTATGCCTAATGTCTCCAAGGATTCTGCCAACTATTTTTATTTCACTCGCGACAATTTATAGCTAATTTATTCGATGAGTATAGTTCAGTTTTCTACCAGAAGCTAAAACTTTCATTATTTCTATTGCGGTTTGGACACTGGTGTAAGTGTAATTCTATATCTATGCTGTAGAGAAAATGAAGTCTTTTTTACTACAGCGTGAACATATTAATTAACAACTGTGAATAAATTAATTACTTTCTCAATTTTTGATTCATTGTATAAATTGCTCTTACCTGGTTTAATTTACGTTTTTCCCGAATTAAATATGTATGAATATGTTCGCTTTCAAAGTTTGACCAAAATTGAAAATTACGTCCTTTATTATGCGGCGAATCTTAAACAATGTTTTATCAACTGAATGCACAAAAGTGCCAGAATAATAATTTCGTTTTGCACATTTTATAGTTGAAGGGTTCCGCCAAACCGAGGGAAAATGTTAAAAATGTACTGAATAATTCAGAGACATAAAGTGTTAATTAAAACCGGACAATGTAACGTTTGCACGTGGTAGATCCACAAAATTATTTCGAAGGTGATCCGGACATATATTTTATCAGTTAATGTCTCATGCGTATATTTTATGACCGAAATGTACATACTTTATCATTTCGTTGCGGAAATGTGTACATTTATAGCGTATGCATAATGCAAATTGAATGCGAGGATGATAAAAGAAGTACTTTCATACGTGCCACTTTGTGCCGCGTTTTTAATCGTAAGTAGGCGAGGCTCTTAATGCTGCAGCTAAATTCCTGTTTCATTTCCTCGTTCGTCAATTACTGCGCACACAAAAAGGTTTTATTAGTATCTAAAAAGGTTCGCTAGTACAATTCATTCTTTCAACACTGAAAATTATGCAGTGAAAGTAAACCGTGCATATTGAATTCGAAACTAACTGGACTGAATTTTTATAAATGATGAGCATCTGCAAAAAATACTCGTAATTCACTCAGACCATCGATAAAAAGATCGATAAAAAGACATACAGTAAAATCTTCGATAATTTCCAAAGAAAACGTCACATTGCGTCCTTAATAATTTCGAAATAAAAAATGAAAATCAGTGGTTGGATCAGCTGCGGTACATTTACTATGAAATTTAATATGAAATGACAAGAATTTGATAAAACACAAAATAAATAGAAAGCGATGCAATTCCAATTTAATTTCAATTTACCGAACCCGGACCGTTTATAAAAATAATCGAAACAATGTCTGCATAAAATGCAGTTTATCTGTAATATTGGTGCGTACCGTTTGATGTAGCAGATTCTAATTTTTCATTCCGATTTGACGAGGTTAGCCATAACGAACGCAGGCAATCGAGTCCGTGGGTTTCTTCCCTCGTAGGGGGAACAATACTTTGATCTGATAATATCTGGCATCGATGGTTCAGTAATCGGGGAATATCAAAACATCGAGGACTGTGGGATACATGTTGGCAGCCTCAGTTCTGTGTTGCCTCGATATATTGTGTTCCATCCCCGCAACCGCTGGGTCCAGCCGATCGGAATCCATATCGCGGTAACGATAGAAGTAAATGCTTGTCTATGTAGTAAAACGGGCTACGGTCGAACGCGAACTGCTTCTGTATCGTTAAACCTCTTCTTAGAAATGGCCTGTCCGGCTGGGAACACGTAACCCACCGCTGGCTCTGTCCATAAGTCACACAGCCTACTTGTTCGTTTTCAGGAAAATGCAAATTCACTCCGGGGATACGAGTTACCGAAGCGATCTTATTACCATATTTTATTTTTACGCGGGCTGATGCCCCCGAATATGCGTGCGGCCTTTACATACCTGCTTCCAAAGTTGTTTAAACAACCTCAAATATCCGCTAATAAACAACATGTACAGTGGGTGTAAAATGACCAATTTTGTATAGTTAATTAGAAGCATTGGTTTATGAAATGATATACAGAAAAGGATTCCAAACAATTATTGTTTGCAAGGTTACATGCAAAAATAAAAAGGGTATTTTTTAAAACTTTTTCATTTGGGTCCGTAATGAAAATTGAAAATTTACGTTTTGTAAATAAAAACCTTTTTAATGAATTATTTGAATTTTAGTGGAAATTTCATCCCGATATCTCTTATGGTTGAACAGTTATAGTAAAATGTTACGATCCAGCCCACAGTGTTCTTCGGCCGTCCAAGATTGTTCGCAGGCGAAAATCCAGATTAGTCTTGAATCCATAATTGACATTCTTTTATCTTCATATATTATCGCTTGCACTCTGCCTGTTACGACCTAAACTTGGTATCCTGATCAGGTTGATTTCGACAAAAAGATTTACTTACGTTGTCACGGAAAATTCGATGCAGTATTAGTGACAGTTTTTTGCAAATATCTCGAAACCTAATTCGAGCGGCGGTAAGATGTATAGGAAAAAGTTGTTCAAAACGTAGAAATCTATAACATATTGAAATTTCATCAAAACCTGAGAGGAGGTCCAACTTCTGAATAATAACCAATTGTTCATTCCGATTTGACGTATACGCGTCGTCTATATTGTGTGATTTAATGACATAATTTTAGACGGCATTGTCTTCCAAGTGAAATCGGATGCGCCCTGCACATCTTCCTATCGTGTATCGTGCGGATACAGAGGTGTACACATCTACAGAATATGTTTCGTATTATAGCTCGCCTATTAAGCGTGGTGTGGTACATGCACGAGTCCCTCAGCATGCATCATATATTCGATGGTATGCGGCACGCGTTGCGTTGCCGTTGATTGTGCGCTGTGTGGTCCCGCGGTCATAACTCGAATCCTTATCCTGCATTTATTAAACGTCCGATGGCTTATAGACGGCCGGTATAGTTAGAGAATCGTTTCGCGTAAGGTGCACGGAACGGAACCCGTGGAAGGAACTCTCCTGAACGGAATAACTGGGAGTTAGACTCCGAGCCCCGAAGTGGCTGGATATCCGTTGGCAAGGGCGCGACAATAGATATGCGGCGGACAGTACAATGGTCATTGTAAATCAGGGCATTTTAAAAATCTGACAGGATATATGTTGACTCGGCCTCGTATATCGTGTCACACACGGCCTGCAGTGCTGCCCATTAAATACAGCATTATGCTACCAGACCGCCAGACCAACTTCAGGCACGTAATGGTAATTGCTGGGATGTATACCCAACGCCATTTTCGGCAACTTGCCATTCAGGGATGCCTTGTCTCCTCCTACACCGTCCTTCCCCCTTCGGGAACGTTCCTCACCCTTTTTTTACGGAAACCGAACACCAGTGATCTATCGATCGGGCCCGTCAGTCTTCTCGATCCTTCTTCCGATTTTATCAAAATATTCCGAAAATATTTCAGAACCTTTCGTGCCGAAAGAAACTCTGGTCGTTATTGATGTTTCATATCTTTTAAAAACCTATGATTGCTTTATTAATCGTTTAATAGAACAATTAGGAGACTTGAGAAGGTCCGTATATTATTTTCGATTTTGTAAATCTGTTAAAGGTAGGAAGAAATTTTTGCACGGTTCCCCTTCGTGTAATCGACGAATAAAAATGTTAATTTGCATAAAGATCCGCTTATAATGATTAATTTTTTCTAATTATCTTGCCTGCATTTTACAAGGTTACATATAGCGTAAATGTAACGCGACAGACGAACGTGTTGACGTGTTATAACAGCAGTTTGTTAATGTCACTGTTTCAGCGTAATGTTTTCGCAAGAATATAAAAATTCAGAATAGCAAGCGGGGTGCCATTAGATTAGATGTAGTTCCGTAGAATTTATAATTTGCGATACAGGAATATGAAGGGAGTATAGTTAAGGCTGCGGAAGATGGCGAAAAGGATAAAGTCAATTGCAGAAGGAAAAGAAGAAGAGATCGAGGCGAGGCGTGGGTTAGGTCAAACGGAGTAGCCTAACTGCGGTCAGACACGCGACAGACAAGCCATAATTTCTTACCAATATGAAACAAGGCCTGCGGTCGGCTACCACGGGTCGACTTTCAGCACCTCCTTTTCTCCCTCTCTCTTTCTCTCTCGTGCCACGTGTTTCGTGGTTGTTCGCCTCTCTCTTTAATCAGCGCAGCCCTTAATTTACGGGAGAATTAGAGCCTCGCTGAATCATAGCGACAGTTCTATAATTTTGTTGTTTCATGAAGATCGATGTGCTCGATGCTGCGGCTATTGTCTCTGCTCGCGATAAACATCTGACAATGCCGGAGAAAATGTTCGCACAGCCTCGCATATACCTGATTTATGGATATTCTTTATTGCAAATTTACGAACGTTTTTAAACACCTCTTTCGTGATTATGCACGTGGCTGTAAGTAGATTTTAAGGAACATTATTTATTTAGAGAGTATTACATTTTATATACAAATGTTATATAGAAACGAATTCTCTAAAAGTGTATCAATTTCGATTGGATTATTTGAACTTCTGTTACGATGTTCGAATATAAGTAAGAATGGATTCCCAGGACAAATCATTTCAAAAATTGTATAAATGCTGAAAAGGAACTACAGCACTTCTAATCACAACCATCGAGTCAATGCAGTAATCAATTCGAAGAATCTCTGGTTGCAGGTTACGATTAAACAAACGATGTGCGTCGTGAATCGATTAAAATTCGAATAAAATTCACGTATACACACACATAGCTGTTCACATTCAACGAAAACGTGTCTTGGCCGGGGATGGAAGCGTCGATGGAAACATTCTCGTTAAAATGATCGTTGTTTATCTCAAGGTAACCCGTTTACGATTACATCACTGCTTATCGACGAGCTGACCGTTCTTCGGTGCGTCGGAAAACGGGCGCGAAACATGAAACCCCGTGGAGCGGGAAGCCATAATTTCGCATTAAGCGGTAATCGCAATCGGAGTAAGTAATCGATATATTAGTCGTCCGTTAATTAACGTCCTTGTGATCGCGATATAGACCGGGCCGGCCTGTCAACGGGCGAATTTACGAGGCTCACCTACGTTAGAAATCAGCAATGGCCTATCCTTTTCGGGTCGCTGGCTTCTGGTTAACTGGTTTATGTAAGAAGGGAAAGGACTATATTCCCCAACCATTACCGATAAAAACCGGTCAAATCGCGCGAAAATTATTGCCCAGTCAATCAATCCGACCGTAGCAATATACATATATACATACCGAGTCAATTTCGCGACGAAAGGTTTCGCGTGCGCTGATTTTCTAACGATGCTGCGACGGGAAACCAGATTTCTTAATTACATCGGCCATTGCGTAAATTATCGCGTATCCTGGATCATATTTTTCATTCCCGTTAAAAGGAATGAAATGTGTCATCAGAATTTTAAATTGAGATGTCGCAGCGATAAAATCTTCTTACAATGTTGTCCGAGGAATGCGATTACACAGTTGTAATTTGTTGGACAAGGAGTCACGGTTAAACGAGTCGAATCGTTAAAATAGTTATGCTAATCTCATGCAGATCGATTCGTTTTTTACCGAAAAAAATCGCGTACTTTATCGTTTACGAGGAAATGCTGGCAATCGTGTCTATAATTTATTGGTTCCGAAGCTGTTGCCACGGTGATTCGAAATTATCGAAATGGGGAGCATATTCGAATTTTCCGGTTCATTAGAAATTATGTAATTCGTTGATGTAAGTACAAATCACTCCAACATACTTTCTCATTCTAGAAACAAACTAATATAAAATCCCTCGAAAACGTTTCTTTTGCAATCAGCGCCAATTTAATTCGCTGTAGTACGCGGCCAGTCTATAGTCGTTTCCGGTCAGCGAAACGCCATTTAGCTTCACGAGGGTGTGATCCAGCGTTTTAAAACCTTTTCGTTATTATTACAATCTCCGGTGACACTCGCGGCGATAATGAATATACCCGTTCCCGGCCGATTATCATATTAATCTCGACGCTGATCTTCGATCCTGGAAATGAATTCGCCGTTCAGAAAGGGATCCATCACGGTTCCATCAGGAGCATCAAGAACGAGTTTCCGTCCGTAAGGAAACACAATCAAAAATTCCCGACTCGTATGAACGGATAAGTGAAATGAGGGAACGAAAAAATAGAGGTTGAGGAGGGTGGGAATAAAGGGAAAAAAGAACGGGCCATACGAGCCCGTGGAAGTCGACGGGATTAAAAGGACTTTCTTTTTTAATTGAAGCGTTCGAGGACGAGATTCATCTCCCGGTGACGAGTAGATGAAATGTACGGGGGTGGGGAGGGTCGGAGGTCCTGAGGATCAGAAGGAGCACGTCGATACATCGATACGTCGTCGCGCGTTTTCGTATACACCGATGGGATAATAATTAGTCATCGATGGAGCCTCGATTTTCATCGAGCAACATTTATAGGCGGATAAAGGACTGGTTGGGAATTCAAGTACATCCTCGTTCCCTTCGTTCGGCGTACTCGAGCCACAGCGAAAATCGCGAAATCTGGAAACAAAAGTACGTTCCGGTAAGAAGAGGGTATAATATGGATCTCCATTTGAAATAAGCTCGCCCCCGCAACCACCCTTCGTTCACCACCCCCGCGCATCTGCCGGGCTTCTAGCACCCCCGTGTACCTAGTTTGTTGCGTTTGAATATTCAACGCAAGTTTTTCTCCTTCTTTTTGTTCCCTTTCCTTCTTCTTCCGTCTCTCTTTCTTCCTTTTTTTTATTAGCCTGCACCCACCCTCCGCGCCACCCCCGCCCTCCTCTCTCCTTTCGCCGCGCGGACCCACCCGGCAACGGGCATCTTTATTCATTGCCTTTCCAAAGATATAATTGAGTAATTATTTATAATATATCTAGAATATGCATGCTTCACTTCTCTCTCCGACGGAATACATTACCGCGCTTACTACCCCTAAACGTAACCTCTTGTTACCGTTTGGATTTCTAGCTTGCGGGTAACACAGTGGCTCTCACCCGTGCGTTCCCTCGTTCTCGTCTCTGTTGCCAGATGGAAATAAGAATGGCGAGAAGGGGGAAGGATGCGGAACGAAATCGCGCGTCGAATTTGCGCGGTTTCTTTTTAGTATGATGCACAGTGGGCGGTTTCTGTAATAAATGGAATCGTGAAAAATTTTCGTGTCACGAAAAAGGTTACAACTGGGTCTTCTCGTTGAACTTTCGTAAGTGGAAAATTTATATTTTTAAGGGTCGATTTCTCCCAATTGAAGTAAATTTGCATTACATATCCACAAAGTTTCATAAGTTTTTTAAGTTAAGATAAAGCGAACAAATGAAAATGGTCCAGATCAATCGTAAGAAGTGGAAATTCCATAGGAACGAATTTACTACGGTTCTCTGATCGAAGCACGAACGGACTCCCATGGGTTCCTAATGCTAGTTCGCCGGATTTTCCGGCGATACGGTAAAAACAGTATCAGAAGCATTTAATGATCCATTAACGTGATTCGGGAAAGCCATTTATCCGCGCGTCGCTTGTTCTTCCCTTGTTTCTCTGTTAGTCTTTCGCGAGGGGGTGGTCGAAAAACTTTATTGGGGCATAAATTCGCCCGCGGGACACGATAACTTTAAAATATTACGGAAATGAAAAGCTTTCGCCGACGCGTGCAATGTTTGCCTCCTTTTCCGCGAAAGATAATGCAACTACGGGCCGGATTTACGGGACGTTGTTTTGTAAGTGGACCATTCTCGTACGCGAAAGATACCGTGAATTTAAAGCCCGTTAAGCTACTTTTTCTCACTGGTCCCGTGGCCGGCGACGGAACGCGGGTACTTTTCTCATATTACATAGGGAATAGGGAGGATTTAAGTACCTCGAAAACCGTCCCTGACATTTGATAACGAGGGATAAGGCGGGGGCCGTACCGAACAAAGAAGCTCGCCGCTCGGAAACACGTTATACACTTATGCATGCCGGCTGATTCTTACGATGCAACCGGCTACGCTGTTTTAGTGGACGTTTCTGTCTTTAAACTAACGTTATTTCCTTCGTGATATCGTCTGCGCGGGCTATCCATGCAAGCTTTCGAACATACAAAAAGTACTAGCTGAGGGTTGTTGACGGTGTATCGCGGAATACACCGTGTTCTCTATTTTCGAGTTTCACCAAAGACGGGATTGTAGAGGATGTGGAAGTACAACTCTTCCATTTATTCGAGATTTCGTGCTTTTTTAGCTTTGTCATTTGTTTGTGATCATACTGTCGGACAAAATCAAGAGTCTATATACACTCTTGCATCTTCAATTTTTTAACACATTGGCATACTGTATCTTTTAAATCAATTCATATTTTACTAAATAAATTTTAAGGAGAGGTGTATATACGTTAATTTATAAGACGTTTATATAATGCGTCGCCTATGTGTTGATATAACCAGTGACTCTCATTTATTGCGATGTATAGGGTGTTTTTAAAAATTATTAATTATTTGGTTAGATATAATATATATATATATATATATACGCGATTTTAAATAAATTTGTACAGGGTGTGGCCGGACGGCCGGTAGAACGGCTTAGGGGATGATTCAAAAGTAAGTGGAAAATCGTCCCGGCAAAACTTGAAAAAATACCCTCCCAATGCGTCAGAGAAATCGAAAATGTAGCAGAACGTACCTGGAAGTCTCCCCCGAAGAAGGGTTGAAGAACTGAGTCATCCTCTTCGGCCGGCAAGGACCTCATCAATGTCCCGTTTCCGTGTGGGTGGGGGCAAAAAATAAACTTAATATGATCCCGACTATATGAAGATGCGGCCAAGCGGCGTCCTTTGTTTTAAGCGAGGGTCGTTTGTGGTGTAGCACGCCCCCGCACACAGCCGCGCACAAAACGACCAAACCCGCATACAAGGAGCCGGCTACCCCGTGTGTCCACCCTTCGTAATTCTATCAGAAGCCAATCACGTCCGGTGGAGAGTGCTCGTTTCCGTGCATGCGGAAAATCGTTGAGGCGGAAACGTCGATTCCCGTCTTCGTGTCTTATGAAAATATTGGCCTGGTTGATCTGGGGGGTGAGAAGGCCGAGACGTCTCTGAACTCGGCTTCCCCTACGAGTTTCGGGCCGTACATCCCCCTAACGATGTCCTCCAGGGGTGAGAACCTACGGTATTCTTCAGAGATTTTGGATCACACGAATCCTCACGGAGGAAGCAGCAAGCCACATCCTGATAGGGAAATCATTTTAGTGGCGTTCTGCCCTGCGAAAAACCAGAGATTATTCGAATAAATTCTTGTTTCATTAAATTATTCGTTGGCGATGAATAAAATTTCTTCTTTTTACACAAAGAATCATCCCCTGCCTGACCACACTCTGCACATCAGGTAATTACTACCTTGTGTTAATTAAATGCTAAAGTTAAATTTAACGTTAAACGAAGGACCAATCAATCAAAATTTCGAAACATTCGAAGCGCAGAGAATTAGTTTAAGTTTTCTCGGAGTCTTCCATTGAACGAGACTTGGGCTACTTCGAGTTCAAGATCAACCACGCCGGATGCAGTAGGGCAAGGGCAAGGGTCACAAAATGGGTGTCGAAATTGAAAGATTCGCCAATTCATTCATGCCAATTTCCTCCCGCCGTAAATTCAAAATGTTATTGGCACTTAGGGTCCGCTAGTGTGCAGCTGTCCCTGAAGAAATTCAATCGGCACGATCTTGTCGGAAAAATGCTGAAGGGGCGCGGAACGACATCTTCTTTCGAATCTCGATGATTCAAAGGGCATTCGTCATGCTCGCGATCATGCCCGCGTAATTAGCCGAGCTTTAAAGAGGACGAATATTATATGAAAGCCTCTCAGCGAATTTCAATTGGATTATCCTTCTGCGCTACACCCCTCCGCTCCCGTAGGAAACGAAGGGAATATATATATTTTTTTCTCGCTACGGCCGCCGACAATCAAACCAGACAGACTAGTAACAGAAATGAATTTTGTATGCGATGAATGGGATATTACCGTCCGTGTTCCCCGAGTTTATAATGCACTTTATCACGAATGGATTTTATCGGGCGGGTCCAACCTCGGATCGATGAATCATTATTTCAAAAAATTCTTTCGCCAGCCGCATTATGATTAATCATTTCATCGGCAAATTGTTCGCAGCCATTATTTGCTGAAAAAATGCATGGCCTCGGAACCTCCATGGTGGAATGGGCGCGATGACGCACGAAATTCGACAAGCTTTCCACGAGGATCTTTGCACTCGCCCGCTCGATTCGCAAATGTTTGCACATCGGAGGAGAGTTGACTATCACTTCAAGACTGAGCCAGTTTTTCCTGTATTGATCGTGGGCTATAGATTTCACTCATTGTCGTCGTTTTTAGTTTTTATTAAACAGATCTGCTTTCAATTGCCATAGATTTCAGGGGCACGGCATTTTTTTAAGTACAAAGTTTCTGCTCTAATTGCGTCAAAGAGGAGCTACGTACAAATTTATTTCTGTCATTGACTATTTCGCTGTTCCGTTTTAATGAATTCTTTCGCCGAATCAAATTTATACAGTCTGTTCATTATCAACCGCTGTATTTTGAAACAATTGAACGGACTGCACGGTTCTATGCACACGGTAATTGTATCTTGCTTTGATTATTTATAATTTTTAGGATATAATATTTTTTTCGCGTAGATGTTTATGCAGAATGAGATTTCACACAATGAAAAAATCTGACCGCGCCTCTCCAACTCAGAAAACCCTCAGATTTCCCCGAGCGCTCGAAGGGGTAGGAGAGCAAGGTGCGAGTAACGCGGGGCGCAAACAGAAGTCACCGTCCATAAAAGCAGTATTTAATAACCCGATTTCCCGTCGGCCGATATTTACATTTCCCTTTGTGCCGTAGCCGGCTGCCCAGAAACGGAATCCAGCGTCGGCGTCGGTGGGAAGAAGACACGTTCCATACTCGAGTAAACGATTTCAATTACTCCCACCGCGGCGCTGGTCCTAATAGCCGAAGTTATCGAGACACTTTCACACGTGTCGTCCGAAGGTGGGGGCTGTAGGTGGAGGCGGTGGTTGTCGTCCAAGTCCGCCCTCGTAAGAGACCGTATCCCGAAAGAGAGAAAGAGAGAAAGCCACCCCTTTCGGCACAGCGTCGAAGCAACAACTCTCAACCCCCACCAACCCCTTGAATCGTCGGTGCAGGATTTTCCGTGCAGACTGTACCTGCATGCCAACAGCGTCGGTCGCCTGAAAGTCGAGCACATCATTTTATCTCCATGATAAATACGCTACATTTTATGCGCATTATTTTGCGTCCCCTCCACAGGGTGCGACGCGACCCAAACCCCAGATCCTCTCTCTTTCTCTCTCCCAACTCGATCTTCCCAAGGTTCCACTGCCACCCCCGCAACGACACATACGCGGAACGCGGGTTGTATCTCACCGGTGCTCGTCGTTCGCAACCGAACTACCCCTTTACCCCGCGACCCTCTTCGGCTTCTCCTGACCGTGGTCCTCCACCTCTCGCGCGCGGCAAACCTCCTCGTCTCGTCCTCTAACCCCCATCCGTCCGTCCGTCGGTCGGTCGGTCGGTCGAATGGTTCGGCCGACCGGCCACACCGCCAACCCCGTACACAGCCCATCTTTTTTAATGTTAGGCAGTTATAGCCGGTGCGCAACGCGACCGCGCGTTCGAGGCTCTGCTTTTTCTCTTCCTCCTCCGGCAACACGCTGCCCGCGTGCGTCTATTTCGCTTTCCTCGTCCGGTCTCTGTCCGGTCGCGAGCCCGTCGATGCTAGCCGTCTCCCTTTCACCCTTTGTCCCTTTCTCTGTTCCTCTTTCGCCGGCGCTCGGGAGAGGGGTGGGGAAAAAAAAGAAGAGGACTTAGGTCAATTTTTATCACACAAACCGGCCGACCGAGCGGCACCCATAAAAAATGCCTCTTTACGTATGGCGATTGGTCCGCAACGGGGCTCCGGGGGTAATGCCGAACCGCGCGCTCTTTTTCTCTCTCTATCTTCCTCTCTCCACCATCCTCTTCCACCACCCCCCTTCCGCTCCTCTTCCTCTTTCTGCTCTTCCTCCCATGCACACTCACCCCCGCGACCCTCCTCGCTGTTCTATCGTGTATCGGTATCCTCTTTCGCTCTTTCGTCGTCCGTTCGCTTCGTCGTTCTCGCCACCCCGCTTCTCTCTTTCTCGTTCGTTCACCCTCGACCCCTTCTCGCGATCTCGCTCCCCCCTGTTGCCTTTGCTTCCACGCTTTTTTTCCCTCGCGCTCTGGTGCGTTTTTTTTTCGACGCGGGGAAAAAATGCGCGCCGCCCGTCGATTGGTCGAGGGGACAGATGACGTAGTGAGCGACGTGCCACCCCCCGGCACGTTTGGGGGTGGGGATGCACGCGAGACGACGGTGAGAGGGCGCGCGGTCGAGTGCGAGCTCCGCCACCCGACCGGGGGGTGCATATATCGAGGGGGTGCGCGATACCGAGGACGGGGGTGGGCCTCAGGTCGAATTGGATGGAAATATTATTACATCGGAGAAACCTTCGCGAACCTTAACGCGCGATCGAGTGCCGGCGCCGGACTCGCGGAACGAGAAACAACCCCCCGAAATCACCCCCGCAGAGAACCATGGTTGAGGGTCGATCTCGCGCCAACGGCGTTAAGACACTCTTCGTGGTCCTTCGGTGATTACGGATCAACGCCTTCGAGAATTCGCCTGGGAGTTTGGGATTGGCGATTAGTAAAATTCGAGGGGGTGGAAAAGTCGTCTATCCATTGCTCTTGTGGATTGTTTCTTGTGAAAATGCATTTGAAAATGACGTATTATCATTTTTTTATACAGTTCAGGAATTAATTGTGGAACAGTCTAGAATGTGGGGCAGAAGTTGGTAGTCTTCTGCTTTTTAAGTCTGATATTTCAATTATTGGAAATCTTGTGTTACATAATTTTACGTTCTACTTAATTTTCTTTGACGCTTTGACTTGTTGTAAATTTAATTGTGAGCCTCGTAGTACAATTTTGTACCAAGAGTTAATTGTAAAACCGACTATGATTTCGAGAATATTTTATACTGTTTAAACATACACTGTTTTCAATTGTCTTTTCGAAATTATTTCAATAAGAAACCTATTTTAGCTGTGTCTTGTTTTGCCAATGAGTCTAGGGTTGTATTATTGTAAGTATTAATATTTAAACTACCGAGCGAATACAATTATTAAATCATAAATGCACTGTAGAGGGAAATTATTAAATATACTCATTTGTTCGTGCCGGTATTGCTAAATTGAAGATTTTTATGCACTTCGGTACAAGTTAAAATTATTCTATCATGTTTTTGTACTTTTCGACGAGGATAAGGATTTTATTTGATCACGAAGAAAATGAAGAACGGTACTTTACACAATTATCCATATTATAAGTACATAAAAATCACTTCAATTACAAAAGTAATTGTTGAACGACGATTCTGAAACGCCATTAAAAATGTCTATATCGTAATATACCCGAATTTGTTTGAACTTGAAAAATTGCTGAGAGTTATTACACAACCAAGAAAATACCTCAGAAAAATAGTGAACAACCAGAAACAATTTCAAACGTGAACAACCATCGCATTAATTTAATTCTCTTCACATAAAGCATAACTCGTAGTAGCTTACACCAAATTGCATTAACATCTCGGCAAACATTGAACCATCCACCCTTAAAAAATCATCGAAACAGTTTTGAAAATCCGAACGCGAGCATCACGTTCGTTCAGCTTCAACGTGATCCGAAATCATTCGGGCAACCCGGCGGTTTCAAGACCATCCTATCAGCGGTTTCGCTTTAAAACATTCCAGAGAATTAAATGATCGCGCGCAACATCATCGTCCAAACCGCACGCCGCTCTCGCGTTTCGTTCCCCTTGTTCATGAAAAAGAGTTTCGCAGTTTAACCCGTTGGCGTGGATAGTCGTGCTAAAAATGACAGCAAGACACGATAAAGGAAATCACCGGCGGATCGTCGATTTACGTAACCCTGGTCGTTCCCCGGGGGTGTGAGGGTTAACGTTGAAAAGCGATCGTCGGAGGATTGGCGAGTGTCGACACATTCGTACATTCGTCCTGTGTTCTCGTCGACGTGGGGGCCATGGTATTTGTTTAGCGAGCACCTCGATATGACATGATCAGCGCATTAACCCCGCTCGCATTTTTTCATCCGCGCTGGTGGTCCTCTTCTGGCTGGCGCCTGCCTGGGATGCGTTTTTATCGATTCGTAGACCCCTGCCCCGATGGTGCCGTGTATCTGTATGTCCACCTCCACACGGCCAGCGTACAAAGCATCGATAGAGAAGCATACAGATTGGACCGGGCGTCCCTCTTTTTCGAACGCAGCCCTCCCGCCCGGGGACAGCATCGCGAAACTTCCGAAGCGACCAATAATAAGACTCGGCCACCACGATCTTCTCCATTCGCGAAATCCCTGATTCCATCGATTGCTGATTTCGCTCACGAGATCCCGACGAGATCCGCACGATACCCCAGCAATTGACAGAGAAGGCTCCGTCGGGCGATTTCGAAAGTGCTGCTCGGTTTTCGAGGCGGAGCTGACGGATAATCTTTCGAAGTACGTGCTGAAACTGTTGAAGCTGGCTTGTAGCATTGCTTTATTATCGCGACAACTATTAATACGACATATCGATCCGATAGTCTCCAGTTTTCGTTTCTGCAGGATTGTTCCGGCAGTTTTCGCGTCGGAGAATTATGGGAGAATGGTAATATGATTTGATGTTTTGAACCTTTGTATTCTTAATTTCTGTGCATT
The DNA here is from genome assembly GCA_963971365.1 of Lasioglossum villosulum. NCBI lineage: Eukaryota > Metazoa > Arthropoda > Insecta > Hymenoptera > Halictidae > Lasioglossum > Lasioglossum villosulum. The sequence continues at coordinate 5,371,940 of OZ020501.1, forward strand.
GCGTTGTCAGCTCGAGCGTGTCAGAGGTTAGGGGTACTCGGGCGTTGAACTCAATCGAAAGAGTTACGTGAGAGTAACGTTAATGTGATTTCAGTTTGTGCTGAACTCACGACACGTTCGGACGTAGAATTCATTTGACAATTAATTTAGCGCAGTCACTGTTCGTACGGAACGTTAATAAAATATTTTTGGGCGATAATGGTACTCTTCGAAAGATAACAGTCTCTGTTCTTTTTGAAAACAACGTTACCTCCAAATGAATACAGATATAATTTTAGGAAATGCAAAAATATTTGCATTTATTCATTTACAGGAATGTTACCGTTAATAGCAGCTCACAAATTTTTCAAATAATGATCCGAATATTGTTATTTTCATGCGTCTACGTATAAATGAATGAATATAACGATTCTCTACAGAAGTATCCCCAGAATTTCAACAAATTTTTCACCCGTCTAGTTCATCCAGCATTCATTTCCACGATCGTCCCCGAAAAAATGCATCGAACTCGGCCGAATCGAATGAAATGTCACCGGAAATGTCCACGAACGAAGAAGGAAACCCCGGCAAACAGTGGGGCAAAGAAAAAGCAACAATTCGCTCGATCTAAATTCGTGGCGACACAGAAAATGAGATCTGTACACCGGGCCCTATCGGCGATAACTTAATTTCCATTCCCGGTCACTTCCAATCCATCACGGGAAGGAAAACACGAGCGCCGGCGAGCTAAAAGCCCAACAATATTTATTAATTCCGCGGAACACAGGGTATCGGTCGCCACGGGGCAAGATAATGTTCGGTGGCCGAATTGATCGTGGTAATATTAATCTTCGTTGGTGACGCGGGTAGATGCGTGCGGCTCGGCGTTGCTGGGCTTTGGCGAGCTCGCTCGCGCTAACATCCGCCGTGTGGCTCTCCGTCCTGCAATTTCGAAAAGCCCACGGTCCCTTTTTGCGAGGCTATTCGCCGTGCCGGCTCGAATTTTTTTAAAACCAATTTAAATTTACCGCCGTGTAGCCGTAAAAGGTGGATAATAAGTTTTATGGGCCGTGGGCATCGGCCATCTGCGATCGGTCATAGGCCGGTTACGTCCGTTTCGACGGCGATACATCGTCATACCGTAACCGAACGGCGCAACAACTACCCTCTCGTTACATCTCGCCGGTTCCGCTGCGTTGTACGCCGACATTCGTAGATACTTCGGCTGCGACGAATTGTTTCCTGTTCCGAGTCCTCTTTCTCCTCCCCTCCCCCGTTGCGCTGCGTTCTGGACCAACAACGATTTTTCGTGAAAATTTTTATTAGATCGTCCAATAACTGTTCCACTAGTTAAACGAATGCTTGGAGCCGTACCTCCAAAATTACGGAACCATTTTGATTACAAGAAAACGTCGACGCAACAGAAGACAATTCTAGTGGCCGCGAAATGTCTAAAAAATTTCTTTCTGGAACGAAATCGTCATAAATTGTATTCATGAATCACGAATACTTTATCAGCTGAAATTACTATTTGGGTGGAAGAAACAGAAGACTGTAATTCCAGTGACTGCAAAATGTTCGAAAAGTGTGTTTTCATAGAAATTCTCTTCGATGGGTACAACGAACGTTAGTTGGAAATCGTGCGTCGCACTAAGGGGCGAAATGAAAAATCTAGAGACAGTATAGCAGGATGGGGATGAGAAAGAAAGAGAGGAGGAGAGAAACAAGGGGTTGAGGGGTTCGATCGTGGGCAGCGTGCGTCGACGCTCGGTCGAAGTGGCGCGAAAAGATTGCGGGAGAGAAAAGGGCGGGAAGTCGGTCCGGAGCCGGGCTTTTATCGCTTACGGAAGTGCCAAACACCTGTGGAATAACGGTCCGGCCAAGTACATCGTTGGCGAAGAAAAACGAAAGTATTTAGCACGCGAGAACCGCAAGATGGGATTTTATTGTACGCGAGGAATATTCTACCCGGGGTTGGCAGGCTCTACTTCTCTATTTTCTCTTTCGTGTTTCTCCTGCTGCTCTCTTGTCTTAGACAATGACCGTGGTTTCCTGCGATTTACGAGCCGTTTGATTTATCACGGCCACTGGATTTTCCTCGTTCGCTACGATGAATCTTTATGCCGGTCACTTGCGTCCTCCGTTTTTACCCCGAAGCTAATTTATGACCTTTTTTCAATTCGGTTTCGGACACTCCTGCTGGAATTAGTCGAGTAAAGTGATCTAGGGGTACGATCGAGAAGTTTGGATCGATTATAACTATCGTTTTTTTAAGTGTGTAAATTGTTTTGTTAGTAGAAATTATTTTAATCCTCTAGTGTCCATATTGAGCTTCGTAGACAGCGTGCTATAGCAATTTTGCTTGTGGCAAGTATAAAAATTAATTTTAATTGTTTTTAAAGAATAAACTAAGCGCCTACAATCGAGATAACAACGTAACAACAACGAAGAGAAACTACAGTTTTTATTAAAGAATTCAGTTTAAGAACTGTAAGAGAACGAATACAAACCACTATTTTTATCAAAACCAAGAATCCCCAAGAAACAACGACCACCTCGAAGGACACAATTCCAAGAACATCGCAATCTACGAGCATAATCGAGCACCATAATGCACAGGCAAGCATTAGCGACACTTAAAGAACGATAATTGCTCGCGGGGGTGGAATAAGACGATAAGGAATCTTGATCGACGAACGGTGTGCATCAAGCATGCGTGCGAACCTAAAAGACAGGGCTGGAGTGGGTATAACAATAATGGGTTGTAAAGCCAAATGCATAAACATTTGCAGTCTAGTAATAATGCATGTTAATATGTCGTTTTAAACACTGTCGCACTTTTTCTTCGAACAAAAAAGGAAAATCAATATGATTCTACTCTCTTGAAGAAATATCAAGGGGTTCGTAAGGGTGCAACTTTACAGATATTTATCAATGTGGATTTTTCTTTATTGTACAGTTGTAACCTCAAATAAGAGATTATTCAGCAGTCTATATTACATACATACTATTACAATAGTAACCTTACGTGCTAATGTACGATTAAAGTAATAATTACACGACGTTAATAGTTACAGCACTATGTGTACACTATATTTTCTCCAAAACGAAACAAAAACGAGCAAATCTCTAAAAGACATTTTGTCTTAGTTTTTCGATCCCCTACATGCTCCTGAAGTTTTGCCATTTAAACTCGGGACACCTTGTATACATAATTCAGGGTTGTTTATCACATTATCAATGTAGATTTAATGCATTTATGACAGACATTAGTAAGTGAAATACAAAACACTAGAAAGTTCAGGATTTAAAAATATCGTTTAATTAAGTCTTTACATCTTTTAATTACAGTCTATACGTAAGGGTTAATGTGCACTGGATGTAATTATTTATTTTATACTGTCCAGAGCAGTGGTAGATATCGTTTTTGAGCAGTGCTCAAGTTGCCAGTTTCGAGGAGCATTAACGACACTTAAAGAACGATTATGGCACCCGCGGGTGGAATAAGACGATAAGGAATCTTGATCGACGAAGGCCAGTGGATCGGGCATGCGTACGAGCCTGAAATACCTAAAACGGGGTGGCATAAGCATGACAATGAGGGGTGCGGGGATCGGTTGTAAAGTCAAATGCGATACTTGGCCGACCGTTTCGCTTTGGGGCTTTCCCCTCACACTTTCGGGATCGGCCGCAGGATGGTCACCATGGTAACTCAAGCTCATAATGATCTTCCAGCGGCAGGCCAGAGTCCGGCACTCTTCTCACTTACCGACACACTCGAAAACCACCCGCAAAGCCCCCGTACACAGAGTAGCCGTGACATCGACCACGTCAGGGATACGTGGCGAAGGCTCATCTTATTACAATAAAGTTATCGCAAACTTCGTTCCGCAAGGTTGATCGGCCCTGCGCAGGATCAGGGGATGCGGGTCAACCGTGTATCCTTGAAAGTATTAACGTAAGCAAGGAACGCTTCGAGTTTCGGCCGCTGGCTCGCATTTTCCTCGCTGAAAATACCTGGACGCGTTTCTTGTGTGCAGAAAATTGCATTTTGTGAAATTGTCTCTGTTACAATTAGCTCTAGCGTAAATCTTATAGGCACACTTCGCACTTTTATGCGAAATGAAAATGACTTCAAGAGGCAGGAGCTAATTAAAACATCCTATAAATTTTGTATCAACCCTTTCAAATTGCTGTACCATTATTCGCAATATTGTTTACATTATTAAATATTTAAGAAATCGAGAACAATAAAATTATTCTAGGTCGAAAGAGACGTTTAATTTTGAAGTTCAAGTAGCTCCGACAGCAAAAGGTTAATACGAATAAAACGTACAATAGACGCACTGGATTGTAGTAATTGCTTGAGTTGGTATTTTTGGGAGACCTTCTACCAGAAAATCAGTGCTCGCATTTGCTCCTCCCGTTCCGAGAGGTATCCGACCAGTTTGCTGGAATATTTACACGATATTCCAAGCGATTTTGCGGCTTAAATATTACATGGCGAAAAGGGCGACCTGGTTAAAATTGTACGCTACACGGGAGTTCTGTTTAACGCGGGTAAAATGAATCCGTGCTGCGATAGGGAACCTCGTGTTGCGCTTGCAGGTGTTTAGACGATGTGCGAATTATCGGTCGATTAGGGATGCTGCATATTCTGTTTAAATAACCGGTGGTATGTTTGAAACGTAACAATTTCTTCAGAATGATTCTGTACAATTCCCTCGGTTACAAAATTTGTTCAGCGACTACGGTACACACTAGAATATTGTATGCAATATAAAATTTTTAGAACTATTCCGATTTAAAATCATCCCCTTTGGACTATACTTTGACTTCACTGCACCAATTTGCAATGCTGTTGAAGACCGTAGACCTAACAACGAGAATTTAATAAATTAACGTACTAATTAAAGAGAAACAGTGAAATCGACGAGCCTTTTCTATTCTTTTCTCGCGCGAACAGCGAACGCTGTACCCGCCGCAGCATTACCGCGTCGGTGTAGCAAAAATGTATTTCGCCGTTTCTAATCCCCGAGCAAGCAAACCTAAACTCTTCGGAGGCTTACGCTCGTGATTCACGGTGTTCCTCGGGCTCGGAAGGATGCATCGCCCGAGCTGCATCCCGGCCAAACAAGCCGCGGAAGTCGGAGAAATTGTATTTTTTCCGTGGAACAACCAGGGCAACGGCCCGTTTACCTCTGTATACGAAATGAAACGAGTCGACTTTGTTAAAGTGCAACACGACACCGCGCCGCGCTCGCGCGTCCGAATTAAGAGGCCACTCTAAGCGAGTTGTTTCCGTACAAGTTTTGCGGGGCCGCGTTGTCGCGAAACGCCCGAGGACACCGAGGTCGGTGTTGCGGAAAAAGGAGGAGCGAACAGTAAAAAAAGAAAGAAAAAAGAGCCGAGGCGAAGAGAAGGAGATAGGAAGATGGACACACACCAACGAAAAAGGGGTAAAAAAGGACGAGAAAGGAATAAATGAAGCTTAACTCAATCTGTACCGCGGCCCAGGGTAGTAACACCGGCCGACGCGGAGCGGGCCTGTCTATCAATTTTTCAAAAGCAATTTTCATTTCGGCGAAATTTTATGCCATAAAAAAATAGGAGCGTTCCCGAGGTTCCCGGGCGAAGAGCAACGTTACAGCCGGGCCGCTGGAACGCGGTAATGCAAAACGCATTCATTCCGACGCGGCTGCATTCGTAATGACCCCGGCCTGGTATTTTAATCAGCGGCGTAACTATAAAAATTACGTGGCCGCGATCGCGCTAACCGCGGATATTAAATTAAGAACGTCGGCCCCTTACTTTCCGGCAGAACTTTATTAATCCGAGCGACACTGCATAACCGACCACGTTCAACTGTGATCTCCGTCGCTATTTTCGCTTGCCAACCCTTCTATGTAATAATGGATCACCTCTCCACACCGTTCAAGACGTCAATCTAATTATACGGCCAGCTGTTTATTCACCTCTCGCGCATTTAAATCGTTGTCCCTTTAAATGCGTATTTTTTATTCATACCTTGATTGCCTGGTAATTGCTAAATGGTACAATCGAATCATGTGCTTGTATAAAAGCTGTATGAATTACTTGGGATTCTGTATGAAAGGGATCTATCAAAAATCTGGAGATTTCGGAATTATATACACATACAGAGACTCTCACTAATATTCGGACACTATTAAAAGGATGACAACTATCTTAATAGTGTACTACATATACGATTTGAACTTTTTGGGAAGCTAGAGCAATTGGTATATTACTGTCGGATGTGGGAAAATTTGCAATTAATCGGAATTGCGGATTTTCACGATTTTTTGGCAAATAAGGTATATTGTCCAAATTGTTTAAATTGTCCTGATTCTTTCATTTTTTTCAAAATGATTTACTAAAATGATTCATCTAAAAGCAAAAATTAGTACTACTTCGTAATTTACAAAATGGACTATCTCCACAGCGTATTTAAAAAGTCTTCGAAGAGATTCTAATACACATATTAGAATCGTTCGTGCAAAAAGAAATTGTTCGAAATTATTTCAGCTTGTACTTGAAGAAAACAAAAATCAAAGTCGAAGTTGTCTTTTTAGACATCTTCGCTCGAGCAAGATGTCCGGAGTCGTATAGAACGAAGCGTTTTACAGAGAGGGGAAAAAGGAAGAAGCAATTCAATGATGTGATAATTGACCGAATTAATCGAGAATATTTAATAAGGAGGGTCTCGCCGTTTGAATGGGAGAAAAGTGACACAACGGGGGTCTGATTGCCGCTCGAGGATAAGAAGGTTTTCATTTCATAAAGCGGCAAGACATCGCGCGCGGTGAATCGGCCGTCTGATTCACTGTCACGATCTCTACTAATTAAAATGATTTCCGTGCGATCTCGCTGAATAATTTTATCTTCTTAATCACTGGACATTCATCCCATGAAAGAGCCTTGATTTTAAGTGCGGCCTCTAATAATTTCTAATAACGACGAAGGCCCCCGCGCCACCTTTCGCAGCCTTGTCATTAGACTGCCGCGCGGCACATGTCTCTGCCACTTATGCAAATTATCGACGGGTTACTTTCGCACCCTTTTTACCGTCGCCGTCGTCGTCGACCTCGGTTCCTTCTCGTACGAGTGCGATTATAAAGCGGCGCAGAATCTTGGGGACGTTCACGCGCGTACACATAGAATTTCTGAGCGACGGTGAATCGCTATATTACAGGTTCACGCGAGAGACGCCCTGTATCTTCAGCCTTTTCGAATTTACCCTACTTTTTAGAGGTGTCTCAACTATTCTCGACAATTATCTTCTTTCAAATGTAAGAGTAACGTAACCGAGACTGCGGATTTTATGCATTTACGAGAAAAATGAGGAAGCGTGACTTGAAACAGTCGAGGATTTAGAATACTGATTTACTTTTTGTTATTCTATGATACATATCAACCCTTTGAAAATTAACGATTTCTTTCGACCTAGAATAATTTCATTGTACATGATTTCTTTCATTTTATCGATAGTAAATTGATATAATAACTCGAACAATACATCAAGGTGTAGTAATTGGTTACATACTAGCATATTTAATAAGGTAAATGATATTGTGTGTGGTACAGCAATTTTTACCTACTCCTGTTTGGTGCAATTTAGGTGGAACACGTATTTCGTAGAAGAATCTAGAGTCTATGTTGTATGTTGATTTTCTAGATTGATTTTTCCGAATTTTTCGAGGAACTTTCGCAAAAGTACTCGAACGAATATCGACCGGCAGATACCAGACGATTAATTCTCGCAACTCCTTATCTGGCCGTTATCCACGATCGAAACGCAGCGGCCGGACACGCGCTCCCACGTTCGCGAATAATCGCAATAAATTCAGCCGATGATTCTCGAACGAACCGCGGCATTTTCGCGAAGCGCCACCCTCGGAGGAAGCTCGTCCTTTTCCCGGGCATTCATTATCAATTCGTCAAAAATATTCGATATGGCCACGCTCGGCGCGTTCGAACTCTCCTCCCTCGCGTCACCGCCCCTTGAAAAAAACCCGAGAATATACATATACATATATGTATATACATATATACACATACATACATATACATATATAAAAAATAAAAAAACGTTAAATTCGTCGGTGTAAAGAGGTGGGGGTGTGGGAGGAGGGGTCGGCGAAAAAGAGAAAGCCGGGGGAGCGGTGGGAAGGAGCAACGAAAAAAAAAATTCCAGCTGTACACGCTTCGAAGCCGAAATTCAATTTATAATATGACAGCAGCTATTCGATTTTAAAGTCCATTTTTCATTTTCGGTCCGCAGTACGCACACACGTCCTGACGTACGCGTGTTTTTCTAAAATTCGACCGAAGTGTCCAGAGAGCGGCCGGCGAAAATACCGGAGGCACGGGCGTTTAAATCGCCGCCCCGGCTTTCCGTTGACTGCTCTTTGTCTCTCTCTTTTTGTCTCTCCCTCTCTTTCTCTCTCTTTCACACACCCCCTATCTCTCTCTCGAATATGAATCTTAACACGTCCAGGAATGGTCGCGAGTTTTCACGCGCGTTTTAGAGCCCGCGAACGAAGAGTCGCGGGATTAGTCGGTTTTACTGTCTCCTCTACCGCGATTAGAAGCACCGGGAACAACGGAAGTAATCGTACTGTATGATTCTCTGTCTATATCGCGTTTTTCTGCCGCTTACCCGCGCGCTTCGAACTCGAACCCAGTCTGCTTTCGCCGTTTAAAAGTGGCACTTTCATATTACGAAGGTTAGTCGAATTATTGGAGATGTAATCGTACCGGCCAATTTTCGAACGACGCTTTTTCACCAGAATAGACTTCAGAAAAATATAAATATGTTGGTTCAGCATGTGCATTTAATAAAAATGTCACTTTTAGGACAGCACAACGATGAAGTGATTAAGAAAGAAAGGAATTAGACTATGTATTTATCACTCGTTACAAGTGTTCGGACACAAATGCAGCACATTGTGACACTGTTAACTAAAATAGACGTCATACAAGATTAAACAAGAAAATAAAACTGGATGCAGTAAAAGAATTCCTACATTCGTGCACATACATTTCCACAAGGAGATTCTATCATTTACCAGCTAACCGTTTTCACGAGGATGTCTTAAATGCGTGTAAATCCAAAAATTCAGTCCGTGCAACAATCTAATTCACAACTACCGGAATCTAAACAAGAATATACATACATATTCATACATTTTCCAAGACTCTCGAGCTTTAAATAAAAGCATCATAACCTATCTGAAACATTCATACGATCACACGGAGTCCATAAATGCGTAAAATCTACAGTGCAATTGTACCATGGAACACGCCTCTCGCGAATCTCCGATATCCGGCAGAAAACGGCACGGGCTAACACGGTAATAATTTACAATAGCACTCTAGACACTGTTTAATAACAAAAAGATAGGAGAGAAAGAGAGAGAGATATAGTAGAACGTGGTCAGAGTACAATTTACGGTCGGACAGTGGAACGGAGCGTTTCGTCTGGCATATCGGGGGCCGTTATCGAGCATCGGCCAACCTGATTATGCTAAGCACCAAAATCGATAGCATTAGGACGCAGACGTTCCCTGCTCCCCCGTTGGGAGCGGTCGAGCTCCTCGTCGGCCGATCCGAACCCTTTCGTTCATGTAATCACGGCGACATAATCAGTATGCAAAGTCCGGGGGCCTGGGTCCAGTCCACTCGGCGTCAACGAACTCCCTGCGAAACGTTTCTGCTTTACATCCTCGTCCACAAGTCATCGCACAATCATAAATTCTACGAAATTTCTCCACACTTCCATTATTACAACTCCATTAAAAAAATCATACTAATCTGTACCTTATAAATAAAATTGTAGAACCAGACCATTTTCACTGCTTCTGTGTTTGCCAAGAGTTTCACCAAATTATTGTTTTTAAAACATTTTTGAAAAGAAATCTGAGTACATTAAATAATTAGATAGGAAAATTGAATTTCATTCTGTGTGGAAAGAAGCGAAGAACGTTCTCATTTTTTTGGTAAATTCGATGAGAAACGTGTGAAATCGTCAGGGGGTAGAACGAGGGTTAACGAGAAGAACAAATTCCTGCCCTGAGTCGTGCACTATTATCGTCTGTTAGGTCTCGTGTTAGGCACACGTCTAGTATCTGGCACAAGTGCTGTACGTCCGCGTGCATACGTTCGATTTCCTGGCGGGCCGGAACGGCCGAATCCTGATGTTCTGCGCGCATTTGTTAAAGCCAGCCCCGTAGAACTGAGAAATGACCAATTTATCATTTTCGTTCGGTCTGGCCGGCCGTGGCCGGTAACCGATGCGCATAAATTGCATCCCGAAATTCCGGCGCAACGCCTCGGCACGTAATCCGACAATATGTGGAACCGAGCCCCCGGATAGATCATAATGGAATTTTAATAGTATTTTTACCGTCTTCCACGCCTCGTCGAATCGCTCCCTCGAGAGCCCGCCGACGACTTGAGAAATCGTGTCGACCGAGAAACTTTTGGTATTGTCGAAATTTTCTTTAAATACCGTGCGAACAGTGTCGATGCTCGGTTTGTTTGTATTTTGGCGCACGTGTCGGGCTCGCGTGTGGTGGAATTTTTCAGCTTCGAAATTGGGGTGGCGATGATTTTTGTTGACCGCGGAGTTTTCGCTTTCGATGATTCCGCAGAGGGGTCGGAACTCGGTCAAAATTTCTGCCGCGAGGGTCGATCGAGAGAGCCGCGTGAATGTGGAATAAATAATATATGCCGAAGGGTAACGAATGATCCCGAAAGCAACCCTTGTTTCAAGTAGTGCGCCAGGAAAGTTCATAGTTGAAATATTCCCCGGGACGTAATAGAGGGAGCGAAATCATTTTCAATTTTAAAGGGTCGGCGGAGGCACTCTATCTTTGCTTCTTCGCTTTTCTATTATTGATCAGCTGCCCTTCCGTTATTGTCTTCCGTGTTGCTTTCAACCACCTACATCGTCAACCATCAAACAAACGAAAAACAAACAACATCCATGTACTACATTGTATTACATTCACCATCGCATACACCCCACGTAACTTCCCAACTACGTGATCAACCACATCAATCATCCATCAAACAAACACACAATTCTCATGCCGACGAAACTCGAACATCCATATGAGCATCATTGCTTCCGTTCCTCGTACCAATCAACCACATCATCAACCACATTAATCACCCATCAACCAAACGAAACCAAAAATACAATTTCTATAGTAACCACAATCGCGTCACCGTCAAGTTACACAGTACCAAAATCCCAGACTGAAATCCAACCGAGCAGCCTCCTGTGCTTTCACGCTAGATGTCCTCCATCACCGAAGACAGTTCACCCCTTCGCCGACTTACCCCTCTGGTCTAGGCGCCGGGGTATCGTGAGCTCCCGTTTTCCCGAGCCAGAGGGGCAGTTACCGGTCGCACGCCGTCCGTTTCCTGTCGTTAGAGATCTTAACGTTCTAATCAAGCATCCTAATGTAGCCACAAATTATTACAACCTCTCGTTGCGGCGCGGTTGCTGAGCTGAGTCGTTGAAGATCCCGTTGGGCTACGTTCTCTCGGGCCACACGCAGCCAGCAGCCAACAACCAGCAGCAGCTTGTTCCCCGGGTCCCGTTGGAAACGGGCGTCGGGGGCATTTGCATCCAAGTGGCGTCCGTTAGCAATCCTAGCCCAATAATCCCTGTTCCACGTCGTCTATCGGCGGACGCTATCGGCTAATGACAAAACTACAGGCTCCGACGGCAGCGCATCGGCCGCCTGGCCAGTGGTGCTAGCCTGGTGGACGTCGGGTATCAAGTTGTTGCCGGTCCAGTTCAGTTGGACCCTCGCTCTCTGGCCAAATGATAATTTGCAGAGCCCTCTTCCTCCTGCCCTAACCACCTCCACCAACCACCACCGAAACCCACCTCTTCTCCAGGACCCTATTTTCCTCCTCTATCCTATCGGTACACCCTCTCCTCCGGCTACAACCCTGTGTCCCCCCTGCTTCTCTCTCTTTCTCTCTCTCAATGGGCCCCCTTTCACCCGCAGTAGAACTCGTCCTGACGCCCTCCCCCCCTCTCTACGTTCATGTCCACCCTTTGATTACGTCATAGCCCCTCGCCGTCCCCTGCCCTCAATCCTCTAATTATATTCACTCGCCGCTCCGACTCTCCGGCTCCAGGGGGTCCAATTCCGTTCACCTTTCATTACGAACTGGCTACGATTCCAGCGATCGAACCAGCCGCGTGTTTTTTCCCTTTCTTTTCTATCTATCCACCGGACCCGTTCACTTGTATGCAAGCCGCCTCTGCTGCCTCTGTCCTCCGTCTCCTACCCTCTCCCTATCACTCGTTCTCTCCCGCTCCCTCTGTCTCCTCTGTCTCCGTTCGTTCTATGCCTGGACTCCCTGGGATCTCTCTGTTACTGCCTGGTGCATGTGCAGCCCGCGACTGGAATGGTGCCTCGGAATTTCCACGTGCGTGCTGCTGGATATGTCGCACGCGAGAGAGGGGCGGGATTAAGTTCCTCGATTATTCGGCCGCGGGATCGACTTGACTGACCGGCGATCCTCCCGCTGATCATGGCCGGGTCATCCTCTAGGATGATCGCAGTGCTAGACAACGATCGCTTGCGATGCTCTTTCTTTGGCTGGAGGCTCGTCCATCGGGTTATCCGAGGAATTTTTGGAATTATGATATATTTGTGCTTGGAAATAGTTGATAAGGAATTATGATAGTCCTGTAGAATTTTTATTCAGTTCCGGTGCTGTGTTCAGGAGAGAATCTTCATTTAAACCGGATGTTTAGATGTCGGTAAGCCCGAAGACCTGAGCAATACAATTTTTCTCCTGCTGATCCATGCAGTATTAGGCAACGATCGTTTACGTTCTCCTTTTTCTCTGAACAATTTTACGAGATTTTGGGGATGATGATATTTGTGCTTGGAAATAGTTGACGAGGGGTTACGATCCTCCTGTAGAATTTTTATTTGGTTCTAACACGGTGAATCTTCATTTAAACCGGATGTTTAGATGTCGGTAAGCCCGAAGACTTGAGCAATACAATTTTTCTCCTGCTGATCCATGCAGTATTAGGCAACGATCGTTTGCGTTCTCCTTTTTCTCTGAACAATTTTACGAGATTTTGGGGATGATGATATTTGTGCTTGGAAATAGTTGACGAGGGGTTACGATCCTCCTGTAGAATTTTTATTCGGTTCTAACACGGTGAATCTTCATTTATGGCGAATCTTCAGAGTCCAGTAAGCCTGAAGACCTGAGCAAAGAAATTTTTCTATTGGCGCATGGATATCGAGGATCCATAGGAATTTTGTAGAGGTTACAAATCTAAAAAGATTAAGTCTCTATTGTTATGTTGGAGAAAATTGATTCCCCATGAACAAGCTGAAGGTAAATAACTAATTTTCTCATTCTAGATTGTAACGGTAATCACTGATATTTTCTTTCAGGGGGCAGCGATTAATTCGATCAATTAAGCAACGATTAATTTCGCCCTAATCTTTTCATCGAGTCCGCTCGCAGTGTTCGGAATTGGAGTAAAGCGCGAGATGCATCTCGAAGACCGCAATCATCGTAATTCTCCGGGAATGGCGAGGGTTAATGTAGAGTGCACAGTTGGAAGATTGTCAAAAGTTAGGGTCTAAATGGGCGCGATGGAGAATTCCGGCGGTCAGAGAGCACTTTCGACGGGTTCGCACGGGCACGAGTTCCACCGGCAATAAGACATTCGCAGATTTAGGAGCTCGCATGTTCCTCAGTGCTTAGACATAGTAATATTCAAAAGAGTGGGCGTACCAACCGGTAGGTCCCGGGTCGGCAGGCTTTTCGTACCATTCGGACGTGTTGATTATAAACTAATGGGCCTTGAAATATAGAGATATTATACGCGACGCGGGCTAGTTATTACTTCATAATTTCGGGAAAATTATTAAGGAAGGAAGTGGCTGTCTGCTCGCATAAGAAAGCTTAGCTATGTTATCTCTGGAAGATTTAGGAGGATCGCGCGCTACGAATAAGCCGCTTTATGCATAAGAGCTTCGAACACACACTACACGTCTCTGGATGACCCAGACGTTAAATTCCCCGCGAATGAATGTTTCATAATGAATTTACATAAGTACCGCGGCCTGGGCTGTTTCGCCGACGATATATTGATTTTGCGTGGGCTGCCGACGCGTATTCCTTCCCGATAATCTTACGTTATCGAATTCAATTTGGCGGGCCGACGTTCCGTAATTTCGTATTAATGAGACGGGGTCGCGTGTCCGCTCGCCACCCAGCCTATGGATTCCAAAAGTTTTCCAACGGACGAACTTACCGTCAAATTGCTCGCTAAGATAATTTTCGGGAACGGTCTATTGCGAAAAGTTTCAGAAAGCGTGTGGAAGGTGTTCGACGCCCGCGTTCGAATGTATGGCGTGCGCTATGGAAAGTTCGGTGTAGCAGTGTAATAGACCGTCGGCGAAGATGACTCAATTTTCTCGAGGATTATCGCGTTCGTAAGTAAGCGCTGTGATTTCGAATATTAGGAATTCGCACATTCTGGAGACGTTCGTATATCAAATAACTAAACATTTTAAATAAGTGAAGGAATTCACCTCCGGAGAAAAATAAATTGACGTTTTCTTTATGAAGTCTCTTTATAAAATCGAATATTAAATTTTGTCGATTTATTCATGCTTTTAAGAACTTACTGAAGTGCCTGTGCGTTGCTGTCCAATTCTACTTACAATTGAACAGAACGAAAGACTAGGTACACATTTATTCTCTCAACTTGAAATTTGATCGTATCACAAGCAACGTGCAATGATCATTATCATTTCGCACACAGTAAAATTTGCTAAATCAGGTCTGTTAACAGTGGACCGTTTAATTATTTAGGGAATAGTTTCATTCAATTTGCGGGACAAATATGGTACCTAAAATCGAATTACTTGTAGACGTTTATTGTTAGTCGAACAGTGTAAGAGCCTATTTCATGGGAGAAATATAGCCCGTAGCCGAGCAGGGTGTAGCAACCATGAAAGTTCTGAATTATCGTCGTCGGAAAGTTCGAAGAATCTGCGCGCAATTTTGAAAGCCCCGAAAACCTTCTTCCCAACAGAAACTATGTCCGAATTTTCTCATAATTTATGCGCGTGCACTATGATCGGAATCGAGAGTTACGGAGTCATTCAATATGAAGTCGATCTCCACTCTTGCAATAAAACTTCCAAGAAATAATTCCTCTATCTTTGGAAATAATGATTCTTCAATAAAGAAGTTACTCTGAGGACCTTTAGACTATATTTTATACAAATTTGATTTACTTGAAGTAATTTGCTTCGATACAATCTACTTTCTAATACAATCGCATCCTAAATTCTAAAAAATAATAAAATGCTCGTGCAATTATAAAGTAATTCTGGCTGATTGAATATTTGCTTCGTGCAGGTTTGGAAAATGGCCGGCAACTGGGATCAATAGAAGCACGCACTAATCAATTTCGTGTAGCGATAATTACACAATCGGCGTGTGTGGAGATTCTTTCGAACAATTTTTCCGAGTTCAACAGCACACGGATCGAAATCAATTTGCTTTCATTACAATTCGATGACTGCAACGCGCTGAAAAAAAACGCGTACAAAAATGTGCACAGTCTACCGACAAGTATCCGTTTTAAAAATGATCGTAGGAATCCGCCTTGTAGCGAGCGCGGTTTTGTTTCGCGACGGATAAAAAGGCGTTCGGCCGCATTCTTCCTTAATACAGATCGCATTACGGTTTAATGATCGCAAGAATCGAGCCGGTCCGCGTTCGCTCCTCCGATCTTCGGCTCGCGCGAGCGTACAATTAAAACCGGATAGGATGCAATCAGACCGCAGGGACGAGTTATTTTCATAAAAAATGTCTCGTTTCAGCAGGTGTGTAGCTCGATAACGAGCGGCCGGAAAACGTCGTAATTTAATTAATAATTCAATTTCATCGAGACACTAATTAAAAAGATTGATACACGGTTGAATCGCCATTACGTCGCCGGGTTCGCTGCGGAAAACCCGCTCGAACTCGCGGCCGTGCGTCTCCCTTTTTCTAAATTGAAATAATATGTTCTTTGTATAAACAGCAACCGCGGCGGCCGTGTGACGAGACACGAGAGTAATTAGTCGCTTGACGATGTTCGGCCCGGAGCCGACGCTAAAAACCTTCGCCATTTTTCCGCCGTAAATGCTATCGACGACGAGCGACCAGCCAATTCGGCTGGCTCGGAAATTATTTTTCCACGATCGAAGCACGCCGTAATGCGAATTAAAACGATTATGGTAGGACCGGTGAAGATGGCTGCACCGTTTCGTACAGGTTACAAACAAATTCTAATCTTCAGCTTTTTTTCCATTCGAGGATTTAGGGAATCTTTTGTACTTTTGTTCATGGTTTGAAACATTCGGAGACATATGCTGGATATAGACGATCTTTTCTTATTAAAAGTCCTATATTATGAAATATATAGTAATTGTTTCCCAATTTGGCTTCTTTTCCTTTTCCCAAGATTTATTCAAATAGTATACGTATCTATTTAATTTTGCATTCAAATGTTATCGTGTAACAAGTACATCCAATCAAAATGAAACAATCGGATCAAGCTTATATTCTTTAAACACCGTTTCGTTGAAGCTAAATAAGTGCCCGGTGATTTATGAACGGGAGTGTATGTAAAAGACAAAAATCTGTGGATTTGGAGAATTACGTGCCAGTACCGTGTAGGAACTGTTTCGACAGATTCGTTCCGGTATTAAAGCGGAAGAATTGCTTGTTACACCGCTGTGCGATGTTAAACATGTTCGACAAGCGAGAATAAAAAACGCGAGGAGAAATGAAATCGCTCGATTAAACTGTTGGAAAACGCGTTCTCAGTTAGCGGCGCTCGAATCGGCTGGCATAATCAAAGCGTCGAAATTATTACGCGACACTGGAAATGCCAGAAGTGTCCAGACACGCCCGAGGAGCCAGGATGGTCCGAATTCAATGGCAGTGCCGTGGACAACAACACGCGGGCGTCTCCTTAGCTCCAGGGCTAGTGAGAAACCGAAGGAACTCGAGGCAGCCGGTTAGGTCTGGACGCCGTGGAACTCCATTATTACTCGCCAATTAGCCATGATTAAAATATTTCGGCATCTCGCGTGCATTCGGAATATTAATAGACATATGGGTCCCCTGGGAACAACGATTATATGGAAATGATCGGCTCCCGAAGCTCGGATAAACGATCGACAGAACCGAAGACGACGATTCCGATTACTTTCTTCGTTGATTAAATAATACTCGCGCCACGATAATCACTTATTTATTACGCCAATCATGCGCCCCGTATTAGCTATGGTAAACACGAGCATCGGGCTCTGGTCACCGTAAATTCCCGCGAAAATTACTCAGACCATCACCGTTTGTTAATTACATATTTATACGGCCGGTTAACTAGCGAGCCGAGTCTGTTTTATGGCGACGAGAGGAACGCGCTGGGCCTGAAAAGTATCGATACCGTATTTCTGTTATGAGGATGTCAAATGATCGCCTCAGTTGTACTCTGTCGATTAATTTGTTGTTCGTCGTGTGCAACATTCGATACAGTGTCTAGTCTTGCGTCAGTGTCAAATTATTTCATGTTTATTCTTCCAAATTACATTTGTTTTCTCATGAAATTCACAGTCTAATAATAAATGCAAGTAAAAATTTATTCAGATTGAAGCATTTTGTGGATCTAACAAGTAAAATTTCTGGAGGATTATGGTAATCTAAAATTTTACGAAGTTCGTTTCTTTTGCTGGCGAATGTCTTCGGAACGTCTGGAATGAAATGGATTTAGTAACGACCCGATGAGAACGTAATTTGATTATTGTAACAATACGTTTAGCGTGTGCTACATTACAACAAATGTTAGTTGGAGACAGTTGAAGTTACTGTATTGACATTTCCGGCCTTGCTTTCACTTAGCTAGTTGGTAATATTGAAGTAACGCCAATATTCCCATTACTTCTGCATCAAGCCAATATATTGGATTCTATTAACGCTAGATTTACAGGCACTGATTGTGTACCTAGATTTACTGATATAGGTACAAAGAGGTGTATTATGCATGTTTAACACGTTGACGGCAGTGTCAGTAGTCTGTGGAGAATGATACTATTTGCCTAGAGATAAAAAGCAATTGTTACCTTGGAGTATTGATCGTTCCAAATTTTGCGACAATTTGAAATGCAAGAATACACTTCCGTGCTGTTCAATTTTTTGATCCAGGGTTGAAAAACGGCAAATAAAATGAAATATTCGCATCAGTGGTTAAAGTTGATGTAAATAACTGAAAACCAATCATTTTTCTAAGTTTAAGTATGAGATCCGAAACCCATTCAATCGATGAATTCGATACATGTTAAAACTTCCGTTGAATAATGTTTAATGCATGTTAAAACTTGCGTTGGACAAATGAATTCTGGAGAAATATAGCGATGTGGTGACCAACATAGCTGATGTGCTATACTTCGCAGAGATTCATCCTGGCTACTGGCGCCACACGAGCGCGGCGTGAAATGGCGAAAGCGTCTGCGCTGTATCCTTTAATTTCACTCGTTCTGGATTTCTGAATTGTTTTAGAAATCTCAAATTATTGAATGTCGTTGGTGCAACAATGAAAAAGACAATCTTTTAAAATTTGTAATCTGTGTATGTTCTGAGACATATTTCCTTAGAAAATGACAGTATAAATCTAACTCGTTGATTTGTATAAAAAATCAGTGAAGTACTTTACTATTTCTAGGGTGACAGATGTATTTGCTTCAATCGCATCCCTAGAAGAAAATTAATTTTGGATAGCACCCTGAGAAGAAGGGCCAGAGTAATTTTCCAGCCGAAAACATCCTCGTTTCAATGAACCAGCGGTAACGAGTAGTCAAAGGGCGAGTGTTGGGCGTAGAGCTAGAGACAGTGGGTTTACGGCGCTTCGTCAACCCCGTTGGAGGAAGACAGTATCACGGAATGGGATCGTGTGGAAAATATTTCATGCAAAAGTATCCCGTTACCACGGCCGAGGTCGTTTCAATGCTTGTAATGGAGGTCCAGTGGTCGAATTTAATTCGAATACGGTATAGAGGCTAGGGTGACGGTCTGGCCAGGAACAGAACCAGAAGAGGGTTGCTAAATATTCAGGCATTACGGCTCTGCATAAATTCATTTCATTATAGCGCCACCAAACATTGCTTTTGATGCTTTCCGCTCTTCCCCCCTTCTGCGACTAAGCCGCCCCCGCACGCCATCCCTGGCCCCCCGTAGTATCGCTCGCAACCGCCCACGGCGATTCCTCTCTTTCTATCCTCTCTATCCGCGCGGCGCATTCCGCTTTCTCACCCCCTTTTCTTCTCACTCCATTCTTCCCGATCGCGCACCCTTTCTCACCGTAAGTACCGTCAGGTCCATTCGCCGTCCGTTCCGTTGAACGATTCCGGACGAACTGGCGCGGGAGATCGAAAATAATTTCGCCGATATCGCATTCATTTCCCCAACCTGGATTTTTCTGCGATCATCCCCGTTCCCTCTATCCTTTCGATCATCCCCCCTCAACCTATTACCTCCGGCTCATGCTCGCTAAGATTATCTTCGCAGGCCCATTCGATGGTTCTATGAATTAATCTTTGCGCCCAGGTGAGCGGCTGATGGCCTGTCACCGGTGCCCTGCCGCTGCGGACCTATTCTACTGCAGTCCAATTATTAGACCCTCGGCGTGGACAATCGATTTCTTAAATACTGGGTCGATAGATTAAAAAATTCCAGATTTTATTCGATTAAATATCCAGCACCAACGTACGAAACGTAAAAACGCCGCTTTCGATTCAACATAAAATTCATCTAATTATCTCCAATCGTTTGCCGTTTAACGGTCTCGCTATACCAAAATCGTAGTATCCGTCTACCGAAGCAATTCTCCAATCCGGCGGCGGTACGATTCGATCAACTCATTGTCGGTTGTTTTCGCATTTACGATGATAATCGATCGGGAAAACGGGAGGACGCACGCGAAGCTTTCGGGGAGGGTTGTGGAAAGGGTATAGCAGGATAAGCATGGGCCAGCGGCCCCCGCTTCGATTTTCCTGATTTCTGTCTTAAAACATAGTTTTATGTCTAAAACAACATTGTGTAAAATTTCAAATGTCTATCCCCACCGATAAGGGTGATATTGGGGTAAATTCCCCCGCACTTAAATGCAATTTACTACAAAACGCGAAAAGATATCGACATGGGATAAACGGCAAACAAAAGATATAGATACACTCTACATTTCAGATTTTTTTCAGAATTTTTTGCTAATTATTTATAGTTGAAAATAATTAATTAATTTTTTGGGAATTTTTTTAACTATGTTCCCCTGGGTTGACACCTACCAAAAAATTCTAAAATATTGCTATGATACTAACCTATTTTGTAAAAAAATCTCAGAAGTGTCCATTTGGTGGAACAGTGTCAAAAAAAATAAAGTATGCCGGCGAACGCCCGGTTTGATCAGTAACGGCGCAGCGACCGAATTCCCTTGCGGTGGCGAGTGATGGGAGCGAACGGGAAGTCTGCGCGTGTACGGAAATGCTGATACATGTAAACATGCGACTAAATCTTCTAATATATGATTACAGTGGTAAGTCTAAACAATTATTTTTTAGGAAATAGCTTACATTGAAGAAGAAAAATACGTGTAAAGCTAGTTTGTTGCTGTCAAGTAAAAGAATGAAGAAGCTTCTCACAAGTATGTTGTGTGGCCACGGTGTTAGAGGTTCTGCTCGATGCTACGGAGGGCTCGAGTTCGAATCCTCCTCAACTCAACTTTTTTTTTATGTGCATTTATAAACTAAACGATTTTTATTGTTTGCACTTCAATATTCTACAAATCAAACATAATTATTAATTTGTAATTATCATATAGATTAAAATGTTTTATATGTTTCTAATTTTGCGGAAATATAAATGTAATTATCATATATATTATCATATATTTGTAATTATCATATAGATTAAAATGTTTTACATGTTTCTAATTTTGCGGAAATATAAATCAAGTTTTTATTATTTACACCTATACAATGGTTTTATTCTTTTTCTTTTTACTCCTCATTACTTTACTATAATGCAATATGCTGCTGCGTATTTCTGCGCTCAAATTCTGAACACTAAAATAATAATATCTCACGCATGTACCAAGTTTGCGATGGGAAGATTGCGTAACAACAATGATTTTTTCTTTTATAATTGCAATCCACTTGATTTATATTTCCGCAAAATTAGAAACATATAAAACATTTTAATCTATATGATAATTACAAATTAATAATTATGTTTGATTTGTAGAATATTGAAGTGCAAACAATAAAAATCGTTTAGTTTATAAATGCACATAAAAAAAAGTTGAGTTGAGGAGGATTCGAACTCGAGCCCTCCGTAGCATCGAGCAGAACCTCTAACACCGTGGCCACACAACATACTTGGGAGAAGCTTCTTCATTCTTTTACTTGACAGCAACAAACTAGCTTTACACGTATTTTTCTTCTTCAATGTAAGCTATTTCCTAAAAAATAATTGTTTAGACTTACCACTGTAATCATATATTAGAAGATTTAGTCGCATGTTTACATGTATCAGCATTTCCGTACACGCGCAGACTTCCCGTTCGCTCCCATCACTCGCCACCGCAAGGGAATTCGGTCGCTGCGCCGTTACTGATCAAACCGGGCGTTCGCCGGCATACTTTATTTTTTTTGACACTGTTCCACCAAATGGACACTTCTGAGATTTTTTTACAAAATAGGTTAGTATCATAGCAATATTTTAGAATTTTTTGGTAGGTGTCAACCCAGGGGAACATAGTTAAAAAAATTCCCAAAAAATTAATTAATTATTTTCAACTATAAATAATTAGCAAAAAATTCTGAAAAAAATCTGAAATGTAGAGTGTATCTATATCTTTTGTTTGCCGTTTATCCCATGTCGATATCTTTTCGCGTTTTGTAGTAAATTGCATTTAAGTGCGGGGGAATTTACCCCAATATCACCCTTATCGGTGGGGATAGACATTTGAAATTTTACACAATGTTGTTTTAGACATAAAACTATGTTTTAAGACAGAAATCAGGAAAATCGAAGCGGGGGCCGCTGGCCCATGCTTATCCTGCTATACCCTTTGCAAAAAGAAAGGGAAGGAACGCGTCACCGGCAATATACCGAACGCGCGACGACCGCTTTGGTTATAGAGACTAAATTACGGTTCGCTCTCTTTCTCTCTCTCCCTCTCCCGAGCCGACTGACTCTCCGACACTGTGCACGTGTGTGTATGTTTTTTTTCAACCCGTCGGCGTGCAAGCGCCATTATTCTGCTCGTAGAGACGTTCGATCTGGGCTCATCGAACTCACGATACGTCAGTGGCACGCAGAGAAAACGCGCCGAGCGAGCTGGGGCACACCGTATGGGACGTGGTTGTGCAAAGCGGCAGGCTGGCCTCTCTCATGCATATGGAGCGTTTCATTATATTAAACCCTTTCAATGTATAATTTACTTTTGCGTGAGTCATTTGAGGTCCCGGTGTTGCCCCTTTCCCCCCGCCACTCACCGCGCTCACAGGCGGACATGGGGCGCGCGCTCGGAAACATCGCCGACGTTGAAGATAGCGTCGGACAGGAGCCGATAGAGCAAACGCGCTTGGTATACATTATCCTCGCGTCGCGATTTTCACGGAAGTTTTGCCTTCCTTCACACCTTTATTGCGACAAGGCTTTTTTGCATACTAGTTAGCGCGGGCGGAAAAACGCAGTCCCCGCACGCTGCACTACCAGCCGGCCCGCGGACTCTCTTTTCACATGGAAAATTATCGCGTCCGACAGCTCATCTGATAGACTACCTCAACCCCCGACTGGACCACTTTAACTACCCCTCGCGCGCCGAGTTCCTCGACTGTGGATCGTTCACGACGATCGACGGTTTACCGTATCCCGACTCGCGATATTTTTGGGTAGATTTTCTTCAAATCTATTTGGAGAACCCGACGAAACTTTTAATCAGATTCTACCGTAAAAATGTAAATTTTGTAGCCTAAGTGAGTTTCCAGATCGACATTTCAACTGCACACAGTAAAGCATTTAAAATACCCGATAAGTGGGATTTGCACAACAATATCCCTATTCAAGCATTACTCGAAATCCCACAATATTGCATCGTATTTTACAACGCGCAAACACATTGCTGCCCGTGGGATTGTTACAAGTGCTGAGTTAATTTGTTTGATAATGAAAGACAAACACCACGTTACCAATTAACGTCCATATTATTTACTGATTCCATTTTGCTTTTAAGAAGGAAGGTAAATATTCCTGTTCCATTACATTATTACAGACATTATTTATGCCGAAAATAATAATAACACAGCCAGCCACACAAACAATTACATACCTCAAGGAGAGTCAATTTGAAATGTGCAATTAATGATGTACGCTCGTTCCAATGCTCTCCTTAGCATTTCGTGCCATTCTAACTGCAGATATTTTCAGTAATTCGGTGCTTTTGTGAAAACTGTCTCGATCTGCACCACGACAATGTTTGGAGACCCTCAATGGATCATTCTCTCTATCCTGAAATGATCGAACGCTCTCGAATCTCGCAGTCCTCGAAACTATCAGCCCTCAGAAAAATGATTCCCGTCGCATTATTTGATGCATTAGAGTCAGAGTCGGCGGCGGCGGCCTGTTCCCGCGATTATGAGTCTAATTAACGACAGGCATTCGTTCATTATGCAAATGACCGTAACAACGCATGAGCGGCCGCGTAATTCTCAGCGCGCGGCCCACTTAAAATGTAATATAACAAAGTGAAGTGCAATTAGCGGGGACGCAAAGGTACTGTTAATTAGCGCGGCGACTTCTGGCTCCTTTATTATTTAACCGCGTATCCAGTTACCCCGACGCGGCCACAAAGGAACAAATAGGCGGACTTTGTCTACTTTATCCGCGACGGACTGGCTGGCGCAAACGTCCGGCTCCTCTCCCGCCCCCCTATTTCGAAAGACAAACAATATATTCTCCTATTTCTATCTGTAACTACATTTTAAAACTGGGAATTCCCGTGGAGCTGTTTTCGCGGTGACGGCCTCCACCCATGGATCCACCATCGAATGGAAATTTCCCTTCCGGAAGATCAAACGAGCGGGTCCCGGGATCCGTCGTAACCTAATATCGCGTTTATCGAACTTTGACTGCGAGAAAAAAAGGGGTCGCTTAAAAAGGGAAACAAGCATTTTTCCGCGAACCCTTTTCTCGTTTCGTGTTTCTTCTTTTTTTTGTTATTTGTTTCTGGGCGAACGTCATGCGCGAGGAGCCGCGTATCCGCCGGTGAACGGTTTCGTTAATTTACAAAAGAACATTTGCCCAGATTTCCAGGATACAGTATCAGCACGACGAGCGACGCACGAAATTATTGAAATATGCATGAGACGGACGGTAAAAACCGCGGGATTAAATTCGCCCAGGAGTTAAAGCGAGACACCCAGTGGCAACCCGTGTATCCCCGGATTCACTTTCCGCCATTATTCTGTGAAGGGGACTCGTTTAAGCAGCTCAGGGGTGATCAAACGCCGGTTGTTGTTGCTTAAATTGAGTGGGAGAGGGTTACGAGGACTTGGGAAACATCGTTTCCTGATTTGCGCGCGTTATTAAGTTCAATTCTTCGACAGATGCCGCCGGTACAGCCGCGCGGAATTTCACGTCATCCCTGTTTAGCAGTTGGGCCGCATTCTGCGACCGTTATTAATCCTGGTGCCCTTTTAAGCGTCTTCTTTTTTATACCATCACACTTTTCTGCCTTTCGATTCGTTCGTCAGAAATCAAAAACTTTCTACTTACTAATCAGTAAAAGGTACCTTTCTCTTACTTCGCACGTTGTTAAATAATTTGTGAAATTATTGGCAACAATCTCAAGAATAATTATATCCTTACGTTCATCGTATTTGTTGTTAATATTAAATTAGTAGTGCTCTCGGCGCAAAGGTTCGATTATTTGCTACTTGATTTACGAAGCTCGCATAATACTGAAGTAATTCCGACGTTTGCATCTTTATTTAGATCTGAAGAATACTGGGCAGCATTTTTTGGAAGTTAGAGCGACGGCAAGTTGTATGGACGCCACCCGAAGCGTTTTGAATTTGCTCCCGTCGGACGGGAACAGGGCCAGTAGAATGGGTCAAACATCGCCAGACAGATTTCGATGTGTACGATATCGCACACACGTTTTCTTATTGTGTGTTCTACGTAATGGTTGCTCCTGTTATATTTAATCGATGTGTTATAGTTTCCACGCAGTATACAAACATTAAATCGCAGTTCAACAAATGAGACCGAGTCAGAAATAAATATTCGATCCCAGTTTTTAAGTTTACGTAACTCCAGAACACTTTCAGCTTGAATTTATTTATTTTCGATCGTCTGTTATATTTGCATTCAGTTCCAACCAGACAACAAATAAAGCGATAGAATTTAATATAAACATATAATATAGCAGATAGACAATATTCTAAAACTTATTTATACGAGTAAGTACACTCTCTTCATTTTTGAATGAATATATTCTAAAAGATAATCATATCAAACGAACATTGACTTATGCTAACAAATACGTAGCTTTGAAATAAACACTAAAATTGCAACTGAAATATCAGCACAAAAATATACTTCACACACTGAAAAGCATAGAAAACGAACAAAAGACCTAAATACGTCTAAAGAAGTTCAAAGCATATTGTTGTTCTCTGCGAGCAACTCTCTTCTTTCTCTTTGTGCCTTCATTATCCTATTTACGAAAGTAACTTTAATTAACACATATTTTGTCCATAGCTGTAACGAGCCCTGTTGCGAAACTGTAACAAATTCTGTTTCCCAACTATCTTTCGCCTAGTTCAAGAAACTTGAAAAACTATTCACAAGCCAGGAGGAAAATCCAGTAAATTTCACGGTGTATCGCGTGACTCGAATGAAAGTTTATTTCCATGACGGAAAATTTTCTACCGATGAAGAAACAGAAACCCTGTCCGTTTTTTCTCGCCCCGGAAGAACGGGGCGCGAAACGTTCATCGCGCGACGGACGGGCCTCCGGCTTTGACGGATAAAAGTTACATTAATTTTCTGGATGCTCCGTGGACGTTAAAAAATATGCAAACCGCCCTTTTTACCCGTCAGTGTACGGGAGCCGTATTTCGGTTCCTGTCTGAGCAGCGTGTTGGGGTCCGCTGGGTGAATCGGACATTCACAGTAACACAATTAGACCAACAATCGATAGGACGTGCTAGTGATGAATATGAACCTGTCCTGGAACTTGCGGGGAAGGAGCAAACCGAGATCCACGGAAACCGATCCCATCCTATCAACGATCCACGTTTGTCACAAAAATTTCAAATTTCCCACACGATTCTTTCAATCAAGAATTATACGCAACGTCTTCCACTTGTTCAGAATTTCTTAATACAACAAATAACTTGGACCTTTCGTTCGATTACTGTTAGGATGATAACTGTACTCTAGTTTAAATCTACAGCGCCGTTTTAATAAAATAATGTACCTTTTCTCAAATTAGTAGATAAGGAATGTCTGAGTCAAACTACATCGCAACTGATACAAAAGTAGTAAAAATCGAGGAGACGGGAAACATATGATTCAGCGACGTGAATTTTACAACAGCAGTTTTCGGAAATAAATTACAGGCATCACGAACACTTTAGGACAACTGTTTTTTAAAATAATTTTCAGAAAAAAACGTTCGAGAAGCTTTTACCGTGCCTTGGTAAGATACGTTGTTTCGAACAGTGGCTGATAAATAATTCTGATTCGCGGAAACGGTAGCGTTTGCTCGATGTTGTCGCTAAAAATCGGACATTTCATATGCAGGTCCGCCGTTCGAGGGGTTAAACGAAGTATCACTTGTGCCTTGGTTTTTTTTCCCCCGGTTCCGCGCACAATAAATACTACAGTCTGCGGCGGTCTTTCTGGAAGCGAAAGAATAGAAATTAATTAATGCGGCATAAGCTTAATCCGGAGGGACGGTTCTCTCTCTGTTCAGGCTCGGGGAACGTTTGAACTTTTCGCTAGGAGCCAGCCTGACCACCTACATCGCCTTCCCCTTGTCCAGTATAGGATTTCATCCCCCATCCTCCGTTGCGAGAGCTCCACGAGCTCCATCCCCTATCTCATTTGGCCTCATTGTGCCTTAGCGTCCATTGTTTTTTAAATTACGAACCCCACTTCTGTCAAGCAGAACTCGATCTCATTTTTTGTTGGTACTGTCACTCGGCTGAAACGGTTCGGCCAGCGATATCCATTCCCTCTATTAAGTCGCCCTTGCCCGGATTAGTCGAAACGTACGAGCTTGATGATAATCAAGCGAGCCTCTGCGCCCGGAAACCAGGGTGAAACGGACCGTCGAACTACCAAGAGGCCTTTAATGGGTAATTTGCGTTATGTCGGATCCATGTACGCGAGTGAGCGTGTGCGAATTTGCGAAACGCACGAGAGACCTGTGCTTGCGCGCCGCCGCCGCCGCCGCCGCTCGTTTTCCTGTTTGCAAAAACGGAGTTATTTCACGGGGCCGTGGCAAGGTAAATATTTCATCGAATCGTCCGCTGGAAATGAACGTTAAATCGATGACTGTCAGCTGTTGCGTATTGTATTTTAAAATGTACCGGCTCGTAGTCATGAATGATTCGGTCATCGTCCCGTTCACAGTTTCGCGGTCATACCTTTGACGCGATCCTAAAGCCGAACGCCGCATGGCGTTCCAATCGAAACCGAACCGGCTGTTTGAAGTTTCGAGGTGCCGGCGGATGGATCGGTTACGAATTTTAATTAAATCGTGCATTTTAATGAACGTGTCTGTCGCCTTTTGTAATGAAATTTTGTGGGCTTTTTAATCGAGAGTTGCGTCGTTGGAAAGACGTTCGAGAGGTGTCCTTCTTGTTGAAAGTTTCATGCTGTATTTTTACAGCGAACATGTTTCTGCAATTATTACATCAACTCCGTTTATAGTATTGTGCATTGTAATGGATAGTATATTGCAATATAGCGTATTGCAATTCATCTTGAAAAATATGTGTATATTTTCGATTTAGATTTTCGCTAGACTACGTTAACGCGATAAAAGTGAAGCGAATATTTTATAGTATTGAAAATATAGAGTAGAATAAATTACCGTGTAATTTACAAATGTTATATAATTTACAGGATTATTACACATAATTTTAAATTACTAAGGTCTCACCTTCAGTTTTTATTCATACAACTAATTTCACTTTGAATAAAATTTACTGTAAAGTGCATCGATTGATCAACACATTGTTGATTAAAAGACTACCGAATGGAGGCGACGATCTTATAAACGAGGAACGAGAACGACCTAAAAATTCTGTTTCTACTGTAACGCAATCAAGAAGCTCGTAATTCATTGACTATTGAAAATCCGGCATTCGATATTCAACTTAATGTTTCTGAGTAGCGTACGAGGGTTAAAGAAGAGCAGTCAAGAGCAGCGCTGATCCGTCATTTCCGCAGGCAGATCATGATCCTGAACGCGAAAATCCCGCAATCCGTCGGGTCCCGAAAAGTCGGAGGTTCCCATCATCAATTGAAAACCACTCGATCCGCGGCGGTATCATTATTCCCGCAGTCATCAAACATACGCGCCGGTAATCCGCGGTTCGACCATCGCGATGCGGCGGCGTGTCGTCGTGCGGGGGTGTCGGCCGGCGGAAGCGTCGGCGTGCCCTAAGCGGCGCAAACAAAGGATCAGCATGAATGATTTTCCAAACGGGTTGGTCGGTTGAATGATTCCCGGAGGTAGTGGTGGTGGTATTGGTGGTGGTGGTGATCGGGCTGTTGCGTGGGTCGTGGGTTGGTGTGTCCCGCTACAAAGCCGCATTCTTTCGAGAAGCACGTACTCGACCTTCCCATCGATAGCTGTCATCGATAACGCGGAGCATGACACTTTCACGCGCGCGCGACCCATTTGCCGGCATAAATCATTGGAAACGAAAACATATCCCGGTGGCCACGCAAATTTGCCAACACCCGACCGCAGGCGAGAGGAAACACTGATCGGGGGAGCAAGAGAGAGAAAGAGAGAGAGGGAGAACGTAGAAACATACATCGAATGACAACCCGAGTGAGAGAAAAAGCCCTCTCTCGGTCGGAGAGAACGATCAGTGGCGAGCGAGACGAGGAGAGAGAGTGAGAGTGACCAGTGAGAGCGCGTAAACAAACGCGAAATCATGACACGGCCGCGAACTGCGGCCTTGTGTGTGGGTCCCATGTGCAGATACGTTCACTGACACTGACGCTCGTACGCTCGAGAGCGGGAGCGAGAGGGCAGGAGAGAGCGGGCAACGGAGCCGAAGAGTCAGCGAGCGGGCTGAAGCGGGCCGGAGCGGCTGGAGCGAGCAGAAACGAGTGGAAACGGGACAGAGAACGGCCTGGCGAGGTGTTCTAGCGTGGATGACTCGTCATTGCCGTGGGGCGCGCGTGCCACGCACACCACGTGCCACGTCTGGCCCGTGTGCACACGCACACGGCCTCCAACAACGATGCACCGGCCGGTGCAGCGCGGTGCAGCGCTGATCTGCACATATCGTGGCCCCGGCACAGAGTCACTGACGGTACAACGTACACACACGTTCACGAACGAACCAACACCGAGCCAGTACTCTACATGGGCAGACCGTGCCCGGCGTTCTCTCCGGCAGTCATCGCCCACACCAGCACCACTCAATTACTCGCGGCACGCTGTGGAATCATTTACCCAATCATTTAGTTACATCAACGCAACGCAACGCGACTGCCCGCCGCCGCACGGTCAGTTTCGCGGGCTTGCCCCGGCTGTTTCGATGCGCCCCGTGCACCATCAGTTCGATGACCAGGGGGCACAGGGGACGGGGGACCTTTTGCCCCATTGCTTTCCAGGACAGAGGAACATCGAAGCCGAAGAGGGACGGGGAACAGGTCGCACAGGCTATTGTGTTTCGCCACGCGGGACCCGGTCCGTGTGTCTGTGTACCGTTACCCTGTTGATTTCGCGTTATATCGTTATGATGACGATATAATAGCCAAGCTGATGCGACCCGAGCTAGATTCACTTTGACGCCCGCGGACCGATCCGATTCGATCCCCAGAACCGATTCGCGTTTATGCGTTCCCGTGATCCACTGACCCGGCAAGTAAGGAGATCAGTTTGCCGAGAGCGGGTTTGGAAGGGTCATCGAGAATTTGATGGTACCGATGTGATGAGGCTTGGTGTTTTCTTCGGTGATTAGAGGATTCCGTGCAGAGGTTTGATTGCGTAGAGATTGATGATGTTTGCCTTGCCTGTTCTGGGAGCTATCTTTTATTTTTTGGATTAGACTGGTCTGGTCCGGAGGGTTGTCATTCGTTGCTTTGGGATTGATGGTTCGATGGCTTGATCTGATCTAGTTTGAGCTGTCTTCTTTGGCAAGGTTGGCACTAGTTTTCTCACTGATTAGCTTGTTTGGAAAAATGTGTCTTTGTTAAAGTTTGTCTACTCGTAGTTGAAAGAGGTTTCAGTGTTTTCTTTAGTCAATTGGAGATCAGTCTGCCATAGTTGATTAAATTTGTGAGGTTTATCAGATTCGATGTGTTGTCTTTGATTGTCTTTGATAGACAAACTCAATACACAAACATCTGAATATAAAAATGCGATAGATAGAAATGCGTGGACAAGTCTAGCAGCGATCCGGGGAACGCCTAGAAGCGGGTTCACGGGAATAAACAAAATAATACCGTTTCAGTATGGCGATCCTTTATTTTCCGTTCGCCGTCGAGTACTCAGCGTAGCAGAACACGGTAACAGGTACACTGGTATAAAGTCGTTCGCGCGACTCGGCTATTAGACCGCGGGGAATGAAAAAGGAAGCGAAAGGATTCGGGGGAAAAATCCACTCGGAAGGGATGAGCAAGATTTAACCAGATTAAATTCTACTTGTCGCAATCTTTCCAATTTTCGAGTGGCATGCAGCGGGCCGGACTGTGGACGCGATTAAATATGAAAAGGGATTACACAGTTCCCGGTGAACTCGGCAAGAAGGCAAAGGAAATTCGTGACACGTTTCGAACTTTGGCTTGGTAGAAGTTACTGCGTTGTCATCCTGAATTTCGCTTCTTTCAGTTTTCTGGGACAATCATTTCTTATTTAGGTTTGCTAGGTTGATAGAATCAATTATGTTGTGTCTCCGTTTGCTTTATGATTGTTCTTCAATGATTTGACTGTTTTAGTTGCAACAAGTTTGAGCTTCTTCAGTTAGGTTAGAACTACTTCTCTTTATTGATTAGGAGATTTGGGTTTAAGCTGCTTGTTGGGGTTTGTTTGTCGTAGTTGAATGAAGTTTTAGACGTAGTATTGAAAACTTTGAAATTGTTAGAGTATAACGACTGATATTTGAAGGTTTTAGGTCATTCTCTATAACACACATGGGCGAACATGATTGTGTGTGTCGGCTGATGGATTGCTCTCGTCCACCACCATTTAGTTACAGTTCCGTTCAGTCTTAACAAATACTGATACTGAAGTTTCGACGAAAAACTTTGTCAACTTGCTTGACTAGAAATCTATTTATGCTAAGTTGGATGAAGTTGGTCGCATTGTTTTAGGTTTTCGGGGAGTCCAGCGACGCAAGATGGCAAAGTAAAATCGCGACACGCTCGAAACACACCGAAGTGTAGCATCAGCGGTTGTTCCATCACGCGGGGCCAATCGTAGCAAACTTCCATTCCCCGGCAAGTCCGGATACATCCTCGAAAAGAGGAAAAAAAAATCCATCGGCGTGGGTGGGGCCGGGACGGGTGGTATATTGCAGATCAATACAATTGCACGTTAGTGCTAATAAATAATAGGCGGTGGGAGCAGAAAAAAGCGCGCAATGCAGCAACGAACGCAACACACAAATAATACGCAATACATCAACCACGCCGGTAGGTAGGTACGTACGTGCATTCTCTCGCTCCCACCCAATGCGTTCTGTCTCCCTTCCGCCTCCACCTACGCCAGTCCCCTTTTTTTCTGCCCCGCACCTATAACCGTGCAAGCACCACCCCCGGGGCACCGCCATTTCCGGACAAATAAACTCTAGTCGACGTAATTTTTACGCTGGCCGCCAAACGCGACGAAAACCGAGGACTGCCAGCGCCGCCCGATGAAACGCCGAGAAATTGCAACCCCCGTTACCGATGTCTTTTCTGGCTCTTTTGTGAATCCCTATCTTCGATTAGGCAAATCCTCGCCACTTGACGATCCTCTCTTTTATGGTGAAATAAAATATTAAATATGTGGTAGTATGTAATTTTTTTTGTCAATTTCGAGCAATGCAAATGGGTGTTTTTTTAAACGTTAGGTTCTTGTTCTGTAATAATATCGTTATTGTTATTTTCAGTAAAATTGAAAATCTATTCGGAGGTGGGATATTCAGCATGGCGAAGGTGTGGTTTATCCAAACTTAAGGGTTGCTACTTTGCAATAACGATCGCTTAATAATTTTTATTTTAATCAAATTCGGAATTTATTTATGCATAAGAGATTCTTCTTATAACAATTTTCTACACAGGGTAGGCTGATTTCTAAACAGGCAGAGGGGTGGTTTTTTGAATACTAGGTTTCATAATCTGAGTAAAAACCTTAGTGACATATTTCGAGCAGAAGAAAAAAACTCCACAAATCTGAGAGGACCTCAGAAAATAATGTTGTACACATTTTTTTTAGTAAATTCCGAACAACGTCCGTTTCCAACGAAATAAAAAATCTTCGCAAAACCAGAAGACCATTCCCCTTCCAATAATTTTCTCGAGGGTCCAGCTACTGGCAATCGAGTAGGGCCGTTAGATTTACGATCACGTCAGGGAAGGACCGGGGTGTTAAGAAGAGCGTGGAACCGGCCGATTCCGTGGCGACAAATTAAGAAATGGACACCGCGAGGGGAAGACAATGCTCGGCTGGTCGGTATCCCCCATTAATTACGAGTGATTAATGTTATGCGGGGTGGGTGGCGAAGGAGTGGCGGGCTAGCAACGAGGTGGTGGTCGCGCGGGGGTGAGCCGTAGCGGCGGTGTCGGCTGTCGAACATTAGTTAATTTTGAAAAATTGCGCTAAACACGGTTCCCGGTGAATTGGCTTCTGGGGGGCTTTGCCAGGCCAATCGGGAGGAGACATGCACACGTAGGTGGCGGTACCCTCTCCTTCCACCCCGGCGTGCAAACGCGGGCGACCAGGGGCTGGTAAACCCCTTCGCGTCCCTAAAAAGCGTTTCCCCTCGTCATCGAACTATCGCCCCCCGACTCTTCAGCCGGCAACGACCCCAACCCACCCACGCACACGTTAATGCCTGAAAAATGTACGGCAATTTTTTATTTTTTAATACGCTCCTTGTCGCTCCCGCGTCAACGGCCTCTGTTCGGTATACCGTTCGGCTCTCTCGCTCTCTTCCGGTAGGGAAGCTATGCGTGATGTAGCGCCTCGTTCGGGTTCAGGCTCGGGTTCGGGCTCTGGTTCGAGGCTCGGTCGGTCCGGTCGGTCGGTCGGTCTCTCTCGGGTTTTTTCGCTCTATCGATAATTTGTTTGGATAATTTCCAATGCTATTGATCTAGATGTACATCCTGCAGGATGTATACAATGCGCTATATAGGCGTCGCGTACAAAGCACGGATAGGTAGGAGGAATAAAAAAAATAAAGGGTGCACCAGGAGGAAGAAGAGGAGGAGGAGGTGGTGGTGGTGGTGGTGGAGGAGCGCGGGGGTGGACCGACTGGACCAGAAGAGGATGAGGAAATGGCAGAGGAGGGTTCCGCCTGATCGTGAGTTACTGACGTTTTAGTATTTATCCATCTACGAGCTCGTTTTCCGCGTATCCGCTTAGGTGGTATGCGCTCGTACTGCTCTCTCTTTCTCCCCTTCTGTTCCCTCTCGCTTTGTTTTTCACTCTTTCTCTTTCTTCCTTTCACTCCCTCTTTAGGAGAGGCTCGCCGAGCACGGATAACTCAACGCGGATGTTTTCGACCCGGGTCCGACGTAATATTTCGTTAGCCGTAGGGCCGTGGCTCTCGGATAGGGAGGCAACAGCGGTGGCGGTAGCGGCAGCAGCAGCAGTAGCAGCAACACTTTGATGAATCGCCCTCGTCGCCGATACCGCAGATCGACAGATACGATGGCGGTACTGTCGTTCCACGGATTTCCGGTGACAGCCGATGAGAAAAAAGAAAGTCGAAGCGATGCGACGCGACGCGCGGGCCGACAGGTGCGCCGATCGCGCGGCTTCAAGGACTGGATATGACCCTGTCACTATGCAACCCCCAACCCCCTTCACCCCTCCGGCACTTATGTTCTCGCACAATGAGAAAAGGCCAGTCGATGCTCCATTTGCTGTCACGTGTTCTTCGGAAACGATTGCGTAATTAGAGAATTCTGTCTTCGGACGGATCGTTGCGGATGAAGTGTTTATTACAGGTTGACGATTATTACACTGCGGATCTGTATGCAAAATAAAAATTATCTGCGTCGGTTGCAAGAAATGGAAAACAAATAGAATCTTCTTTCTTCCCCTTAATAGTTTCGATCGAGGAGAAATCATATAATTAAACCGTATACATTGACTTCTTCAATTTTCAAAATTTGCCTACAATTTTGAATTCATTCTACACAATTTTTCTATAAATGGATACAGATTCGCAATCCAATGATTATATATGTGGAATTTTTTGAAAAATAAAAATTGGCAGCCTTCGCTGCAAGAAACAAAACCCCAATAAAAATTTATCAACATTCTTACTTTGCTATTCTAGCGATGCAATAATTTAAGAAAACTTGTCTACAGCCATTGTAAGGTGCAGGAGTGAAATAAAAATTGTTTTCCTATAGGTAAGGTGTAAAAAATCCTCGTGGAGTTAGGGGAAAAGTCATTTTCAAAAGGCAGTTTCCAGAAAAGGGAGGAGGAGGATGAACGCACGGCGAGGAAAAGGAAAATGTTTGTAATGATCAAGACAATGCGAAAATAATCCTGGAAAAAGTGGCGGAACAGGATCAGAAGGATAAGAGGATGGGGTGAGGTGAGACTTCTGCGCTCGGGGGTTGGTTTTCACCTCACTTAACCTCTCGTAGCGGTCGGCTTGGTGACCGAGGGCGTTTCAAGGGCCGACTGGCGTGGATGCGCCGGCCTTCGTACCTCCACGAGTCAACTTTTAATTAGCTTTTCCGAATTACCGATGTAGCTGAGCTCGATTCACCGTTTCAAGCTTCTTTGCTGGACAAACAAAGGAAGAGCCTTGAGGGGGTGGCAGACTAGACCTTTCCACCTTTCTACTCAACGTCGTCTATCTTGGACAATGGCCAAGTTGCTGATTACCGGGGACCTTAATAAAGACGTTTCAATTAACAAATAACCTCAGTTTTCGGATCTGCCCCGAGCAAATGGAAGATGGTGTCGGCATAAAGAGCCTCTCGAGAATTTTCCCGCTGAATTCGTCTTGTTCTCAAGTAATACAATTTTTACCTCTTCAAGTTATTACGAGATCTCCCTTAAAACTTGATTTATACACGTTACAAGTTTCATTTCGAATGGAAATAGTTTGAGTCGTTTGTAGATTTACTTGGGGGATGTGAAATTAAAATTGATTCCTTTGTGTCCCATGCATAATTTTAGGAGACGATGACACACATTTTCAGGACTCCGCGAATACATTTTTCAGAGATTGGTGGTTTGTATTAATCAATGCGGAGAATCGTTGAGGTGCTATATTTTTAAGACAAGTTCGTCGGCATGTTCCAAATGCAATTATAATCAGTTTCTATATATTGCTATATAATATAATCGCAAAATTTTTCGAGACCAGCACAACGAGATGTTCTAAATTATTGTGCTCTTAGATTCCATTGTAATTAATTTCTGGAAGCACGAAAGCTTCAAAACATTGTATGAGGTCGATCTAAATATACGATTCTCGACATTTCGCTAGTTCAACAAATTGTCTACATTCTTATAGTCTATATTTGCCTTGCACTCTTCCAAATAAAAGAGTGTAGTTTTTAAGTCACAACTAAATGTTTCATTCTCACGGTTCTGAACCAAACAATAGGACAAGAGGTAGCGAAATAATTGA
Source organism: Lasioglossum villosulum (assembly GCA_963971365.1). Taxonomy (NCBI): domain Eukaryota; kingdom Metazoa; phylum Arthropoda; class Insecta; order Hymenoptera; family Halictidae; genus Lasioglossum; species Lasioglossum villosulum. The sequence continues at coordinate 5,408,119 of OZ020501.1, forward strand.
AGTAACACAGTCATCAGCCAGTGAAAAAATTCCAGAGGGTTTCAAGCACGCTCGGCTCAAATCCTGTATACACGGTGACCTCAAAATGTAGCGTGCAGTCATGATTCTCAAAAATCCAAGTCTGAAAGATAACGAGTGATCGATCATTTAAAAATACCATCCCTCTGAAATGACGGCGATGCTCCACCTCCGGAGTTCTTCGGGCCACGCGGAGGCTCGCTCGGCCCATTTCCGCGGATTCCAGGATTCGCACGCTAGTCCAGGTGATCTCCGGGGGTGTCGGGGCTCGGCCTAATGAACATTCGTTGGCGGAACAATCGGCGACCGGTCCTCTAATCACCTTTTTTCACATGGGTAAAATTCGAAGTAACCCAAATATCTCGCAGGCAGGCGGTTGCGGGGCTCTCATTCCCAATCTCGCGAAAGCCGTCGAATTCGTTTAACGAGAACGGCCGGCGAGCGCGGTGGAGGCCTGTCGTCGAAAAAATCGTCGCCACACCCACACCAGCACCCCATATCCACCCCCGGCCGACTCGCCCCACTCCTCATGGTTGTGCACCTCTTCGTTCTCGGGCTTTGGACGGTTGCGGAGGGGCACACGCTAGCCGTGCCATCAAGGTGCTCGATATTCCGCGCATTTCGGTATTTCCCAATTAATAGGAAAGCGCGCGCGCGCGCTCGCTCGCTCAGTCGCTTACACACAGACGCGCAGACAGATCTGCACACACAGGCCGTTCCACACGCACACTCTGTCCGCCAGGAAAAATACCGTTGGGAAAAAGAAACACGTACACAGGTACGTAAACACATTTTTTTTTACATGCTCGCCCATATACGTACAATTTACAGTCGCCACGCACCCCCGCCTCTCCCTTCCACCCACTCTTTCTCTCTCTCTCTCTCTATCGTGCGTCCACCCCGTTACACACCTACGTCAGTGAACACTTTTTTATATACCTTGTCACGAGGTGTACAATATGCACACACATACAGGCGTCGCGCAAGCGTATTTCTGACAAAGCTTCTAACGCCGGAAAAATATGTATATATACATTTCTGGAGAGTAAGAGAGAGAGAGAGAGAGAGTCAGGGGTTATACCGAGTTCTCCTAGTAGCGGTAGAAGAAGAGGGGGAAAAGTCGTGGAGGAGCGAGAGAGAAAGATTGGATAGAATCAGCAGTCTGCGAGTAACAATGGGGGGTTCAATTGAAAAAATAATTTAATGTGTCCTTTTAATTAAACAGAGAGGAGGGACAGGCGGCGTGGAGGATCGGATCAACGGGGGTAGGGGGTGGTTCTGCTGAGGTGGGGTGGATCGACGGGTCGGTGGAAGAGGACACCGCGAGAGAGAGTGTAGGAGGAGGAGGAGGAGGAGGAGGAGAAACGGAAAAGGGGGTGGTGGAGGCGGTTTGGGTCGGTGTGCGGAGGAGCAGCACCGCTATACACGGTAGGAGGAGGCGGAGAGGCGGAGGAGGAAGAGGTGGAGGCGCGGCTCGGATGGACGCGGAAATTTAAAACCTGATCAATTGATAGGACGGAATGAAAAAAGTAGGGTTGTGGGGTTGCGCGGGTGGCGAGCGGTGTGTGCCGGAGGAGTGGGTGCCACGGCGCATCGCCAGTGGTGAGGCGGGTGAAGCTGTAGGACGTGGTAGGTGGTTGAGGGTGCGCGGGTGCGCGGCCGGGTACACACCGGGTACGCGGTGGCCCACGGCGCGCGGAGCGGAGCGGAGCCGAGCGGAGCGGAGCAGAGCCGAGCAGAGCGGAGAGGAGTGAAGAGGAGAGTAGAGCGGAAGGGGAGAGAGAGCCGCGAGAGAGGCGGGTAGATGGGATTGCCGGGCATTATTCTGAAACGCGAATTTGTTCATTTGTTTCTTCCCTCTGTATGCGCCGCGGCGTGTGTGCATCCTTTTATCGACTGAAATCCAGGCTTCGAATTACCGTGCAAATGATTTTTTTTTCGAGTGCGCACTCGCGCTCTCCTACCCTCCACCTCTCCACCCGTATCTCTGTCTCTCTCGCTCTCACTCTCTCACTTCCCGCCCTCTCCTCTCCTCTCCCGAACGCGCCTACAACTACCGCCGCGATCCCTGTACCCCCCTAGCCGCTGCAAGCCCGGTCCAAGTTCCTCTCCTCTCGTGGCGTGCCCCGTTCCGCCTAAGCGTGCCTCTCTCTGTCCCACCGTTGTTCCTCTGGCCACTCTCGATGCTCTATCGCGCTGTTCGGCCCCCGCAACACCCGCGCAACGGACTCAAAAGGAATTTAAAACCGGTGCAAGCCGGGGCCCGGTGCCCGGCGCCCGCCGCGCCCGTCGCCCGCTACGAGATGACGCTCCGCGAACAAACAAAAAGAGATTCGGGGATATCCTCGTGATTCTCGTTCTGCTGCCCCCCGGCGCTTGTGTTACCCGAGTCCCGAACCTACCCACTCCCTCCTCCCCCTTCCTCCGTTTTAGCCTCATCCTCCTCATTGTACACCACCCCCGTCCCCGAAATACCGTCGCCGCCAACGCCGCCACCCCCCACGATTTTCGAGACCGACGCTACGTCCCTGCGCGGTCGCGCCAGTCACCCTGATGATGATGCTATTGGAATTTTTTTTCACGCGTTGCCGGCGGAACTTTTCGGTGGAACTGGCGCTGCAGTCGATCATCACTTGCTGATGCACTGCTGCTCTCGTTCGAGGGTGATGATGACCTCCTGAGGGATGAAAGACTGTGCTGAAAACTTTTCTGGGGATTGCGGAAGGATTTTGGAATATTAGATGAAAAAATTGCCTACAATAATTGAAGATTCTGTCGTACCGACACCATAATTTTCTTCTTATAGAGAGATTTATCAGACGCCAGTCGAGGGAACAAGATCTTCCGAAGAGATAAGAAGATACCTGAAGAGATTGAAAGGTATCTAGATTTATCTCCACCGTAACATCTTTCTCCATTACTCCCAGCATCTGTACCAAACCTCTGCGCCATCAGACCACTTACGTCTTATTTGGAGTTAGACATCAGCTGCATCGACCAATCATCCTCTCCAATAAAGAAGCAGTTCCCAGACCCTGCCTCGTCCTGATCTCTCTTCCGATCTCCAATCTCGCGTGTCCATTCGCAACCGGCCTGTCTCGTTAAACCGCGATTCCCATGTTTGGCTCGCTTTGAACCATTCGTTGGCAACGATCGCGACATTCTTATTCGGCAGAGAACGCGGAAATCTGAACGGCCGGGAGAAAACTCCTGAATCGTTCTGCGTTCGGCGATGATGATTCGTTGCGTCGACCGCGGTCGTTAACGATCGCAAAGAGTGGAAAACGGTGCGCGCTTCGGGGCGAGCCCGGGAATGGACATTATTACGAGGCGAACTGAACCATAGATAAACTTTCTGGGCCAGGAGAGATCTAGCAATATGAAACTCCTCGATCTAATATGGCTTGAGGCGGCGACGAAGCGTGACGTCACATCCGTCCCGTCCGCCGGTCATCTTGAATATTGAGTCGACCGTCGACGGACCGGAAGTTATGAGATTCGGATTTCGTGCCCGATGCCCCGATCCGCGTTGACTTCGTTTCGGGCCGATGAACGCTCGCTGCCAAACGGCCGACTTTCTGTCCCTCCCTCCCCACTACCTTTTCTGCGCCGGACACGGACACCGACGGAGCACAGCTCGGGCAAATGTTGCATTTCATCGAATCTCGCCGGGAACCGCGGGATGCAATTGAATTATGCGGCAAGATACACCGGCGCCGCCGGTGTCGCAATAAACCGAACCCAGGAAGCCAACGCGGGGGACGCGGTTGCGGCCGAGGAATCACTTAATATTTGAGGACTTTGACTGGCAGCTCGCGAACAACAATATTGTGGACCCAATCCCTGGCTCGAGACGCTTACTGATTTGCCGTCTTTAACGTTCTGCACTTCTGTGATAAATTCTATACTACGAAGCTCAATTAATGCATAAACTCAAATTTTTTGGAATTGTGACGTGCTGTGTTCTTCCTGGCAACCACAGATTTATGCGATTTATTGCGAGAATTGTAATAAAAAATTCCAATCGTGGCCTCCCAGAAAATGTAGAAAAGTCTCATCCTAATGTTTTTCTTAGTACAGGAATATAGTAGAGCGGCAATGTGGGCGTCACCGCTCCGATTAATTACATTGAGTTGATTCTGCCGCGGTATTCATCTATCCTCGATTTTCTCCGCTCTGCTATATCTGTAGCCTTAGAATAGGAAGATTATAGTTTTAATGAACTAGCAAGGAAATAATTTTTATCACGGAAGATAAAATTATATGTTGGAGTGTACAACGAAATGCACGGAATACGCGGAGTAGGAAAGGTCCTGTTTTGACCTGAAGTTTATTACTCCTCTACAATCGCTATTCCCCTACCCAGAAAAATCAGGCACTTCAGTCCTTGCCAGTCTACCGAGCCAGTCACAGCTCAGACCTCCTGTCATCATTCTGTTTTATTCTTGTTTTGGTGTAATGTTTTAACAATAAAGTATCTTGTTGTGTTATATGTGACCTATTTAATTCATCACTGACCAACGTTGATCGCAGTCAATAACAACATTATAATGCATTTGAACGCCAGAAATATGCACTCGCTCTCGTCAGGAGGACAGAGGGTTGCAAACTCGGGGAACAATCGGGGCCACCAGCTAAGGAACTTCTATTCGGACTGTAAATATTTACCCATCGCGGGCCGCTGTTTGTCGAATTGATTACGCATCAATGTGGCGGGATCAGTCGATCGTAACCTGAACACCAGGTCCGAAGGAATTCCGCTAAATCTCGGGACAAGACCAGCACAGACTTTCACAAAAGCGTTTTCACGAAGTCGGCAAGCTTTCCGGCAGGGCTTTCCAATAATCTCCGGCTGAAAACGCGATTTATACGAAACGGTAAACTCAATAACGCAATTTCGTGAGGACACGCGGCGCTGACGGGCACGGCCCAAGCAATTTAAATAAACAAATTATAAATATTCGCCGGCGCGAGAACCGTCTCAGCATGAATAATCATTACGTCTCGTAGATGGGAGGCAAGGTACTGGCCGATTCGATTGATTAAATTTTTAATAATTCATTTGCATTCGACCGCATACCTTTCTGCCTCCCCACGCCTCACTTCTGTTCCCCCGAGCCCCGACGAAGCCACCGGTCCCTTTAATATATTTTTAAATTACATTTTTAATTGACGCAACAAATGAATTATCGATTGTTTCGTCCCGATACGGCTCACCGGTGGGGTTATTACTAATGCGTCGTTCCAGTTATACGGGTTCTTATTAAATACACTCCGGTTAAGGTGGCCGCGGGAGTACCTGAAATTAGCATGAAAATTGCACGGCCATTAAAGTAAACCACGGCCGGGATTAAGATTTTATTTGCCGAATAAAGGGAAAACGTGGAAACTCCCGGGAAATCGCTTTCTCTGTCTTCGATGTTTCATTCGGATTTGCCCAGCTGATAACAGATATTTATACCGGTCTTGGACACTTTGTTTATTCAATATCCGTCCCCAGTACATTTATCTTTATTTATTTCTTCATTCATTCCCGAGCGAAATTGGTGATTACGTGTTTCTGCATTCCGAGAGCTCGCAAATAACTTTGCAAAATTTTTCTCGTGACTGAATCCACCATGTTCAAGCTTACACGTTACAAGGACAACCCTAACAGTTAGGGTATTAATCTCTGTGAAATAATCTTCCTAAAAATCACAGTTTTGACTCAGCAAAAATCTGTCATGTATAATTAAATCAGTATTTATGTAATAATCACAGAACACTGCGTGCTCTTCGTCCAGCTGTTCGCATCCAAATATTTATGCAAATTTACGGGGTTGAACGGCGAACATTAAAAACTTGAAATCGAATGAAAACGAAATTCTTCTGTCGAGGGCTCGGCAATGCCGCGCCGACAATTATTAGGTAATTATAATTTGATTTAACGTTTCAATACGTCGCGTGCGCTATAAACGCATAAAACCAGCGCCGAACTTATTAATTACCAGAGAAAAATTACGTTACATTCAGTGAAAATCATGTTTAATGGCTGTGTATAACTCGATTGTGTCCGCCTTTTACAAACCGCCGACTGCCTCCAATGAAACTGACACAAAGATTAATGGAAGAACATTGCCCGCCACAAAGAAATTATTTTGTGGAATTGCAACATAATTAAATATTTCTGTCTCACTGAATTAAAGTCACGCGCACCCGCGTAATCAGTTACACCGTTACACATGTAATACAATGCTCTACCGAGTCGAAATTATGCATTTATTAAACATAATCATTTTTTCTTCAACCGTAATTACAAGTAGAAAGCGCCGATTCGAAAGCGAGAAGATTTTTCACCCTTACCCCATTGAAAGGGGAAAATATTCTCTTTTTCTCGTGCAATGCGAAGGGGTAACTAAACGATAACGCCCAGTCAAACGTATAAAAATTTTAATAGTTTCCTTCACTTCGGCGCGTATTTTTTTTCCCTGTCGAATTTCGGAAAACGCCGGGCCGCCGAAAAAAGCGGGGTAGTTTTATATCTTTCGGCTGGGCGAGCGGGTTGCACAGGGGGAGGTTTGTAACCAGCCTAATCAAACCGGGCTGATTGCAAACATCGTGCCGATTGGAAGGGCAATCAACTGAGTAACGTTAACTAAGTGTAACTTTGCTCGTTACTCGCCAAGGGAAAACTGGAACTGGCCTCCTGAACATAAAAGTCCGCCGGGAGGACATTACGGATTCTGCAAATCTTTCCCTTCATCAGCGGACCTGTCATTGTAAAAGATGGATAATTACGTTAACGGAATTATGCGAATCACGCCGATCCTGCATAATTAAATACCACCACTGGCAGAAAATGGCGCAACAAAAAGTTTTTCGAAAACGAAAAATTGTGTTGGACTTATAGTCGTGAATTACATGAAATTTTCGATTCTGAAAATTGAAGGCCCTCTAAGAATGTTGATTTTTCTATTCTTTTTATTAAGGGTGCAGTGTCAACTTGGCAGTGACATAAGCTAAAAACAAATCGTTCATCACTTTGCAAGGTTCCGTTGCAAAGCGGAGGCTTTAATCATCCAACATGTGGAGGATTCCTTCACGCAAAAAATTATTCAGCATTTTCACAGAGGTTTCATTTAACAGTTTTTCTAGGAAAAACGGGTTTTTCGTTTTTCGTCTGCTGCAACGTGTAAAAATAACTTATTAGAAAATGGACGATGGTGTGCGAGAGTAGGAGGTTCAAGCTTCGAAACGAGTCCAAGTTGATTGCTGTACGATTGTTGAAAATCGTTTAGCGTTGGATAAAAGAATTTTCCTGAACAATTACGAAATCATCCGTGCGGCTCGAATAATTCTGAAATGAACAATCGAAAACGGTTAGTTCGCCGCGTGTTAAACTGAGCCGAAAAAATTCCTGAAAATACCGCCACATAATTTCATACGGGTTCGGGGGAAAGGAGTCGTGGAAATTCTCATGTATGCGGATGCACATGTTCCTGCATAAATACATTAGGCGCTGTGGGTGGGGTTGGTCGGACACGTTTTCATCCGAAACGGCGGCGAGAAAAATGGCAGGGGCCGTTCGACGAAGGACGAAGCAGATCGGGGCAGGGTATAAAAATGCCTATGAGGATACTTTGAATTTTACATCGGTCGGATCCGGTCAACATTCAAATGAGCCGATCGATCGATATTACTGTGGGATATGAGGGAGCGAAGGGAGGCCAGAGAGGGAAGTAGTAGTTGAAGATGCAGCTGGTCAGCCGTGGCCGAGGGGTGGATGAAGGAAGGCCTTGAAGGGGTCGTGAAATGAGACGTTCTCGAATTCGCCAGGGAACCCTTCGAAAGGAACATCAAACCCGTAGCATTGGCCTTTCTCGAGGAACTGTCCAGGGGCCCTCCCACTTATTAGTGGCGCTGGACGAAATACTCGAGTTCTATTACGAGGGACGACAGCTTCGTTAAAGGAAGGCTTCCAGACAATTCGGGCTGCGTTTATGTGCGCCCGATCATCTCTATAGCTTCTACATTGATTCTCAAAGACCTCGGCTGACGTTCAGTTCGATTGCTGTCCAGGGAACTTTAGTCGAGCGTAAATTTGCGTTAAATTATAGACCGTGGCTCGCTGCGGAGAAATTAGAGCGATGTATTCGTCAGAACTCCACGCCGACAGGAAATTGATTCCCAATATAATTTCCAAAGTCCCATGCCCTGCCAACCCTTTCTTCCAACTTCGGACACTTCGAGTCTCCGCAAACATTTTTCCAATTCCAAGCTACCAAACCCTGATGTAAGATTGTCTTGCATCAATTTCAAACTGTAGGAGGTATATTAATTTTTTATTTCTTAATCATTTCAGTGCGTGGAAAATAATAGAACTGTATGTATCAATTCCCTAAAATTTTTTTATTGCTTTGCAGTTGATCTATCCACGTTTTGTCATAAACGCATAAAATCTGAAGTCTATGTGACGTTTTTTAATATATACATCTTCCCTGAACAATCTTAAGTGAAAAATGTTAGATATTTGTCGATCGTCGATGTTTAATTAAAAATTTAGTTGATGTTAACGGTGCACAGGTTAGATCAATTGTTACACTATCATATGATATTTTTGGTACGTTAATAATTGACAATCAAAATGATTGAACCACAACGTACGTACAATTCAAATTGTATGTTAAAAAGAACGCTATGTTTAATACAAATCATGGAAATAATTACTGAATTGGAAACGTCGTGTAATCATGTGAATTAACTCTTAAGTGAGCCTAACTAAAAAATTGACTGTCAATTTTTAAAGCTGGATATGAATTTCAATTTTTATTTAACTTGAACAACACACATATTTCGAATGAAACCTTGCCAGGAAATTCGTAAATTTGATTTTCATATCGATCGACGCGAACACTATCGTGACGTAAGTAATCGCAGCGATGTTTGTCGAGCAGTGTGTCCCTTTTGCCTGAGAATTAAGACACACTGTTAAGCGAAAAAAAGCAATTGCGGCTGTTCAAAGAGCGCACCTTCCACAGAATGGAAAGTTTCTCACAAATTACGGCCTCGTAAAGTTGCCGACTGCCACAAAAAACGTATCCATTACACGTTCCGATAAATGCTATGCAGACGTATGTATGTGTCTCTCTTCCTCCATCGTGGTACGAGAGGACTGCTTGAAAGGACTTGAAGTGTTGCGAACAAACTACCAAGTTCTGACCTTCGTAGAACGGCTGTAAATGTTTAATTCCTGTGGAAGTTCTATCGCACTTGATTGCTAGAAACACCTGTAATCGTTGCTACAAAGTAGACAATGGAGATGACTAAGCGGTAGAAAGGAAGTCCAATAATTTTAATAGCCGTTGGTTAGCATTTTCAGTGTTTCGCTATTAAATCGATCGTATTCTTTCATTCTTTCGAAGAGTTTTACGAATTGCAACGATTGAAAAATGTACTAACGAAGCTGCTCGAAATTATTCTCTCGTAACCGGACACGAGAATTTTGTAGATTAATTTGAGTTTCATCTGCTCGGGGAAACCGTTTTCAATAAACGATGCTTTCTGAGTTTTTAATGTTTCACGTGAGGATTCGCCGTATTTGCGGATTTCTATCTTAATGAACGAAACGGTTTTCAATTTTTATCCTTTATTCATCGAAGTCGTACTTGTTGTTCCTATTCCTCGGTTTTTAATGTTTCAATTTATTCGAGGCTGTGCAATTTTCAAGAACTTTTGAAAGACTGTTTCTACTTGTTGCTTTTTCAGAAAGTACCTGTACCACTCAGTCGTTTTAATACCATTAAAATACAATAACGTGATGAAGTACATTATTGCGGGACAGAGCCTCCAAAAATTCAACATAATAAATCTGATGCCAGTATCATTAAAATTGGTTTCGATCAGGTAACACGGTTCCTTTCAACGGCGCGCAAGCCAGAGCATACAGAAAGGTCCCGGCAGCGCAGGGAAATTAATAAAACAGTCTGCCAAAAATTTGACTGCTTTTAATTATCACCGAACAAAGGATGTCAGCGGAGGAACCTTTGGCGTAATAAACCCTCTGTCACGGTTGTACAAACTGTCGCGGCAAACTGTTCGGCGGATATTAATTGTTCTCGGGGTAACGCGATATTGTTTAAAATGTTAATCGTGACGGCAGCTTTTATCATCGCGCGCGATCCCGCGACCCCATAAAAAAGCTTGTTTCCCCGCGTTCTCAAAAATAATTACTGTTTACCGAGTAATTATGAGGCGCGTTTTCCTCGCGTTTACACCAGGCCGCGCCCGGGCGTGTGTCATTCCGTGTGCGTCGATCCTCCGCGTGCATTCTGCCGTGTACCTCTACGTCTGTGCGCGCGTGTATGAGTCGCAGCGAGTTCACGGAGTTGTCCGAGTGTGTGCAGGTGAATAAGTACAGACGAAATACCGGGTGAAGTGAGAGACTGCGCGGATATTTAGCAACAGGCGCTTCAGCGAAATACGCTCCGCGAGCTTCCACTTTATTCACGAGACAGCTCTATTTTTTATTCGCAAATAAATGTGTCCCCCTAAAAATAATATTTAACGTTCGCGTAATGTGGGACCCGCGGGACGGCCGCGAGGATGGTATATTTTGACAGCGTTGTACCGCGCAATGTTTTTGTTCCCTTCGAGCAACATGGACGCGCCCGACCGCCAGAGTGAGCGCTCAAACTTTGTATCCCCCGGACGAGGAGGAAATGATTAAAAAGCTCACGGACTATTTACGTTTCCTACTGTCCGCGGCCCCGATGAAAAATTCACAGGGAATCAACCGGTTTAATTAAATTCTATTTAACGCTGGCGCCGCGCTCATTATTCCGCGATTACGTTCCAACTCCTCTCCGAACGCTTCACAATCTTCTTATCATCGATTCAGTCTTCGGATGATCGGAAGACATCTGTTCAGTGAGATCTGATCACTTTCATTCTGAAACAAATTGTTGTTCACTGTGTCAAACGATGCATTCGAGCGAGTGTTTTGGATTCGTTTATACATATGCTTAGTTTATATTCATGAATTTGTATTTGTTGCCAAATCTGTGGAAGTTATTCTCCGATGACTGTTTTTGAATTGGAGGTGTATAATACTTTGTAATACCAAATAGTATATGTATCTTCAGGAAATTTTATGAGGTTAATTATGAATATTTAGTCTACACTGTTCAGTGTTTATTTACTGCTCCAAGCAAAATTATAGGTTTAGTATCGAGAAAGAACGAAGCAAAGACCGTGACTCGATGATCCTCTATCAAATTCCAGAAGGCTGGATCGTGAATACAGTGGGCCGATCCGGAAAGCTGGAGCAATTGGCAAAGAACTGTAGATCAATCGGGAACAAAAACCAGAAAACAGCAACCGATGTCCACTTGTCTCAGCGTTCCTAATAAGCGCACTAGGAGGAGAGTGTCAGCATCACGATTCTTCCATTGAGGGGACTTAGTGAATTACGGGCGCGGATCGCGCGGCGCTATTCAGCGGCGAAAAACCCGCGCGGGCTGAAAGACGCAACGGAGCGGTTCGAGTGCGGGGGAGAGGAGGAGGGGGCGTTTTTCGGCGTTTATGCCGGGGGTGGTTGCGGCAACAAAGGGACGCGGAACCAAAGAAAAAGAACGGCGTGGAGAGGGATGAGGCAGGGAGGGAGGGAGGGGTGGGCCAGGACCGGAGAGAGAGCAAAAGAGAAAAAAATCAAATTTTTGTCGGTGGAGAGACCAGTATAACTGAATGCATTTACAGATATGTAGGATAAACGCGTATAGTGGCGCGGCGGCGCGCGTGCACCATGCCTGCACCCATACAACGTTGCAGCAGGGTTGCAGCTCCGACACGCGCACATGCACCGGGCCGGTCTACCTGCATGCATCTACCCCGTTTCGTGCACGTACACGTGCACGCGCATCGGGACTACGTAACCACGTTAGCGAAGAGAATCTGGCCGCGGGGTACTTTTTAAAAATTCGTGATTTTAAAATTCGCGTTGGCAAACAGCGCCCCTTCCTCCCCTCCATCCCATCGCTCGATCCGTAGAGCCGCCACCCCTGGAACCCACCTACACCCTCCACCTGGTGTGGCTCTCCACCTGCGCCCCAATCTGCGCCCCCTCGTCACCGTTCCGACTCTTTTAGCTGCACTCACGCTCCCGACGGCGCCAATGGATGACAAAATATAAGCTCGAAGCCTGGATTCAATCAGAAATGGCGACGCCCCACGCGCCACACATACCCGATGCCCCTTTTATATATTCCTTTTTTCCCCCACGTCCCGTTCCTTTTTCACTTTTTTCCTATATTTTGTTTTTCCTTTTCTCATTCTTTCCTCCTTTTTTCTCTCTTTCTGTCTTTGAGCAGTTTCTATGTGTGCAGGCGTCTGTGAATATATCTGTGGGTGCGGGGGCGGTTTTTTCGGTTCCTTTGTCGGCGAGCGGCTCTTTTCCGGGGGTCGACGACTCGATAAATAACCATAAGAACGCAGAGGACTCACTTTGTGAGGCGATATGAAGCGATCATACGTACGCTTTATCTCCCTCTTGCCTGGTTCGTCGCTCCTGTCGTTCTCTTCCGCTACCCCACTCTCTCGCTCTCTCTCTCTTTTTCTCTCTCCATATTCGCGGCTTTTTCAGCCTGTTTTTATGGGATGCCGGATAATTAAGCGATTGCTTTCAAATTCCCCGGACGCGATGGTCTTTGACGGTGTGGCCTTTTTAAGAACCGCGCGGTTCCTTTTTTCTCTTTTTCTCGTTTTTTAGTTTTCGGGGGCCGGCCAACGTTCAGACCGCTTTGGTAGGTCGAGTTTGGCTTGCGGCTGCTGGGATTAGGGACGGAAGGTGGCAACTGTTGATACGCCCGCGTGGGACGCTGAAATGTGGCCACGTTATCCAACCATGCGCCCCGCCGTTTCTACATTGTTGCATTAAAATGATTATCCCTCGACATGCGCCGCGGTTCGATGACGCCCGCTGGCCCACATACCGACGCACACGCATACCCACCTGCGGTGCTTGCTTCAGATTTGACCTTCATTCTTTGTTGTTCTGTTACTCCTCTTCCCCAAATTAATTTGTTAATCATTATTTCATTGTCTGTAAACGAAGTACTTTGGTAACGGGGGTGTTATTGCTCTTCTGTTTCGAGCGTTGATCAAAACATACCGTTTCCCAAGTTTGTGGGATTGTTCAGACGTGTCTGATCTATGTTCCTGAATTTTTATTTATCGGAAACCTGTCAGGATTGTTCGAGCCAGACACTGTCGAAGTTTACCATTTTAATTACTGGAAAATGTGACCACTTTTACGAATTTGACAATTCATCGATCAATTCATTAATGAACATTACAATGTGTGTTACAGTTGTTTATAGAAAACATCCTCCATACGGATAAATCTTTCGTACGCCGATGGTAGTAATTGAATAATGCGATTTAAATAATCATAGAATAAAAAATGCGAAGCCTGTCATTTTTACTGGTAGATTTAACGTTAAACTGTCTGGAGATCATTAAAATTGTTCTCCGTTCCCGCGAGCACGCAGAATATTTTTAAGCAATATTAGCTTGGCGAGCGGCGTTCGCGTTGAATTTCTACTTTTCTACGTTTTCGCCTTCCAATTCCATTAACATGCGTTGTAATGCCGTGAAATTTCATAAGCGATGCCTTGGTCGATGCAAAAGTTGTTAGTCTTTCTGCTCGCGGCCCACTATTGCGGGCGGAGGCGGACCGCGGCCACGGGACCGCGGGAATAATTCAATAATCCGCGAACACTTTTATTCCGCACTCGGATTTAATAAACCGGCAAAATAGATTTTATTATTTGCAATCACCATTGTGGCCCCGAGTCTCGTTAGCTAGTTTTAATCTCGCCGCCGCAAATTCTCGCGCTCAGGATGCCCCGTAACGACATTAAAATGGCACTACGTACTTACAGCCTGGGCTCGGTTTATTCCCGTCTCCCTCAAGTCGCCATTTACCTTTAATCGATGTCACGTCCCGTTCCCCGCGCTGCATTTCGATCCTTGAAGATCATCTCTCGCTTACTTCGCAAACTTTCCCCCTGGAACATTTCTCACCCCACCGTTCCGAACACTGTGAATCATTTATACGCATTTATACGACTTCGACAAATTTTATTTCCGTCTTCACATTTCCATTGTGATTTCTTAAATTGATCTGATTCCATGAAAGATTTTTTTTTAAATTGATATTCGACATTTTCTACAAATTCTCGAAACTGTAGTCGTTTCCATCGCGTACGTATTAAGAAGGTGTAGATTAAGAAATAATGAATTTATTCATTCGCATGCTACAATTAAGCTCGCGAGGAACCTTGATAATTTACATAACAATAGTATAACCTTCTATATCATTTTGGTTGCTTGGCGGTTCTATTGTTAACAACAGCACTTTATCACTTTGCAATCTAATGTATCACGCAGTGGAATTAGCATTCCATGTCAGACCTTGTAGTTGCAATGCAATTCTATACATCCCTAGCTAATACATACATTTTTTTAAACAAAATTCATTTACGTGCAAATGCTAATTTCATGAGGAAGAATGTTATTTTTTGAAGAATATTCATTATGGTCCTCGAAAATACTCTAGTATGGTCCTCGAATTTACTCTACCATTCAGCTGTTTATACCCCAAAATTCATACAGAACACGAAACCACAACCATGCTACGATACTTCTAATCAAAGCAGAACAAAATGGTTGTCAAACCAGCGCAGCATATTGCGGCAGTAAAACGCAGAAACAGAAACTCGCCGTAACCGGAGAATCTAACAACGCGATCGCGGCGGAGGTAACAATCTAAAAGAAAATCCAGCTTTAATTGTCCACATAAAACAAATTATCCGTTGTAATTATATTTCTCGCTTTCAGCAGGGAAACTACGGAGAAGGGGATGGAGAGGGGTGTTGGAGGGGGTTGTAGGAGGGTCGGAAACGAGCTCAGGCTCGGGCAATTATCGTGAACTCGCACCAAACCGAAACCGCTCGGAGGCTTCGAGCCCCGATGGCGCGAAAATAAAAGCCGGCATCGAAATGTCGCCGGAATGACGCACCGCGATACTTTGCCGCTGATATTTTTCCGCGTGTGATTTCCGTCGGGCGAAACGGCCTCATTCATCCGGTCCATTAACCTTGAGTGCGAGCATATTTTTCGACGAATTCCGAAAACGCGTGACCGGAGCCGCGGAGCGGAGGAGAGCGGAGCGGAATGAGAGACCGGTTCCATCGGCAGAGCGGCGCATTTTGTTAATTGAAATCGTTTCATCGATCACCGACTACGGATAGGCTCTTGAAGGGGAGGGGATTTTTGTAACTGGGCGATCGACGAAAAGTTTCACCCGAAAGATACTGCTTTGAAAGATTATGGCTGTAAAGATGATTCCGAGTCAGTTTCTCTAATTACCCAGTTCCGAAGCATTGTCCTTCGTGAACGTGAAACAAAGAGTATAGCTATAAGGATACTACGAGAATCGATGTTTTAATTACTGGGTTTAAGGCTTGTTCTTTGTGAACATTGAAAAAGAAAAAATCGTGCGCGCTTTCGCATAATTCTTTGCAAAGTAACTTTCTCTGAGAACTTTTGGATAAATCATATTATTAGCTAGTCACTGTAAAACTAATAAAACTTCATTTTCATGTTAAAATCATGCTTGTAACGACAGAGGCACGACGAGATCACACGATCAAAGAACACCGGGTTACGTAAGATTGTTAATACCACCGTAAAAATGCACAAATGGCGTCGTTCGCTGCAATCGCCAGCTTTAATTAATCGCATCGTCGTCGTGCGTCGATGATCCGCACTGACAAGTCGAGTGTCGGCGTGTGAACCTGTTACGTATTTACAGGACACGTTGATCGAAGGATCATCGAACTGGGCATCTTGACCAAAGAAAGCGCATAAAATAATTTCAATCCTCTAATTTTGCTTTCCCTCTGATTTGAAGTTTGTTGATATGTTTCTTATAATTAGACTGCGGATCTTTATGCATTTAAAGCAAAATTGAGTAGATGATATTCTAAATTGTTGGAAAATTTTCAAAATTCAAGATGTCGATACTTGATTTCACCTCTATTAAAATTATTAAGAGAAGAAATGACATCCAATTTGATTTCAATTTCTTGCAATCGATGCAGGTAATGTTTATTTTCATAAAGATCCTCAGTCTACTTATAATTGTCTAGAGACACGATCCTCCACAGGAGAAATAGAAACATGTCGCGGATGGTTCGTCGATCTGAGGTGCGAGGCGTTTAGGAACACCTAAGGGTTTACGACAAGGAGGATCGAAGGTGGTCAGGTTTTTGCGAGGAGAGGTGATCCTGCCGGTCGTTCCGAGGATGATAATCTACATTCATATAAAATACGGGCCCGGGGTGAAAGCCGACGGTAATAGTATTCATTACGTGGCTAAACTGCGGGTAAATGCTCGCATCGGTATCGTAACGGGCGCGTTGCAAACGTCCGACGGCGTTGCAAACGAACGAAGATACGTGGAACTGGTTCCGACGTCTTTGGGTGGGTTCATTACAGAGCTCGCGCGGACAAAAAACGACCGACCCACGTCCGACCGGCATAATTATCATTAATTATATGCGCATTACGGCCACAGGTCTGCGCAACACTGTTGCTAACTGTCGGGACCTCCTGAGCTCAACTCGCGAGGACTCAGCTGATTTCTCCGCCGAGTGTGTAAACATTATTGTGGAGTGCCTATACAAGTCTCGTTTAATATTGGAACTATGCGACCCGTCGAGATGCCGGTCCCTTATCTAATTAACACATCTATCGGGCGCTTATTAATCGCTTTTGAATAATTCTGCTGTGCTAAATGGAATCTTAAATTATCTTGTACACAACAATTCCGAATTATTCAATTACGTTATCGAGTGGTTGGTTTATTATTGAAGGATCTTTTGAAAAATTTGTCCATAGACTTTAACGAATTATAGAATAATAAGATTTATCTCACGACTCAAGATCAATTTTTAAGAGCATCTTTTTGCAAGGTCATTATCACGCCTGAGATGTAGAATCCGGCTATTGTGCATGCTTCTTGCCACTGTGATAAATGGGTTCTACTAGATAAATTCACTGGTATCTGTTATCTTGATGAGCAAATAGGTGCCAATCGTCGCTAATTGGGCTAGCGAAGAGCTTTTGCTTGAAGTTTCAAATGGCAGGGTACGATTTAATACACCATCAAGGACTGGAATTCATCAGCTGCCACAAAAACAGGGTTTTAGGGATCAAAGACTCCTTCGGATGCAAGGAATTCTTCCCTTGGGCATTTCTTGGCTAAGTGGATTATTTGTATCCAGAGGGGATTGCCCATAGTCTAACTAGCATTTAGTCTGAGTTAGAGTTCCACTGTCGGTTATGATGTAGTTCATCCGTCCCTCGTGCCAATTTGACGGACTCTTCACTAATTCGGAATAAATAGTCCGTTCAATTGCAACTTACAGCAGCTGCATATGCATTCGTTCCTTAGCAATTTGAATTGATTAAAAACGCACTGGAATACACTGTTTGCAATTTGATCTACTCACTTTCATCAGTGACCATTTGTTTGAAAAATGAAGAACGGAAAGATGACCAAAGCAGATGTCGGATAAAAGTTACCATTTATCCTTCTTCTCCTCGAATCTTCCAAATATGAAGAATACGAAGAATACTATACGATGTTTACGTCTATATTGTAATATTTATGTATCTTCAGTATCCTATTCTGTTTCGTAATTTTTGCATTATAATTACATTGAAATAAATCTCATGTGAGATTTTCTACAATAAAAAAAAATACTATAAGATGGTCCAACCAATATCCAGGAGTATAATGCAACATAAATCGGATTAAAATAATCGAAAATAATTCTTCAAAAAGTATGATGCTAAGCAGAAGTTGGATGAAAGTTGACGTTTATCCTTCTTCTGTAGAATGCGAATATGGAGACTGTTGTATTAAGGTGGTCTAAACAATGTCGAGGAGTATAGTCCAACATAAATTCACAGAATCGCGAGGGGCACGGTATGGCGAACACGTAGATCGCGGCGACGACGTCTTAGCGGTGGGGAGAGAAGGATAATCTTACGATCCACGATGTCAAGTGATTACAGCTATTTTGTGCCACTTGTACTTATTAGGGGTGATACGCCGGTTCAGCCGGCCATTATGAGTGCCATCTGAATCTCGGCCTCTTGAATGCCTCCATTTACCATTAAGCACATTACTATTATCCTATCACGCGCTCGCCCGGCCAAAGGGACTTCTTTGGTTTGCCCGTGATGCACGAAGCCATTTGTGCAAAGTGGCCGTTCATTACTAAATTATGCCGGTTTTATAGCATTACATTAAACCCCGGCCTCGTACCGGCCCGTTTCGACCGACCTTCGAAAAAACTACTCGGCCAAGGGGGTACGCGACAAGCCGCGTGCCCCGTTCGCATTTCTCATTCCAGCTCTCCGTTTCTTCTTTTCGCCAACGCTGCGAAAACGTTCTGGCGCGAGCCACATTGAAATCACCGGCACTGCTGCTCTCTTGCCCGACACTCTGTCTCCGCTACCGTCGAGAATTCGCACGAGAATTTCACCTGTGGACTATCTCCATCTAAGTACTATTCGGATTTTTCATTCCCGAACACATTCGTTTCCAAACAATTCACCCGTTTTCTCTCTCCAGTTTATTTCAGAACTTGCTTCGTCGTCGTATAATTTTGTAACATTAAAGGAATCTGACAAAAAGGTGGGTCCACTGGTCAAGCGTCGAACGAAATATAGAATTTAATGCCAGCAGGTTTATCCATGAAACACAACGACGCCATTAATGCAGCAGAGATACAACTTCTGTTTGCGGAAGATCGACAGGGAGACTGATTGCAATCAGGCAAACGTGACCGAAAAATCCTCGATATCCAAAGACCCAGATTTCGGCGCCGCCATTGAAGCTCGATGGTCCCTCGTCCAATATTTCGTGACCCATAAAGGGTACCGTAAAATCGTTTCCGTTAACTCCGATGCTTTGACTCTTTACTTTCTTCCTATAAACGTGTTACTATACATCGAACCCTTTTACGTTATGTCGTAAATACATTTTTCAAAACATTTTCAATCATTCTATTTAATATAAATATACAAATCTACTTCGACTGAGTCACTCCCTGTATTTTAATTATTTATTTTCACTCGATGCGCACGTCATTCGATATCCGAAAAGATTTTTTGCATTCTATCGCAGAAACGGACTTCGTCGAGAAAATTTATGAAACTGCGAAGATTATATTGACCCGGTGAATAACTATATTCTAATGACTCCGAGGGAACAATTGGACCCAGCTCTTTTGCATTTTACGGCGAACAAGGCTTCGGAAAGGTAATCCAACTTCGACGAATTTTTCCGAATACAAGTTCGCGAATGAACGTGGACCAAAAAGCACCGCGTTGTTGCGAAACGCAGTGCGCAAGCCAGAGCCGGTGAAAATCAGAGGAAAGTTCTCTCTGATGGAAGAAAAATCCGATAGGCGGGTTCGGGAAAGGGCGAGAGAGCAGGTGGTTGGTTATTTTCCTTCAATTTTGGGGCGGGTTATCGTCGAGAGGATCGGGAGGCTGGGGAGAGGGGGTTGCAAGGTCACGGTAATGGACCGTACGGGAATCACAGACTAATAATAATCCAGGTCGCGTCGCACTATCGGCGGTAATTCAAAGCAAATTTAACGCGCAGCGTATCGCAATTGCGGACAAACCGTATATAGAGCGGGAAGCATAACTCACCGTGGGTTTGTTTGCATTATCTGCCGCGCTCAAATACCCATATTTATCTCATCTCTCGTGACACCCTGATGGGAGATCGTTATTTTATTGACACCCCGTGTCGCGTGAATATTAAATAAGCAATAATAGAACGTCCTGCGCAACACTCTTTCCTGGCTCTATTAGCATCTCCCCTGATGAACGATCTCTGTTCGAATTGTCTGGTCAATGTTCCCAGGAAACCAACCCTTTTCGAAGCGCAACAATAGGATGGACGACAATACTTGTCCGGCCTGGGAACTCGCGATTTTTGTGATCGGGGTGTATCAACCCTGCCGATGAATTATCGGTAAAACAGTCGGCATAATATCGGCCGGCATTAATCCCGGTAATGGCGGCGTCGGGTAATTATTAATTCATACGACGCCTACGAAAACGATCCGTGACGCCCATTTGTCATCGGCTTAAAGGGTTTGCGAAGGCCTAACGCATGATATTTGGGAATTGCAATCACGAAAATTAAAAGACTCTGTTTAAAACAATTCGTTGCTTTTTAAAAGGTACATTTTGGAGAGTATCTCGTAGATTTTGCGTTTGAAATTTTTCATTGAAAAATGAACGTTTAAAAATGTAATTTCCCCTGTAGAAGAGAACAGCGGAAATTTGGTAATGTTCTTCCTGAAAATGGTGATGCGGGAAGGAGTATGGATTTCGTTGAAACCACAGTGAGAGATTGTCGATTCTGTATCGGACCGGCTGCTAATAGCATGTTTGATTTCGACTAATAAAAAACCACCGCGATTTTTCCGTTCGCAGGATAAAAAGCAGCCTCTCCTCGCGACAAAATCAAAATCGGGATAAAAAAATACCGAGCGAAGCGGTCCTCGCCAATTCCATCTCTAAAGAACGAAAGACTATATATCCTGGTATGATATCGATAACATTCGTTATTACTCTTTTTGACATTTCATTTCCATTCCCGTCTCTCGCCGCTGCGCCACCACGGCTTCCTCCATCGTCTGGCTAAGCATATAACACTCGGAGAACAGCCGCGCAAAGAAGACACTGACCGGCCCTGGTTGCCGCCGGGAAAAAATTCCCGAATCAGAAATGCCAGATCGAATGCATGATGGAGCCGAAAGTCATTTCGGCGCTCGGTCGTTTATTTATATTTCACAAATCGCTTTCAAAAAGAGCGCAATACTTTGGGATTACCGACCGGGGCGCCCGTCGCGGGAGAGACAGAGAAAAATGTCACACAGGGAATCGCCTATGAATCTCTGGAACGGCAAAAAAAAATTCAGAAATATTATTAAAAGCCGCCCGACCGTCCCCCACACCCGCACAACTCGACACCTACACCAAACACTGCGGTCATCCTCGTTTGACGGGGCCTTAGTCCTTTGCCCTACGAAATTTATCATTTCTTTATTTTCTGAGGGGCGGGTCCAGCAACTGGACCCAATTATAACTCGGTTGTTGTGATGATAGACGAAATTATAATGGTAAAAATATTTCGAAAATTTGTGACCAGATTCACGGTGAAGTATGACATCAAAACACACATAATTTTGGAATATTCAATTTAGGTTTCGTACCGAGTATTAATTCCACATGCAATATATGCAAAAGTGAGTGGAAGAATTTGCGAACAGGAGAAATATTAATCCCTTAGGTGACCACCCCTGACAGACAAGGACTCGCGTAACGCAAGCAGGTACATTTTTAGTACGTAAAAATGTTATAAAATCTGTAATAAATGACATTCGTGTATTTTGTACGTCATTTTTTATAATATCGAGGTTTTCTACCACATTATTGATTTTCGCAGATCACACGAGGGTTCAATGGAATTTGAAGAAACTCAATTTTTCGTACCACAAGATATTCAAAACCTGAAATGATGAAATACAGAGATAAAATAGTTATATGAAAAGAATAAAAT
The DNA here is from genome assembly GCA_963971365.1 of Lasioglossum villosulum. Lineage (NCBI taxonomy): Eukaryota > Metazoa > Arthropoda > Insecta > Hymenoptera > Halictidae > Lasioglossum > Lasioglossum villosulum. The sequence goes on from OZ020501.1 coordinate 5,429,831, forward strand.
TGAATGACATATCCAGCTAAAAATTTGATGTGAAATATTTATTAAATCGTGGGAATAATAGGCAACTCATTTATGAAGCTAGCGGGATCTATTTAAATGATTTATTGAACGGTGTTGGAGGGCTAGAAGACTTTTTGTCGAGCGTGACGTAGCTTGTTGCGGGAGGAAGGATTAAAAAGAAATCAATTCGAAACGCATTATCGGCCACGTTGACCTGTCAAATTACATTCGCCCCGTATAGAAGCCCTTCAACAATGTGCTACGTCGATATATATCGCAAACGCTGTGCATCCGATCGACCGCGCTTTACCCAGGGGAGAAATATCACGGATTATTATTTAGTCAGTTTATCGCGCAAATTAGTCATGCGAATAGGGATTCATTAGAGCAGTCGCTTAATTATCGCAGCTATCGACGTTGTACAGACGATTCTGAAGCGAGAAACGCTATGCGCATTCTAGGCGAATCTGATTTCTATCCGATTGTTTCCTTGCCGCTCCGCCATCGATATCGCGTTTCCCGTCGAGCCTCGCGATTAATTTTCTCGGTTAATTCCACAATCCGAATCCAGCGATGACAGTCTAACTGCTTCCGCGATTTTTCAGCGGAATTTAATGAGACTTCCGCATTTCTTAAGTCATCGTTTCTCACTAATTGCAGGACCATCTTCCGAATTAATCTTGAACATTCTTTTATACCTGTAATCTCAGAACCGTTATCTGTTCATCAACGAAATATTATTCTTCTAATTACAAAAGTGTTTTTCAAATAAACGCATATTTGTAAGGTAATGTACCTTCAAGGCATCACTGTATCTAAAATCGAGTAAAAGTTCAAGTCGAGTGGCATTAATAATTAACACATTAAACTCTCATTGAACATGCTAATTTATTAAAGAATTTTTCATTTTAATCTACCGTATGAATCATTCTTTCCATTAAGCTTTATCAAGCAGATGGGCGTATGAATAATCATAGAGCGTGTTAACATTCTTGATGTTATCAACCGAATCAAATAAGATTATTTCTGCATGCAGAAATTATCGCTTCGTGCATATTATTAATTATCATGATTTCCTACTTCACTCGATGTAAAAATATCTCGCACTCGAAAGCGAATGTAATTAGGATACGTATTTTTATAAACAATTTCAGGTCACGAAGGGGAAGTCTAGACCCGAAATTTCTCGGGGAAACGAATCTTTTAGAAGAGCTCGTGGAATCCTCGAGATCGATTGTCCCCTCAGCCGGCGGCAATTTCAAACTTTTCCCCGGGCCTAATTAATTTCCACGGGGTTAATCCCCGAAATTAGACTGGTCCCCGGCGCCGTTGATTCACTAATGATTCCAACGGCTGCCGTGCCGCGTGGAATGAAGGGGGGAGAAAAAGGAGCGGAAAAAAAGCGGAAGAAAAGTTCCCTTTTTATCTGCGGCGTTGGTCGCCGGATCTTCGCGGTTCTGCGCCCGTCTCGTCCGGGAGATCGAGATAGTTTCGCGGACGCGCGAGATAGCGCGATCTCATTTGCATGAGAAAGGCGAATGGAAACTTTTTTACCCGCGGACGGGCTTCAACTTTAATTCTTAATGAAAATGAGACCCTCATGAAGTCACTAGGCTGGTACAAGATGAGATGAGAGCGAGAAGCACGGCTGCGTTGCCGGGGGATCCCTTCGTGGGGTTGCTCGACAAGCGGGGGTGTGGGAGGATGCTGACTATGAACAATGAACATGAGAGGGCCGTTCCAGCGCCTTTGGCCACACGGCCCACGGCCATGTACTTAACATCGTAGCTCTGGAATTGTCACTGTCTCGCGCGACGCTTCTTCGAGCCTGCAGACCCCTTCCGAAAGGGGATTGTACTGGGTGTTCGACTACTGCGTCAAATGTTTTAGGGGTGGTCCTACAAGACCATCTACAACATGCGGAAAAAATGACAATTCCGCTGCAACTCCTTCGGTTCCACTTGATTGTCAATTCTTCAAAATATCTAGCTACAAACAATTATTTTATTTCAGTAAAAATATGCTGAAGTATTTATGAAGATATTTATGAAGTAATGTGAAATAATCCCTTGTATGGTACTGTAAATTACTATGATACAAATTTAAACTAACTAATTCCATTTCAATAATATTTGCCTTCCATTTTTAATAATTTTTCTTCGCGAAGATCTAAAGAGTTTGATTTTGTTCCTACGTAGTCGATTGTCGACAAAATTTATTCATATATTAGAGTCAACATGAGCATGAACAATTTGTTTGATTTCTTAAAATTGTTCTTCGATGTACACTTTTATGTTTGCCTAAATAAATCTGTATTAAACAAGCGAATTATTATATATTTCATGTAATTACGTTCAAAGTCCCAGATTAGAAAACGCTGAATTGTAATTCTAACAATGGCATCGGATGGCATAAACAGTTGGAAGCCGAGAATTGAAGATTTCCGCGTCGCATGGTCGGACAAAATTTCGCCGGGCGAATGCAAGAAGAATCTGGACGAGTATATGTACTCAGTAAGTATATGCAAGCCTTTATCTTGCGGAAGAGCCCTCAAAACCTTACCGCGGGCGTCACACTTGGCGAGTGTACGCTCTCTTTCGAATGCAATATTGCTTTACACGGTAGTCAGTCGAGAGAAGCTCGGCTGCCGGGCCCGAAACAATAGTAATCGCACTCGACTTCATACTTAACCGAACACGGTTGTGGCACTGCCAGCAGGCACGTCTCAAAATCAGGAAGCATAATCGTTATCCAACCCTGCGTCTCCATTAATTTACGTACTCGTTTTTAGTGCAATGCTTTGCACTGTTTCTTCTTTATCCAGACATTTTCAGTCAATTTTGAATTAAATTTATTAAACGTACAACATTTTCAGTCAATTTTGAGTAGACTGTATTAAGTGTAGAACATTTTAAGTGAATTTTGAGTTAAATATGTGAATTGTACAATATTTTAAATTCACATTTTAATTGAATTTCTTTTCGATTATATATAATAAATGTAATGGCATCGTGTATCATTTATATTATATCAATACGACGCCAAAGAAAAAATTGAGTTGAGAAAATGGGAGGCAGATACGAGAGAGGGAAAATAATCCCAAAAGAAATAATTAGATTATACTCCGAAGGGTAGTTTGTTGGTCCCCAACCAAATATTACCATCGCAGAATTTCTTCGAAAAATTCTTCAGTGCAATTTGTGAACGCTTTAAATCCAGTACAATGACCACCAGCAACTATCACATTACCATACAACACCTACAGAAGAGGAGAAGTGAATAAGTTGCGTGTGTGTGGAAAATGGAATGATGAGGATGAAAAGAATACGAACACTGGAAATTATAAACGAAGTGCATTCTTCGGCTACGAGGTTGAATTAAACAATAAATAATAATAACGAGCACATTAACTCGAAGTGTAACTACCGTACCAACCCCTAAAGTGAAGTACCCGGAGGCTGGGGGTCCAGTCCGTTGGGCCTCCGCCGGAAAAAGATAAGAACGGTTGCGAAGCAGTAAGAAAACGCAGTGTTACCGGGACCAGCAGTCATACATAGTTTACGTCTCTCTTTCCTGGACTGGCGGAGTCAGTCTCAGCGTGTCCCCTTCGGCCGGCCAGCGGATCCGCGCCGGTTCTTTCCGTCTCGTTCTCTCGAAGTGAATGTAAAAACAAAAAAGTGGGACGCCTTATTGTGCGCCGGTGAGACTGGCGACTCAAAGGCTTAGTGCTTTGTACGTGGAGCTATGCCTATGTGCAGGCGCAGCAGGAATAAGGGGTTGGCAGGGGGTAGGAGGAAGGTTGGAGGGAGGGAGGGGGTGCGAAAGGGGGCGACGGTAACTACCCCGTGTATGGGCCGGCGGTGTACGTGCACCCTCGTCAAAGAAGTGGGGGAGAAAAATACACCTAGCTACTACCTCGTTCATTTTTATCCCCTAAAGCAATTTCAGCATTGTTTTAAAATAGTACTTAGCAGGGTCATTGTATTATGCATGCGCCCTCGGTCTAGTGGACTGCGCCAGTGTGTGAGAGAACACTTGATTCCTCGCGCACGTGAGCCCCGTCCATTGTTAACTCAGGAGAGAGAAGCAGCGGCGAGGAGGAACAGGGGCTCGGAGGAAAAGGAGCCCCGGGATCCGGGTGGGGTTGCAACACGTTCGGGAGAGGGTAACAGAAGGGATTTTCTCGGGCAAGATTTTTCAACCGTGAGCACCTCGGCCATGAAACGCATCGGTGCATTCGAATTCGGCCTGTCTGTCCAACGGCCCGAGCAACGCGCCCTCCCTTTCCTACCCCCGCGCCACCCCGGGAATTTCGGATCATTCGAACTGACAGCGACCGGAAACTTAGGTGGTGCAACAGAAAATTGGTTCCGTATGCGAGCTAGTTCCGCGAGGAATTTTTAAGTGTTCGTAGTCATCGTTAATTTACTGCTTTGATGAGTATTATCTTTTGAAGTTGAAATACTGAAAATCATATAAGTTGTAGTGCCTCCAAGAAGGACATATGGGAAAGGGCTGCATTTTATTGCTTAGAAACAAGAGAATCAAGTAAGTAAGAATGAAAATATAATGTTCTTGCGGTACACAGTATGGGAAGAGCTGTACACCATCTTGACTCTTGTCTGTGTACGACAGGCTAACTCTACTTCGAGTCCATCGACGACGATGTACTTTTATTTGGTTGTCAACTTCCCGGCAAGGGCGATCAAGTACCGTAAGGGACACGTTAATGAAAGATAATTTGATTCGGGTGGTAATCAACTTGATTCCTTTGTATTGTCCGCAAAAATACACCGAAATTTTCGTTTGCCCTAAAAGCCTCCACTTTTCCTGAAACGTTCCCAGTAACGACATTGAAAAATCGTATTAGAGATGATGAAAGGGCGCGTAGGGCCACCTCTCGTTGATCTCCAGGCCTTCGTTTTTCGTTTCATTTACAATAAAAATAACGTCATTAGCTCAGCACCGTTCTCACAAACGAGTCTAAAAACCTCGGCAAGATTTAATTTGGTCTAATTAAATTCCGCGGCGCGACGAGTCACATTTATGAAAGAACGATGCGGCAAGTCACGTGGAACGAATGTGTAAGACACTTTGTAGGAAGTGAATACTACGGAATACGTTCGCAACATATTATGCAAAGCCGAGACTTTTATGAATGTGTAAAATCACTCTACAATGTTAGGTTTAGCGATCAATACTTCCCTGCTTCAGGATAATTGTAATCGCGAGCAGGAGAAATGAATTGCCGAGGCAATTTGGAAAAAGCAAAAATTGTTTTTTCGGTAATTATACGTCCCTGGTAAATGTTTTCGGCAAAAGTTCCGTCCTCGATCGATACCAATTAACAGAAATTCACGGTAAGAGTCTCGCGTGGCGCAAAACGTTTTACGGTTTCTTTTCGACAGCAAGTTTCCGATGGAAGAAAACGTGATTGCAGCCGCATGAGAACTTGACCGTCGCGTATCGATCGTCCAAATTACTGTTTAGTCACGGGTGATTATAACCGCATCGCGAAATAACTGGAGGAGGGTGGGGGTGGTCTGCGAGGGGTGGTCACCCCCGAATAGCCACTCGAGTCTACGGTTAGGGTGGTTCTTAGACTCTCCCGTTACTTTGACATTTTTAATTACCGACCCCTTGTTTCCGGCAAGCTCACTTGTGTCTGCTTTGTGTACGAGCCGACTTCTGGCGGCTTGACCGGCATTAAAAAGCGACATTTGCTGCAAGGAGTCGAGCACCATGAGTTAACCCTGAATTAGTAATCGTCCTAAGGCCGGCCGACCACAGCACTCCATTCTTTGTGGGGATCCTTTGATCATCGTCATCGCGGAAATTCGACGATCCTTCCGATGGCGGGATTTCCTGCAAATCGATTGCACAGTTAAAAATTTGGGAACCATTCACAGTCGTGTTTGCCATCCGATAGAATATTAATGATTTTTTCCGAAATTTTTTATTAATCAGAACAGAAGAAATAATTAAGACGATTCCACCCTGAAACTACATTTGTGGTTGGGGTACCGTCTTGAAACTTGGCATGGAGGGCTTTCTTTCACAACGAGTGACGAAAATGAAAATTTAATGATTTGGGAAACAGTCGTGTTTGCCATCCGATAGAATGTTCATGATTTTTTTCGAAATTTTTTATTAATCAGAACAGAAGAAATAATGAACACGATTCCACCCTGAAACTACATTTGTGGTTGGGGTACCGACTTGAAACTTGGCATGGAGGGCTTTCTTTCACAACGAGTGACGAAAATGAAAATTTAATGATTTGGGAAACAGTCGTGTTTGCCATCCGATAGAATGTTCATGATTTTTTCGAAATTTTTGATTAGTCAGAACAGAAGAAATAATTAAATTCCACGAATCCACCGTGCAACTACATTTGTGGATGGGGTACCGACTTGAAACTTGGCATGGAGGGCTTTCTTCCATAACGAGCGACGAAAATGAAAATTGCAAAATTAGCACAGAGTAAAGAAATGTTCCACGGATCAGTTCAGGGAACTAGGCATTTGCATAAACATCTGCGCTTTGCAATTGTACGGAACAGTGAGATTGAAGTCATTACTGTCGGGGCATCGATTGAAACAATCGATCGGTCGATGGCGCCGCTCATTAACTAGGCGAGCGGAGCAGCCTATTTATAAACGTGGCTCGGATCCGCAGATTAGAAACACGCGCATTTCCAAAATTAGCGTCACCCTGTAGGCATAATGTAGATAGCCGTCCTTGCGTGAAACCAATAATCGCGTGGCACCGGGGTTGGATATAGATTAGAAGGGTGAGTCGGCATAGCTAATACACGCGTTAATAAGAGCCCCGTGTTCCACGCTCCACGCTCTGTATATAAGCGGCAGCTATGTAATTTCTAACCGCATTTCCCTGTATTCGCTCGAAACGTACGTACACGTACGAACGAAGGTGGCTGGAAGTTACGAGCTGGTATACCGTGTGTCTCGATGCAGAAAAGGGTTAACCGATCCGTACGAACGGGAATCCTGCATTCACGGCTCACCCCTTCGGCATCTCTTATTAAATGCATCAACTGCCGAATCGATATCCGTAAAAATCGATTCGACAGAAAATACGCGGTCAAACTATGCGCAATCAGATTTTCAACCCTTTGCTGTTGTAACTTATTAAACTACAGAAACGAAACACTTTTTTCTTCATTTTTACATGATGATTTCCAATTCTTGAATTTGCAATAATTTTTTTACGACGTATCTACTGGTTTATGATTAAATCACCGGTCTCAAACTCGTCTTTCGAAAGATGTAAAAATTATTTTGAATTATTCTACAGAAATTTTTAGAAGTGTATGCAGCATATTCAAAATTTACTATAATTCATATAATGTTTACGATATTTGACGTCAATTTTAGGAATTTCATTGGCCTGAAAATATAATATAAACATTATGTGTTTTTCATGTATGGAACTGGAGGCTAGATCAAGACTAATTAAGCAGGCTAGCGTTACACGATCCTGCGGTGACGTTGTACTGAGTAATCGTCACTAACCTATCTAACGGAAGGAATATGTTCGTAAGCGCCTCGTAAGTATTACAACGAATGCAGACAATTTTTCTATTGCATAAAAATCTACGTAAGTAGAAAATACCAATGTTGCATAAATCTACGTAGAAATGTGTACACCACATAAATCCGCGAGGGGTTAAAAATTGCTTACATCGAAAAGCCTGTCTCGTCACAGTAATCTGCGCTCGGGACCCAGTTCTCCGTAATCCCTCGGAAGAAGTGGGGTCTATCCAGCGTTTCTGCGAAGCGATCCGGTCTCGATTCTGGCCGATGATCAAGCCGAAGTCTATGAAAGTATCGTGGCCAGGTGTGCGGGATCATTCTTGATAAGGGCTGTGTCGGACGACACGGCGTATCCGGCCTTGTTCCGCGAACCGTTCCGCTGCTTAACCGGCACGAGCAGCGTATCACCCGTTACAGTTCGACTAGACGAGTACTTATACGCCCACAGAACGGCACCAGCTAGCCATGCACATTCGCAGGAGGCGGAGAGGGTGGTGGCTGTCCGTAGCCCGCAGCCTGTAGTCACGTAATTAGGTGATTAAAATTAGATCTCGCATCAGCCAGAAACTCAATTAGCAATTAAACGTGGCATTTTCTCTAATTACGATACGTTCTCACTAATTACAGTAGCTAACCTTCCCCGCGTCTCTCGTTCCGCGTCTCTCGCGGAACCGTTTCTCTCTCTTTCGATTTCTCTCTCAGCCCTCTCTTTCCGTCGATCCACACCCTCCTAATTCTCTTCTCTCCCCCTCTCTCTCTCCTGCCCCCTCCAATTTCTCTCGAACCAGCCCTCTGTACACTGCTCTCTTTCGTGATCCCATTCCCTGGCTCCTCTTCCTCTTATCCTCCGTCGAACCGTGGCATCGTAGAGCACTCGGGGAAACGAACCGGATCTGACTCGATGCACGCGTCGACCTATCGAAAGTATCGATGCCAATTGCCTGCCAGGTCTGCCTCGAACCGGCTGCCAACCCCTCCGACGACCATCGACGCACTCGTTTATCGAATTACGACAACAGGAACCCGTGTGTCTCCTCGGAACTCTTCCTCGATGGAACACCACCGCGCGCCACAGGCTTACCTTCCACTTCGTTTCGGTTAGCAAGGGACGATCCGTGGATGATCAACGATAGCGCTCGAGCATGGGGGATCTTTGCTTATGGGGGTAGCGATGTCGCCTACTTGATGCAGCGACCCGATGTCGCGCACCCACGATTTTTAAGAACGCAACCCCGGGAAGGAAGAGTAATTTGTTTGGGTTCGTCATAATTGCGTTTCGGCGCGGGGGCTGATGGTGTTGGGGTTGTGGAGGACCTTGTTCGGGGCGATAGAGAGGTGGAATTTATTTGACGTACAGGTTATTGCTTTCTATGGGTATAAACAATTCTTTAATCTCTTCCCGTACCTTTTATTTCGTTGTTACAGTGATTAGAACGTCCTTACGCACAAAAATGTCGTGGAAGGGAAGAGGAAATGTATATTTTTCGTATGGCTACATTTATTTGAATGCTTAAATACTGATTACAAACGATCGAATTTTAATATTTGTTAGACTTTGTTAAAAACCTGCATCGAGAGTCTGGCTCGTCAAAGCACGCAAGGGGTAATATCAATATCGACTGTATGACCAAGGTGTAGGACTCGTGCGGCAAGGAATATGCACATTATGAACCTGAAGAGAACCAAAGAGGATTTTTATTTTCGCGCGTAAAAAATCAAGCAGGTTTAACTCGAAAGTATACAGTATCTCTTCTTTATGGTTATAGTAGACGTAATTGGTGAGCGAAGGTCAGTTCCCCTCTCGACATACTGCTTCGAACTTCGCTGGTGTTCCCATGTCACGCAACTCTTCTCTGCCTTTTGAAAAGATTAACAACATCTGTTTAAACATTAATACGAAGAAAAGGGAAGCAGTTCGCCGCCATAGTGCCAGCAAACTAATTAAAACCTTAAGAGTAGCAATTGACTGGTGCATTAATCAGTACGTGTACGGGTTTTGTAACAGCCGGTGGGACGTACCTTACTTTTTACGCGGTAATTAAGTTAATATTGCATTACGTGCGAGCATATTCCGATCAGAATGAACCCCAGCATTAATGATAAACCGTGGTAGCCCATTACGTGCATCTTCTCCTTGATGATACCGATAAATAGAAAATTGAAATTAGGATACGTTAATTAGTATCCGAACAAATTCTTAGTGCTCGCGATTTTCGTTTTTCGGAATACTTGTTAGCAATATAGAAGAACATGTCTTACCAGTATAATTAAATTAGAAAGCTTTACAGAAGGCTGTACGGATATTTTATGTAGAGAACACGGCACAACGAAACGTGTAATGAGGTTTAATGAGATTTTTATTTTAATGGAACCTTCTTAATAAGGCGCGCACCGATCTCTTCCCGGTGTGCTATCCGTGCCGTTATCATTTGTACGATTCGAGATTAATTGATTGTCGGCCATTTCATAAATTGGTTCCGTATCTAAATTTCAATTTACACGAACACGCCGGGGCGTTGAATAATAGATTAAAGAAACGCTACGAAATTAAACCGGCGATTAATTAATCACTGAAATTAGCGAGTTTTTAGTATCCGCGCTAGTATGCGATCCTCCCGACGCATCGTTGATTTGTGCGATCACTTCCCACGCAACCGTCCGTGGCATCGTAAACTCTTGCCTCGAAAATTACCGAGATCGTTCCGATCCAGCAATAAACTCGGCCGGATGGATTCAGCCATTAGCATAATACGGCGAATGTCTGTATTACAGTTTTCGGTTCGGCTAACCCACCAGCCGGCGATTAAACAGCGTAATAATTATTATTTCTGAAAGGAACGGTCAGAGATAACCGATCGCAAACATTGAAAACCAACAGCATTAAACGCATATACCGCGCAGAATTCTAGAAACTGTTAATCGCTTCCATTTCACGCGGCTGAACGATTTCGCAGAAGAACTCCTCTACCGTGAACTTACTTAACGCGGACTTACCGGTTCGAGGGCACATCAATCCGCCACGCTGCCCGACTGAAACGATTTTTTAAATCATGTTTTTATTAATATGGATGCACTCTAGTTTATCAATATTTTTTTCACGGCTACTTGCCGCTGGAACACGACCAGAGGGACTTTGTACGTTTTCTCTAGAGTGTACAACCATAGATTGTTAATTTTCAATCGAAACATTTGCCTTTTTCAAAAATGTAGAGCTTTCAATTTTGTAAGACAACTCCTGGATTTTCGAATGCGTGGTTGGGCCGGACCACGATCTAACTACAACTCATTCTATTCCCTCGATTTTTGCATTATTAGTTCAAATTCTAGATGACAGTCACAATGCAAAGATTATGCGAATAAAACGAGTTGTGATTAGGTCGCGGAGGGGTTGAAGAGCACGCATATTAAAATCCTGGAGTATTTCAAAATTGAAAGTTCATTCTATATATGTATCATATTTTATAGAGTGAGACCCTATTATCTGTCATCCCCACAACGTGTTTACAAAAATAAGTACATTTCTAGAAAAGGAGAAAGTTGTTCAAAATGTCGAAATCTGTAACATATTTAAATTTCATCAAAATCGGACTACAACGACTTTTTCGCAATAATTACTGATATTAATTGATAACTTTCAGTTTTCGAGAGAGGTGAATTTTAATAATAACTTTCGGGTTTTCGCAATGGGCAAATTGGAATAGAAGTCAGTGAGGGACACGAATCATTTTCTGTCATTGGATAATTAATTCGAGTGACGTGGATCGTGGGATGAAATAGTTGGTGGACATATGATTAAGAAGAGCACGGCTCTGGTGGCGAGCTGGATCAATTTTGACGGAATGAACGTCATCCGTTTAATCGACAATACCAATGATTCAAGCCACTGCCGACAACACGTGCTTACGAGAATCAGATTCGCGTTCATCGTCAGATACCCGAAATAACAATCTCGGGCACGTACATAACATGTCCCTGTCTCTCGATGCATATACGACAATCCGTGTAAGTGGCAAATTACCAAACCCAATAGTCGCGCCTGACTCCCGTTCAATAATTAAGTCGGCTGGTGTTACGTAACGTACCTACGGTGTATAATCGTATCTACGATTGAGAGCCGTTCGTGTGTAATTCGATATGATTATTCATTGGGACAGGTGAATGCGACGGTAATTCCGCGGTGATTAAAATAATCGGCACCCGTGACCGTGCGCCAGCATCGCGTTTCTGTTGCCCGGCTGATAATAAACGCTTTCATCTGTCGACACCGCGGGAACCTAGCCTGATTTCCACCGAAACCAGCCTGGTTACCACGGGATACTTTTTCCTGACAGTCGCCTGGTCACCGTCCGCGTCTTGTTGAAGTCTCCCAGCGCCGCGGGAACCTTCATCTTCGAACCCCAACTTTTTCCAAAATCGGACAATCGTGCAATTTTTATAATTCCATTAACAACCTATTAATATAAATTCTTTGAAGTCGAATAATATCGGACATTTTCCTCTGGAAAACTGTCTAACCTTTCGCATTGCAATTTTGCACACGTATTTACTTGTATTTTATGAACGTGTGTCTTTTTTTTACAGTAAAAATAATTGAAATTATAGGAGTTACATATTTTTTTTACTGATCAGAAACTAGGAAATTATGGTTTGAACCGAAAGAAATGAAAAATTTTTTTGCCCTAAGGCACAATCAAAAATTACTTATATTTTTAAATATTTTCTTCCACCAATATTTCCATAACTGTGTACAACATTTGTAAAAGAACGTTTGTATCTAGCATGATTTTTCAATGATTACGTGGAACAGATTCGGAAGGTTGGGCTAATTGTTTCCTAGGATAATCACTGTGACGTCACGGTAACAGAAGAACGAAACGCAAACATTCGCCGTTGCATTAGATTTCGTCAACAGAATTCACAAAGCGGCATCACCGGTCCGTTAATAAATTACCATTATCCGGTTAGCCCCGACTAGGAAAGAATCACTTTGATGGCATGTTACAAAAGATACTAATGACAATACACCGGATCGATGAAGTTAGTCTAGCATGACATGGATCCTGAAAGGCTCGGACTGGTGAGATATATAATTAAAGCAATATTTGGGCTTACGTAATTATGGTTCATTAACGGACGGGGTCCCCCCAAAACACCAGAGTCAATAAGATACGCATGCTTGGTTAACATTATGTCACATAGCCGAATTACGTTCCCGGTTCCATTAGCTGAGTTGGAATAAAGTTACCGATCAATAGGCACCGCTGTGCGGGTTGTATGTACAAACTGATCGCGCGAAGGTTCATCTAAAGCCCCGATATTGACGAATAATAAACTGGGATATTACCCTATTGTCCTTGTTGCATACCACCGAGGAGGGGAGCACAGGGTTGCAACAGTATTTTTTTACAAACGACCAATCAAAATTGCAGGATCACATCAAACTTGAATTTTTTGCAAGCTATGAACCCTGTAGCTAAACAATCTCTGCCATCATCAAAGAATAAAATTAATCAATATTCTGCGAAGAATAAAACTGCAAAAATCTAAATATTATCAACTATTAAATCAAATATTACATCGAAAATTGAAACCGAATATTAATAAATTCCTGCTTGGCTTTGCGTCTTCACTTTCCTGTAAGTAAAAGATAATTATAGAATCTAGGAAATTATGATGAGAAAATACAAAAATAATGAAAAGGTTGCTAAAATTTGAATTTAGTTGGCTTTGCGTCTTCACTTTCCTGTAAGTGAAAGATAATTATAGAAACTAGGAAATTATGATGAGAAAATACAAAAATAATGAAAAGGTTGTTAAAATTTGAATTTAGTGCTTTACTGTACCAAAGTACGGATCGTCAAGGAATTGATTTGTTTGTCTTTCGATAGGTCACGATTCCTCGGTGAACGTGTTAAGGGTTGAAACATGGGATTTTTATAGCGAGTCTAGAATAGCAAACTGCAAATGGATGTACAAGAGTCGACGAAGATTCGGAGTAGAATCATTAACCGAGCCTTGACGAAGTCAAAATATTTCTCGGAAGAGGAGGTTGGCAAGATCGACGAGACACCCTGACGGTATTCGAGGTATCGACGCGGCCGTCGAATCGGCGCAATAATAAGACCTCATGAATAATAAACCTCTCGACGGGTCACGCTTCCTCGGGCCAGCTCGCGATTATTTTGTAGCCGCGCACAAATTAAACTTCCGGCCATTAGAGGATTGATCCAGCTCGGAATGGAATGTAATATCACGGAAGGTGGCTGGCGTCGTTCGAGGAGAACTAGGAAGACGCGAGGGTGAAGCGAGAGGTGGGGAGAAATGGTGGCCGCGTGAGCGACGGGGTGCAGGATCTTAATTATAATTCTTGGCCGCGAAGTTCCGACGAAAGCCTCGCAAATGAGGTCGGCGCCCGTCTGACACAAACGATATCGTGCACGACCGCGAAAAACCTGACACCACGGGCCACGGTCCGTTTCTGTGACGTCACCGAATGCATTATCCAACGGCCACAAAATGCTCAGAATTGTTGCTAACACTAAAAATTTATAGGACCGTAATTAGGAACTTCTTTTGTTTCAACGTTTAATAAAACAAACCGTAAGAAAAGTCTTTCGGTTCCCAAAGTTTTTCAGCTGGATTTCATGAGTGCAATTCACGTTTGAGTTCAAAAGTGTGCTCCTATAAAATTTAAGAACATCGGTTCAGTTATTAATTAAATCACTCATTTTCTACGAGAATCCTTCAATTGAATTCTGTAATTAATTCGATTCGTGCTGAAAGCATGATATTAGAATGGGAAGAATGCTTCGTAGTGGATTAGATGTCGAAGGAATCGAGGGGATCTCTCATCTGGATTCTGCATTTTTGCGAGTTAGATTTCGAAATAAGTTTGCGAAAGAACGTTCGATTTGGGATTAGCGGTTACATACATATAAAATTGTTTGATGAAAGGGTTCATCCGGGGGCGCGCAAGGAACGGCGGCGTCGAGACACTTCCGGGAAATTGATTACCGGTTTCGATCGAATTCGTATCAAATTCAACAAATATAATTGCAGTAAAAACGAAGCTTTACCGGTGCGACACGTTCCCCGCGTTTCCGACAATTATTTCTCCATCCATTTCCTATCGCCGCAACCACGATATTCTCGAGGAATCCGATATATTCAATTAACGTTATACCGCACTTCCACTTGCGGCTCCGCCGTGTTTCGTGCCCGCGGTATAGAGAGAAAGAGTAATTCTTTTCCAGGACATCACGTTTTTTACACGAGGGGAAACGTTTATGAGGTCAATATGCGGTTGCGGTCGCTTATGATTTTAATTCGACCGGTACACGGCCCTTCTCGCCGGTCTCAATCTTCGCCACCGACCGAAATCGGTTAACGATTTTTGAACAAAACCGACACAAGGTGTATCGCGAAAAATTCACACTGCCCAATTTTATTCTATCGGCGACTTCGTTCTTCCCACGATCCGATACAGAACCAAATTGAATTCGCGAGTTATCAAAAATAAAAATTCCGAAGACGAAGAACTTGTTAAATAATTTACTTCGTCGCAATATTCTTCAGAAGTTTTTCAAACTGGTGAGAAACGAAAATTAATTGTTCTTCCGAAAGTCTCCAATTTATTTAGACGTCCACAGCGTGGCAGATTATAAAAATGAATTGATAATCACTCGCACAATTAATTCGGCTGTCGGTTATGAATTATTGAATCCATTATCGAACCGCAGCTGTTCGCACAATTAAGAATAACAATACAGAGATATTATAGTAAGATGGAGTAGGACAACGGCATTCTGGACAAATTAATTAGGAAGCAACGAAAGCAAAATAAAAATGAAACGAAACTCAACCCCCTAGTTAACAGGTTAACCACCTCTGGAGATTGTGGAGGGGTTGGTTCACTGGACGGGGGGACCAAAGTCCGGCATCGATGTCCTCAATCGGTCGATGCCGCTCATTACCCTCCCACGAATTCGAAAAAAACCAGGAACGTGGGCGAACGGGCTGCCGAGGCGGGGGGTAGTTCGAAAAAAACATTTTTTTCACCCCGACGAAAATTCCTTACGCCGATAAATCACGATTATTTGACCGAGGCTTCCACGGCCGGGCAGTATATTTTACTTACAAAGTCACACGTTGGATCACGCGCACACTTTTTTCCCCGGCTGGCCGGGTATTACATTTTTAAATGGTTTTTACGTTTTGAATAGCAATGGGGGCTTGCCCGCATACCTTTACCGGCTCCCGGTGCCTACATCCCCGCAGCCCCTTTCACTCCCCGGAGTACAACTATCCGGCGTCGGGACACCCGCACCCCTTTCTTTTCATCCCCCGTTCTGGGCCGATTTCTCGTCGACCGCCACGATCTGGATTCCAGAATTCACTGGAAACTTGTCGCGGTGCTCGAAGAAACGATTACTGACGCTGGAATCGACTTACTGCAGCGCTTTTCAAGAAATAAATCGATTGGGGGATAAATTCTATATAAAACACCAAGTCAACAATGAAGAATACAATTTTTTATACGAGGCTTTGTTTTTAAAAATTAATTAAGAATCCAATTTTTTTGCAATTTATTTTGTAATCCTCTGACAAATAGGGCTAAAAAAATGATAGGTGTATTTGCAAAAATTAAAGATGACCTCAAAAAATCACGAAAGGAAAGAGTTGACGAAAAGTTTGCTATAATACAGTATAAGCCCTCAAAAAACCATGTTATACCTGATAAAAACATTTTCAATCGGACTGCTAATAACAGAGTAATTAGAGTTCACGATTCGTGGTTCACCCTACACTGCTGTAACTTAACAATAAATGATTCTTATTTCATGCTCAACCCTATTCTGCAGTTCTCATAGAAATTTGGTCGACTGTAGATGTGCACGGTTCTCTATAGTGTCTTATAGCATTGTCGCGTGTAAGCCACGAGAGCGGCCACTGTTCTCGTACACATTCGTTAGGTCGCGGGCTTCAGATTAAGGGGTATGAGCGTAAAAAGGGGGCAGCGGTCGAACGCGAGGAGCTGGCGCGGCGTCGGGAGGGCGGTAAATGTAAAAATATTGCTGAATCGGTGCAGATAACGGTTTCATATGGGGGCTCTCTCTACTACGGCTCAACACCACCTCGCCCCCGAATGCCCACCCCCGTAACCCCCTGTACCCGTCCTATCCGGCGTGCCCAACCCCCGCGTGCGCCCTGATACGGTACGGGACTTGCTTTGAAAAAAATGTATCTCGACTCCGGGCGTAGTGATACGAAAACGTTTTGCATTTCAGCGAGCACGATGGCGAGCCCGTGTACCCGTTCCAAGCGCGCCCGGTAACGAATCAAACGAATAACTTTCGACGCGCGAATCGTCCCTCCGAAAATTACCGGTAGTTCCACGGCAAAACGGCCGTATAATACGGGGTAGTCGGGAAAAGTCGAGAAAGTCGGATGGATCGCATGATCCATTCGTTGTAATCTCCAACCATCCGTGGATCCTCATCGATCCGCGCCGGTAACAAGATTCCGTATGTAGATCGAAAGTTCCCGGTCGCTCATCGAGATTAATATTTACCTCCCCCGCTGTCACCCTCATCGTTGACGAATCGTAGTTTCTACGGACATTTGCCGCCGCTCGAATAAATTAAATATTGTTCGTTAGCTGCTCTCCGCCTAGTGTCGTCGTTGTTTTTCGACCTGTGCGCGCGTTTTGCCTCGTTCGCTCGTTCGTATTCGCACTCGCTGTACACTCGTTTCCTCGTCCCCCATCCCCACGCTCTCTCTCTTTTTCTGCTTCTTCTGTCGCGATTAAAAACCTTTCGAGATTTTAATCGAAGAAAAATATTCGCATCAATTGAACGGGAACGGCCGATCGATCGATCGCCGCATGTATTATATTTTCACACGAGCTCCTACAACCCTCTGTCGCGGTTTCGCATTTATTCCCCTGATGCTGTTTTCACGGGGATACAATCTTCCCTGTGCGAACGGTCTCAATGGAAACAATTTGTTGATCTTCCCCGACGAATTTTCCGGGTTTCGGTTCGCGGAGGGCATTTTTTTAAGTGATTCACGGGACGAGGAATTAAAACATTTTCGCGGGTCACTTCGGAAGATCGGTGAATCTTCGGATGATGATCGTTTCAGTTGATTAGAAACTTTTCTGTTAATTGGTGGCTGGTTTAAGATGTATTTTAATATCTTTATGAACGTAGCAACATTTTGCTCTTTTCTTGGAAATTACAACTTACAATTTTGAACGAAGAAACATTTTTAATAAAAACGAATGTTAACGAAGTCTAACGATTTGCATCTGATTTCGGCAGGTTTTAAGATTCCTTAACGCGTGACACCGAAGAAGACGATCCGATCGGCGATACCGCATCGCCAACGCCCTAAAACGGTTTACTCGAAGGAGGGAGGCGAGGCATTAAAATGAAAATTGATGAACTGCAGTATCGTAGCCAGCGAAATAATCTGGAAAGTTATGAGCCTCGTAATTTACCGCGGCCTTCCTTAAATTCATAATGAGACGCATTTAAAGCAGCTGCCGGTAATCACGGCGATTAAAACGTCCTTAAGCGCGCGCCGAAACAAATTATACTCCGGTTACGGAACAAAAAAATTGTTCTTTCGGATTTCGGGTGCCCGGGAACGGGAATTAAATGATTCGATTGGTTAACGAAAGAGGTGTGTGCCTAATGATTTTTTCATCGCGTCTAATATATAATTGAATTCACTCAACAAAAGACGTCTCATGTATGACATAACTGAATTATTTGTGTACACCAAAAATGCATTACATTCAGCATTTGTAAAAAGTAGATTTGGTAGGTCATGATAAAAAAAACACATTTTCTACTGTATTCTCATGTAGAATCACGGTGGTCTACAGGGACTGTTCGGGACACCCTGTACAGGGGAGGGACGAATTCTTTTTCGTACCAGAGGTTCGTATATCTACAGTGTCACGCAGTATCGTCACAGCGTGTACACCGCTAGTGGTTTCCACCCTCGCATTCCCACCCCATGCAAACACTTCAGACAGCATCCCGATCTCGCGACTTCCTGTTCCCGATGTGTCCAGTCTACACTTTGCCACGTCGCAGCTGGATCCTACAATAATCCTTCTCCTGGATCCGTGACCCGGGATCATCCGAATAATGTCACCGGACGTATTTATAGCTTGTTCATTCGGCCCCGCCCCCATCGTAGCCGCCCCTCCTCCCCCGCGACGCAGTCCGAAAAAAGCGTTATTTTCGAGATCCGTAGTAAATAAAATTGCAGATTAATTCTGGGTAAAATACTACGATTCGAGGAACGCTCGGGCGTCGCGTTGTTATCGTTGGTATACAGGGGGCGGGGGTAAAAAGCGAGGTGATGGTGGGATGGGGAGGGGGGTCGGAGGGGGCGGGGGCAGCGGGAAAAAAAACGAGAAGAAGAGGGTGGGAAAACAGAAACGATTGTGTCCGTGTGTCTGTGCGCGGGTCTGTGTGCGCGTTCGTCGATGGACGGGTGGAGGTAAAAAAACAAAAAAAAAGTAGCAGGAGGAGGAGGAAAAAAGAAACAACAACACAGGTGGAGGGAGGGAGGTAGGAAAAAAGGAGGTACAGACGCGTGTATACGCCCGCGGGCGGAAAAATGACGCAGACGAGAGAGAGACACACGCGAAACGTCGTCGGTTGACGGTGGGCGAAGGAAGTCATCGAATTGGGCTTATCAAATGGAACCGATCGAGCCTACGGCGCTGGAACTGAATCTCGCGGTTCACGTAACGAGCACGGTTCAGCTGTTGAATCGAGGGTTCACGCGCAGTTGAACCGCTGAGTGGCCATGAGTCACCTTAGGAGCGCGACAGTGGTGCTTCGGAAGGGTTGAAAGCATGAAACAAAATAGAGAGAGAGAGGCGGAGTTCGCAGGAAAAAGTTGCGGGAAAAAGAGGATGTCGCTCTGAGAGTTGAAGATCGCGAGAGGATGCACAGGGACACGTTTCCCCGGTGTCAATTGGTCCGATCGGATTTTGTTTCACGAATGCGTTGGCTGCTACAATGCGCGTAATCGTTCGAGTGCCACCGACGTCGATGATCGCGAATCATGAAAACGAGATGGATTTTTTTGCATTTTTTTTTTGTTTTGGCAAATATTTCAGGCAATGATTTCGGGGCATGCTAGCTTGTTATGTTAATTTTACGGGGAAAGGGTAAGATCATTGATTATTGAAGGAATGAGTTTGAGAGAGGGTGAGAGCCGCTGCCAGCCACGCAACGAAACGCAGGACCCGAACCCCTCGTATAATTCCACCCTTACAATTATCCCCGGCATTAAAAACACGATGTTAATTTCTCTCCGCGTAGAACGACGGGAACCCCTTCGATTCAATCGATTTGTAATTCTGCGCCTAAGCGATGCCATCTTGCGCGAAACTCACCATGATGAATTCGTAATATTCAGAGCCCTGTACAGGCGATTTGAAAAAGTGGCTGTCAGCTGTTTCAAACTTGCTGTTCTGTCAAATAACAGCTTCTTAATTATTACCGTTGCGGCTGCTAGGGTTGTGGAAGATATTCAGTCCGCTGGAAATTCTTCTGTCGATGTTATTATGGGGCGAGTTTCTTAAGAATCGAGGTAAATTCATCCTAGACTACTGAATTATGGGTATGACGATACCAATTAAAAACAGAAATATAAGTGAACGCTTTTTAGCAAGACAATTGCTTCACCTGGTAAGGAACAGGTAATTGAAGCATTTAGTGAAAATGGTATGTTTAAAATGTATATGTTTGTGAGTATTTTACTGTTTACATTTTATTTTTTTCACTGCTTCGATTTAAATTTTTCCATTACGATCGGAAGACTTTATGCAAAGCGCCGCGTCGGGTTAACATAAGAGAAAAATTATTCAGTTTGTATGTAAATGAATACGCTGCGATGTAAAATATTTAATATTTAGCAAATTTTGATAGAATTTTTTTACATATCTCATATTTTCGTACATATTGGGTCAGTATCGAAATAATTGGAAATGTGAATATAATTACAACAGGATGCAAGCGTGTTGATGTTTTCGAGTTTACGGATTTATTTGCGGTGGTGTATTAAGTCTCCTAAGGTTTATTTTCGCAGTGATCAATCCCACAAATATCGGTGCAACAACTTGTTTGAATATCCGCATCGAATTCACCAGTAAACCCGAGCGAAAAGCAGAAATTCCGAAAAGTCCTAAAAAGTCAAACGTTGTCAGGTTTACATCAACCGAGGGCGTTATGAATATTGAAACCCCTCTAAAATCAAACAGTGGCTGGATTATAAGAACCAGGAACTTTATGAATATTGATTTCATAATCAACGGGTTACATACTGAGGATCATCTGTGTGATATTTGATCCGACGCTATATCAGAAGTATGAAAATATCTATCGATTTGACTTACATAAGGTCCTGGAATTTTAATTACGAATCGCTTTGAAAATTGGTTTTGATTCACCTTCACAGAATCACGAAAGAGTCGATATCTGAGATGTACAGAAACCAACGAAAATTCACAATATTATTTACACTAATAAATATATTGGTGCCTAATCAATCACTATACAGTATTGTACGAGACATTATATCGATTCCATATCCATAAAATGAAAAACACAATATACAATCGAATTATTCTAGGTCGGTGGAAATGTGTAAATCTCAAGTTAAAATATAGGTACGATTACAAAGAATTAATTAAAAAAGAATTGATTCTTTCACAGCTGGAATGGAGAACAGCATAAACATTAACAGACAATATGGACCACATAAAAAATAGGATCGGTACACCATCGCGTCTTCAGGGTTGAAGTCAGGTCTGTTTAAAGTCGCGCGATCGGATCGCTCGCCGGAATGAGGAACGAGGAACATTCACACGATCATGACCCGCCGAGCTTTTTAAACAGCTCGTATTCAGACCGAGCGTAGTCGTATCCACGAAATCGCCGGTTCTATTTGAAATCACAGCACGCCACGCGCGCCGTGGGGTGTAGTCAGAAGACACAAGGCGGCAAAGTATGAGCGGGGACGTCGGAGGGGTGGTGTTCACCCCATAAAACAATGCTCCCACATCTGTCAGCCTCTTCTAGTTCCTCTCCCCTGGTAGCCGCCCCTTCAAGTCCCTAATTATACCGCCCCCTTTGCCCCCCTGTCGACCAACTCCACCATCCTGTGCGTCTGCATTATGCGTCTGGACCACTTGGGCACGCACGGGGGCGAAGGGGAGAGATGCCCTTGTAAAACGAGAGCGAACGACGGTCAAGACGCGAATCTAAACTTTTTCCATGACATTTGCTGAACCCCGTCACCCGACGACGACGCGACGACCCGAAAAAAGAAGAGAAAAAAAGAAGGGGGTGCAAAGACGCCCTCGAGACGTCGGGGGAGCAAACGTCCGAAATTTCAGACAATAGAGAAAACGAGTCTGCTCGTCCCCACGCTGTTCCCAGTTTCATTATTATTTTCTCTCTCGTCCACCGGTTTATTTTTACTTTCGATCGCGTACACGCTCTTCTTCTCTGCCTCTCTTTCTATTCTTTTCCCTACCGTTCCCTGGAATTGACTGTAATTCGATTGTCACCGGGAACAGATGTTTCGATGATTAAAATATTGGAGGAGCGGGATCGACGGCGCGAGCCAGAGGTGAGCGGAAAAATGAATGGCAAATGGGGAGATAGAACGCTGCGGGGTGCACCGGTTTTCGAGAATCACCAGGTTTGCGGGTGCTTGCGGGATGTCTTGGGTTTGGGGCTTGTGGTTTCCGGTTGATCTCGGTTTTTGCGTTTTTCAGGCAGGATTTTCGGTCAGCGGTTTGTATTCTTTGCCACAGTCGATTCTAGGGCAAGAAATTATTTTCGAGGCTGGTTCTGCACCAGTTTTTAGCAGAAACGAATTTTTTCGGAAAAATTGTCGAACCTTTTGTATGAGATTTTGCATACGTGTTTACTGGTGTTTGAGGTACACGTATGTTTGGTTTTAATTTTGTGGAGTCTGTTTCGATTTTACTCTATTCGGAAACAAAATAAAAGAGAATAAAATTGCTTAGTGAAAATTTCGATCGTACCATGGCTGCTACCAAATGATGAAAAGCATCCATCGAGGATTGAAGCCTCGTAAAAATGTAACAGCTACGAACGTGTACGCAATATTGACGCTCGAAAAATTGTCGATATATTAATATAAAGTTGGCGGAGGTGATTGGTCGTTTATCAGGCGATGGGTTTTTCAGTTCACGCGCCGGATGAGTCACGTCTTTGAATTTTAATTTCTCTCAAAAAATCTGAGTAATCACGGGAGAGGCCGGCGAACATGTGCAGTCACACCTCTCATTAGGTTTTTGACAGCCCTTCATACGAGGATCAACCCACCCTGTGCATCCACCCGAGTTCCCAACCCCCCTCTTTCCACCCCCCTACACGCTTCTTTGTTCTTTGTCTCACTGAATGCTAGCAACCCCTCTGCCAGCGCGGCTTAAATCAGTCGAACGTCGAATATGAGCACGAAATTCACGAGTCGAGCGGCAATTAAAATATTCTTTACGGTCGGCCGTGTGCTAGCCATCGTTTATTCCCACAACGATAATGAACGATCAATAACGAAATTCTAGAATTGTGCTCGGCGCCGATTATACGAAAAAAGAAGAGAGAGAAAGCTAAAGAACATTCCAGCTGCGTACTCGCGAAGTCCCTTTTGCTAGCAATCGATATTCAAAACTGGCCCACCGCTGCTTCATTATTCTTCAAGTACCCGGGAAACAATGATTCCGACACGTAGACCTACGCGTATTACAACAATAACTCCTAATTAGAAGCAAACACCGAGTAATGAGAATATGCGGCCGTTACGACGGCTACGTTGGTTATCTACGAGAAGAGTTTCGAACAACGGGTAACTGTTAAAAATGGCACTTGTCTCTGCTTCGTTCAATTCACCTGAAATCACCTGTATTATGTAAAATAGAATCTGCAAGTTAATAATGAAATACATGTTTGCAAATTTTTGTAAAATAAGTCGCTGATCATACTTGTTTCAACCCCTATCCTGGTTATAATTATATTTTAGCATTTGTCCTAGTTACAATTAGACTTAAACATTTCTTTCGACCCAGAATAATATCGTTGTACATGATTTTTTTTTCATTTTATGGATTTGAAATTGATATAATACTTCGTATAGTTATTAAATGTGTAGGAATTGATTAGATAGTAAAATATTTAATGATTACACCGCTGACTATCAGCACAAACTGACTATTGACTATTACCACAGTGGTTCAAAAACAAATGAATCATAGACTCTAGTAAATAACTCGTTGTAAACAATTTTTAACACATTTTCCATAAATCCAAGAGTGTTAAGCTCGATGAAAACCAAAGGCTCAAGCAAATAGATAACGAA
The DNA here is from genome assembly GCA_963971365.1 of Lasioglossum villosulum. Taxonomy (NCBI): domain Eukaryota; kingdom Metazoa; phylum Arthropoda; class Insecta; order Hymenoptera; family Halictidae; genus Lasioglossum; species Lasioglossum villosulum. The sequence continues at coordinate 5,453,806 of OZ020501.1, forward strand.
AGTTGTCCGAATGACAGCGACTTATCGAAAGAAAAACGGAGGAGGATTGAGCTAACTGCGCAAACGGTCGCGTATTACCAGGATGTAAATTACCGATAATTGTTAGCATTCTATTATTTTCAATTGCTCCGGTAGCCGAGGGGCACCGATTTCAACGCCCAGGCCCGTACACATTGGTCCCGATCGAATCGAATTATCGATAACCATCAGTGTATCGTCTGTCCGAACGTTTATATAAATGATTAAAGCACACGGGTGCCGGTAACTCAAGAAAACGCCCGCACTCCTCTCGATAATTTCGAATCGTATATATTCCAATGTTTGATTTACCGGCCTGGACCTTCTGGTAACCTTTCATTTACCAGGTGCAATTAGCTATCATCGTTTCTCATCGACTATTAATGAACCAGGGCCCAGAGAGGAACAGAGAGGTGGTGCTCTCGAGTGATCTTGGGTGTAGAGTTCGTTGCGTGTCATCTGTCCATGGTGTCCATGGTAGTCGATCCATGGTGTAATGCAGGTACTCGTCACCAGGATGCACTTACCCAAATTGAGCACAGCATGCAGGTACCTGAAAAATATGTCGGGGAAAACACACTCGGTGCCCGTATGGTTCGAACATTCTCTCGTTCTCTCTCGCTCTTCTATAGTATATTCAATGGCTGAACGTGTCGCAGGATGTTGATACCTTCAGGCCTATTATTATTGTCACACCTACCTGTACCATTATGCAGATAGTGATCTAGCGTTTTTTACGAATATGATTGGCGTTGTTGCTGCGCTGCTCCCGTGGAATGTTAAATTGTCCCCTCGAGCTGGGACGGTAATAATTATAGTTAATCATGTGTGCCCTACGTCCCGAGGTTATTGGCTGGGTATTAACGAGTCCAGACTCGACCGAAGGACTCAAAGTAGCCTCCGCTTGCTCAAATTGTTAATAATAGGAGTACGGGGACATTCATCTTCCACTGGAGAAGCGAAACCCGTACCAATTTCAACTTCTATTCGGTGCAGAGTTTTGTGCGAATTTTATTTGAATTCCATGAGGATTATAGTTGTGGTTCAAGAACGTAGCAATTTGGTTCTCTGCTTGTGCAGGAGTTTTAATTGAATGTTTTTGGAATTAATCATCGAGTCGATGGAGTAACTATCGTTTTGTAAAGTTGGTCTTGAGGACAGAGGTTTCGAGAGCTAAGTTGTTGAGTTATTATAGCAATTATTTTTGTAGCTTCAACCTTGTAAGTCTTGACAAACTTTGGTTTAATTTATCAATTGTAATAACAGGTGTCGCAGTCAGTGTTAATTGAGATGCAACGGTTCTTCTGATTTTGAATCTTTTAGATGGGATGCCTGGAGAATTGGAACTTGTTAAATTGAAGAACTCGAGCACGGGAATTTGGAAAGTAGAAAATCTTGAGCTTGAAAATTTGTGAAATAGAAAATCCTACAGATTCATAAAATTGATCATTTGGAGGGCCAAGAACCTTTCACATTGAATGAATGAGAACCAGGAAGTTTCCACATTGTTTATTCGTAAAATCTCGAGTGGAAAATTTCAAGAATACAGATTCGTCAACCAGAAAATCCATAGAATTGTTACGTACGACGTGGAAGATGATATCGAGGATTAGTAAGTTAGAAACTCTCGACAGTGATTTGCGCCGTAGAAAATCTAGCGAATTAGTGACATAGAATAACTTGAGATCGGGGCTTCCTCGAGTAGAAACTTCGTAGAATTTTGCTTCATGAAGCAGAATTAGGACCGCTGAGGTGCAGTACCACCATTCGTATCGGCTGCTAAACTAGAAAATCTTGGACTGTCTAATTGGGCTTAAAAACTAGCGAACATTGAAAATGATGGCGCGCGAGACACGGGCCGCGAGATACAGGATTCAAGAGCTGGAAGATGTCGAGCACGATGCTCCGCGAGGTAGAAAATCTCGATGATTAGTCCTTTTACACTGTAATTTGAGTGTAGAAATTGAAGAACCGTTCAGAAGATTTGCTGCCGATGCATTAATAAAACGAAGTAAACGCTCGGCGCTCGCCCATTGCGCGCGATACGTTCAATTCAATAACAAAAGTTCCCCGGGTATCAAAGTTAAAACGGTGCTCTTCTGTCGGTGATTCTCTTTCTTCGTATTTCACTTTTAATTAAAAAAATTGCGTTAAATGGAGTTTAGCGTTTCAAACATTTCTCCCTAGAAAAAAGCACAGACACAGACAGACAGACGTGCATGCATACATCGAGAAAAAGAGAGAGAGAGGGAGCGCATAGGTGCCCGCACGGTGCCATAAGCCGGAAATTAATCAATACGCGATTCTTCCGTTCCCGACCGAACAAAAGTGAACCAACCACTCCCGAAAGCACACTTCTATACACGAGTGCCCTTAATTTTCCCGGTTCAGAGTCGCGCGGGCGACGACGTCGACCGACGACCGACGACCGACGTCTCGTCGCAAAGTCACGAGTGAAATTGGCCAGCTTTCCGAGGGAAAAACCTCTTTGTGAAATCGTCACGGCCGTGAATCATCATCCTCCTACCTCCTGTCACGCTGTTAACCGAGCGACGATGATGCCTCGTGTTAAGGGGTTGCTAAAGAGAGGAGGCGCGGGGGTTGGAGAACTGACAAGGGATGTCGAGAACTCGGAGAGAGGAGCTGGGGGTTCGCTAGATAGAGGAGGACGGCGCGACTACCCCCTATTTATATTCCGGCTCACCCTCCTCATCAACGGCGTTCATCTTTCCTATTAAAGTAGTAATTTAGCAGGAAATTAAGCTACGCACTCGCTTCTCGCGCCGCGGCACTTGCTCTCCCTCGATCTTTCCTTTTCTTTCTCCCTCTGCCCTCCTCTCCCCTTACCCTTTTCCCATCGAGAACGTTTCAGTCGATCACCGACGGTCTGTTTCCATTTTCCCAACCTGTCTTCCCTCTTAAGCCAAATGTCCACCGAACTACCAGACGCTCGGGGTATAGTTGTTACGCTGTGCGTTCACTCGGGGGTCGTCGTGGACACTTAACCGTAACTGTTGTGCTACTCATCCTTGTGCAGACTCTCCGAGTCTGCCAGTGTCATTGTTGAAGGAATTAGTTGAACAAATATGACAGAAGAGTTCATGGCCTTTTTAAGACATGTTAGTAAAATGAAATTAGGTGGTATGAAAATACTCAGAGTGTATACAAATCTGGATTAGCCATTTCGCAACTTTGTTAACTCCAGTAACAGCAACAAAGATAGTTTAAATCTCCCGGGAGTTCGCCGAGGAGTAGCTTTTGGAAACGCGACTGAGTCTCAAGTTTCGAGAGGAAATCTCCGTTTACTCGAGAATAGAGTTTCACTCTCGAGAGAATGGAACTTTCATTTATTAAAGAGTCGCTTTTCGCCACCTGCCCGGCAAGAGACGTCTACTCTCGAGTGTAAAACTCTGAAGTTGACAGGTAGCATTACCTTGCCTCTTGGTTCTCTCCTGTCCGCAACCCCCCCATTAAATACGTTCAATCTCTGCACACCATTACTATTCTTGCTCGCCGCTTCTATCCCGTTTCGCAGAATTTAACGGCACTTATTTCTGAAACGTTAAATTGATAGTATTAAATGACGTGTGTCTAGGAAGCCTCGCGACTCAATTAGCTATTTTAATCAGACTGTATCTGTTAATCGAATTACTATTTATTATGTTTATATCTGCTGGCGGTGGAATTGAGATTGATAAGAGAATGCGGGTGTGAACTCATCGCATAATAGCTTCTTATTCTCCTCGGTTCTTGAGAGTGACGTCACTCTGTTTTTGGATTTTTCGATCCATCGAATTGAAACATCATTTGCATAAAAGCTTCACGTTCTTCTACCTAGCTTTGCTTCTATGAAGATTATTCACAAATTACAGTTCTCAAGATCTACTTTACCAATTCTGAAAGAAATTCTTTCCGAAAAATTTCTTTCACCTCAAAAACTTCAATTTCTGAAGATCTTTTCAAGACCATCCTGAAGGTCCACTTTGCAACCCCTATTTCTAGATGTCTTTTTCACAGATCTTCATCCCCAAACGCAGCAGTCGTGAAAATGTCCCAAACACCTAACATCCGAGACTAAGATCTCAAGACTACCAATGTCGCAAGTCCCAATCCTGAAGGTCCACTTTGCAACCCCTATTTCTAGATATCTTTTTCACAGATCTTCATCCCCAAAAGCAACAATCATGAAAATGTCCCAAGAACCTAACATCCGAGACCAAGATCTCCTCAAGACCATCAAAGTCCTAAGTCCCAATCCTGAAGGTCCACTTCGCAACCCCTATTTCTAGATATCTTTTTCACAGCTCTTCATCCCCAAAAGCAACAATCATGAAAATGTCCCAAGAACCTAACATCCGAGACCAAGATCTCCTCAAGACCACCAATGTCGCAAATCCCAATCCTGAAGGTCCACTTCGCGACCCCTATTTCTAGATGCCGTTTTTCACAGATCCTCAAGTTCTACATACCAAAGAAACTACAAAGAAAACAACAACCACGAAAATGTCCCAAGACACCAACATGTCATGGCGTGATCAAGATCACCAGTCCAGCGTTAAACAACACTCGCCTTGTGAAAGGGCTGGGGCTTCGACCCAATACACCCGCGTCTTCCTTTGTTCGCCGCGGCGCGATTCGGCATTTGCACAGTGCCGCCGCCCCCGCAATCTCGAAAGTTCGAGATCCTTTTACCCCCGGTCCCGGTTACACTCCTCCTCCTCCCTTTCTAGACCTAGCCTGGTCGCGTCCGTTTCGCCCTTCAGGGTCGAGCTCTTTGCAAATAATGTATAGGAATTGCGAGGCTCATCTACATAAGTAATACCGCGTTAAGGAAAGCACCAAAGGCGTCTCGGAAGATGGTAGTGGATGCCGGCCTCGAAACGAACGAAGAAGAGGAGGAAGAAAGCCAGGCGAATAGACAGAGACCGTCCGGAGGAAGAGGGCAAAAGGAAGGAGGGAAAAGGGTTCCTCGCATTAATTGTGCCGAGGAGAGATAAGGAACACAATGTTTGTTAACTTCCACGAGATGTATAAGACGACTAAAGCGATCCGCTTTGTGGCGGCTCGTTTTCCTCTGTTGAAATGCCCGAGGAGGGAGTCGGCTATGTTGATGGGGGCGGGGTGGGGAAGTAGGGGGAACAAAGAAGAGATTAACGAACGATCGATAATTATTATGCGAATTTCTTGCTGTCCGTGGCCCCTCTTGCCTCCTCATTTATCGCCATATCGAATTTTAATTGCGAGACCTCCGTTGCCTGGATATTAATCGCGAGGATCTTACCCGGTGTCTTCCACTCGGAGGTGGAGGATCAAGATTAGAGGACACTGAGGCACCATCCAGACTCAAGTGGACCGTGGATGAATTAGCGGGCAATCGCGGTTGAGTTTATGATTGACTGTCCCTGGCCACGTTGCCAACACGCACAGCCTTGAACTTTCACTTGAAGCGGTTAATGCGTTCGCTACCGCTCTTCGTTTTGGCAGCTGCCTTTCGAGACTCGGCTCTTCGAATATTTTATTCAGCGGTTTGCAACTATTCTACGTTTTGGTAGGTCTAAGCGATTAAATCTCTTCAGTCGTCTTTTAAATTGTACTTCTAACATCTTAATAATAAGTAAATTTTTCGGGGAAGTCCCTCATAAATTAACGAAGGCCACAAAATCAAAAATATGACCAATAAAATCTAACAGTACGGACCGATTTGTTCCGTGTTCGAATGTCAAGCGGAAGCAACAATGTAGAAAATTTAGTGTACACGTCCGCAATAAGCCAAGCAAAAGATGTTTCAAAAGATTGTTACGGGCTATTTCTTGTCGTGCCGGTTAATCCTTAAACTCCATTCGAAGTGGTCGCTCTCTCACTATATACATTCAAAATCGTCAGCGGGTATGCAAGAGATATTCAGAGAAGGGCCGACTACACGCTGCGACATTAAGTGCAAGAATATCACTACTAAAATCGGTCGTAAACCAAATATACCGCCCCTGGGCATCGCGCTGCAAACTAAATTTACATTTCGATATACTGCACGATAAAAATGTCACATCTTTAGGTGCATTCTTCTCGCGGTCAGGATTTCTAACCGGTATCATCAGATCTCGTCCTGCAAACCGAAAGAGCACTAAATGTACCAATTATGAAACTTGTACATTTTGTTTAAATAAATTCCTTCATCGTAACATTGGTAACATAGTTGAAACGGTACTTGTTTTTGTTGCGAAACGATCTGTGCCATTTTTAAAGAACCGTTTGCATACTTAATTTGTGACGTAGTTGCAGTGTTCTAAATGTGTCATACTTTGTAAAGTCTGAAATACATTTTTGTAAAATTGGAATCATAGCTCTGTTCTTGTTGAGGAATAATCAGTGTCATTTTTAGAGGATGTCATTTGTGATGCGGTTTCAGTGTTCTAAACTGGTCATTTAGTTTATATAGTATTTTTAGCTGCGCGAGTGGTTTGTACATTTTGTCAAATCTAAAATACGTTTTGATAAAATTAGAAACATACGTCTGTTATTCTTATGAGACAGACTGTTCCATTTTCAAACCTGCTTCGTTCGTGATTGAACTTTGGATCATTTTTGAACGACTCCAGAAGATCCTGCAATTTTGGAAAGCTTGTTCGTGACTGGATCTATCCTAGATTCGAAGACCTCTCTAGAAATCCTCGAGGAGGGGAGAATCCGTTCTTTTTGGATAAGAACAGGGAAACTAAAAGTCTCGGCGTGGTCATTTTGCGCACTGGCGCATCGTTGAGGATTAAATGACCCGCGCTACACGCTCGGCCGTGTTTCCATTAAGGCCTCCCGCGCGATTACGACCAATCCAGCTCGGACACCGTCAGCTCGCAATAAGAAAAGCCGGTGAACGGGTTCGGAACGCACCATCGACGAACTCTGTCCAGGTAGTAATGAGAAGAACATTGGAATCTTATCGACGACACCCACGGGATCGAATATCGACTGCGTTCGCCAATTATCGGACCGCATTCGCGACAAGGTGCCAATCAAATGGGGATTGTCTTAGGTAGGATGTACTGGGTGTCTTGTAATACCGGTGCGCAAATACGGGATTGATGTCTTCGATGATTGGTTGATCGGTGACGGCATGATCCCCTTCTAACGTTTCTTTGAAATTGACAACTAGTCCGATCGAATTTTTGTTTAATTTTGCTGAAATTTCCTGGAAACATTCTCCATAAAATGATCTATCATGTGGCATACGATTTTTTGTCACTCAAACTGGTAAATACGTATTATTGAAACGAAATAAAATGTCATTTTAGAATAGAATTTCTCCGGCTTATAATAAGAATAAGAACCACTTGGCGTACTATAAAAATCAGAAAAATATTGATAGATTTAAGAGAACCTGTGGATAGTGGCACTAAAATGGTAATACAATTTCAAATGGCCATTTTCGTCTATGAAAATTCAACTTCCAGCACGTTCAACATGAAAAGCTACCTGGAAAAAGTTGCACGCACGTCAGAAATACGGAGTCAAACGTATTCTCTGTGAAACGGCTGATCAATCTTCCGGCCGGACGTTTAACAAGATTTATACGCGTCGCATTAGCAGGCCCATTTTTTCTTCAGTTGCAAAAATTGTTGGACCACCGGCTAATTGTCCGGCGGTAATTATTTCATGCTCTCGTAACTGGCAGAGAGAGCGCCGGGAGGGAAGATTCGTCGTAAAAACCTTCGTGCATCATTCATTCAAATTTACTTTGCAACGCGGCTAAATAATAAATAATGCACTTTGTCACGCTGCCTCGTAACTTCCTCCATTTTTAAAGTCTCGCTTCATAACTATTGGATGCCTAGTGGACCGTTGATACTCCTTTTTTGCCGGCGCTCGTTTACGCGGGACAACTGTCCCGCGCAAGCCAGATTCGGGCTTGCTTCTTCTTTTTATTCCCGCCGACCCTCCGAGAACGGTGAACATTTTCTGTCCCGACGTTTCGACGTTCGATTCCCGTGCATTTTTCGTGTCATCGGGTGCATCGCGATCTTGTTTACCAACAGGTTCCGTCACGCGAGGCGCTATTAATTATTCATATCCGCTGCGTTCAGAAGTTAAATTACGTCGAATTAATTTATTATCATTTCGACTGGGGATCCGCGCATTTATCAGGGACATTAAATAGTTGGAATTTAAAATAGTAGGGAGATTAAAGCAATTTAATGATATCGATACTTTATTATCAATGTATCCGATTCGATTAATTTATTGCCATTAGTCTCCGCATTTTATGCACTTCTGATGAAAATTAAGTGGGCGGCATTTCAAGTTGGGGAAGATGACACGGCATTTTGAAATTTGCTTAAATTCGCGATTTTATACGTCTCTCTATCTGGCTACTTATATTTTTACTTCTATGTGTACGAATATCCTAAACTAAAGTATTTGGCAACTGAGCGGCTCCATGTATCGATTATATTAATTTCAGACGAAAGATCACCGAAACTATCCCTCCCCCAAAGACAGTAAACGGTTTCCACGATACGTTCCCGGCTTGTCGACACCGACTCGCGCTGTGCCGCGAACTTTTCCGCTTTAATGCGAAAAACTGGGGTAGAAGGGTGCGCCTTCGTCCCCGTGGAAGACGCAGCGAGCATAAGAGCGGCGTGCCCCAGGGGCGGAAGTTGTTCGTCACGTCGGTTCTTATTGAAACATTCACAAAAGGGCGATCGTAGCTTTATCTGCAGTTTGATTGTAGATTATTGATGTTCCTCCCCGTGTTCGTTCATCCAGGCAAGCGAGGGCCGTCGCCCGTAAAAAAAAGCCCCGAAAAATCGACGGCAAAGGGTGGACCACCCGCGCCACCCCCGAGCTGACCCCCTTCCACCGGCATCACCGTTTCCCTCCGCCCTGGCCAGTCGAATGCATGTCTCTCCCTGCACTCTCTCTCGTTGCACGTAAAAAAAATATCTACGTCCTCCCGGTACGGCAGCTCGAATCTCTCTCGCTCTCTCCCCCTGGTTCTCTCTCTTTTTACACCCCTCCGCACCCTCTCGTCTCGTTCGCTCGTGCTTGCGGACGCGCGCGCGCTCTTGCGATCATGCCGGCTTTTTTTTCACGCGTGTGCGTTGCGTGGGTGTCCTCGTAGTACAACGCTGATCAGAAAAGGAGGGATACAGTCGGCGAACAAATACATAGATAGTTAGATGTACGTGTCTGTGTACGTGTGTTGGGGGCGAGGGGAAGGGGAGGTGTATAGCGCGATCCAATGTGGCGATCGTGTATGGGGCGCGATGTAGGTGGACGTAGACGCGTAGACACGTACGTTCAGCTAGACAGTGGCGAGAGCACGTAGGAGCGGCGTTCCCTCGCGTTGTTTTCGCGTATGTAATCTCGATTCACAATGATTTCACATACTTTTGCCATTAGAGCCGATTCACAAGTGAGCAAACAATGCGTCCCATTCTTCCGATCGCTACAAAAGGGTTTTTGGCACACTTTCGCGCGTTCGCCCGAGCATACGCGGGCTTCGACGCGTGCGAGAGAGGAAGAGAGCTAGAGAGAGAGAGAGTGAGAGGAGGACGCAGGAGGAGCTCGGAGCTAGAAGAGGTGGAGGCAGGAGAACGGTGGATGCAAGAGGAGGTTGGAGGAGGATGAAGAGAGCGCTGGAGAAGAGGCAGAACGAATACAGGAGGAGGGATAGAGAGGGAGGAGCGTAACGGGCCCGGAAGCTGACAGAGAGAGGACCGGGAGAGGAAGAGGCTCGGGAGTGAAAGAGTCCGGGATCCCGGGGTGCTAGACAGAGAGAGAGGGAGAAAGAGAGAGAGAGCCCGTGCGCTGGTGAAAAAAAGGGGTGGTTACCCACCCGTCTGAATTGCATCGTCGATGCACCGGCGCATCGGATTTCCATGCGACTCTTCCTGACAATCGCGGTCCTCTCCTCGCTCTCTGGCAAACGAAAGCTTCTGCCTTGCCGCCCCCGTTACGAGGAAAGTTTGGCACGGCTCGCCGGAGCTTATCTTGTCACGGGGCGATTAGCGAATAGCGGATACCGAATGGGCCGTGCGCGGACGAGACAAGGAAGGCTTTCATCCCCTGGTAGTAAGGTGTGCGGTAGGGGAGGACATTTCGAGTCACCGATTATTTCTTCCTTCTTTTTGCTCTCTCTTCGCCGCTTTTATTTCGTCGTTTTCTCTGGCGTGCGTTTCCTGTGCGTGCCTCTTGCTTGACCCTCTTGACCCCGAACTCCCTTCGTCTCCCTTTCTCACGTCCTGCTACCTGGGGTCCCCTTCCTCGGTCGTGTGTCACGGTAACACGATTGCCGCGGATAGAATTGTGATGCTGATGGGAATAAACGATTTCGAAACAATATTTGTTGTCTTTCCAGACAGCAAACACAGAGAGGCAGGCCAGGCAACCAGGAACCAACGCCGCGCACCGCTGTTACATAGAAATCAAAATGTAGAAACACGCGCACCACTTGAATAACAACTGAATTGGATATCGAGAGGCGCTCTCTATCCGCGAGCGAGCGAGCGAGCGAGTTTGTACGCGGAACCACCGCGCGCTCGCGAGCGCGAGCTAGCGCTCTCGCGCGGCTGATCAAATATTTTTTTTTTCCTGCTACTACTGCTGCTGCTGCTCTGCTCTGCACCCTCGCGTATTTCGTTTTTCGTACTTGACGGAAACGCGTGCATAGCCGCGCCGGACTAATCGTTAGTAGCTGATTCTGAGCACCGGCGGGAGCTGCAGGGAACCGCCGGTTAGGGAGTCGATGCTGGACGGTGAACGCTTCGGATGTTGCTTCAATCCGCTCCGCTCCGAAAGCGCGAAATTCAACTCTGTTTCGCTTCCAAGTTTGGGGCTCTGCTCTGACCTGTTCCGAAGCTTGGGGATGCTACGCATTGCTTTTGGCATTTTAGAACACGGCGCATCGCTTTGCTACGCTCGAGGAACGGGTGCCACGTTTTGCTCCGCTCGGGAGCGTCGGGCCCCGCGAAAGGGCGTGGCCTTCCCGCCAGGGCGGCGCGTACAAGAACCCAGAGCCCCGGGGCCGAAGCCACTTACCTGAAGATCGTAGCTGTTCATCTCCATAAAGATCCTCGGTCCAACTAACCACACATACTAGAAAACAAAGGAACACGCTTCCTCAAGCTTTGAGTTTTTTAAGCACTGAAAGCTTTATTCTTAATTACAGATACGACCACGATGTTAACACACGATCAATTGCGAAGACGCAAGTCCTAGCTCAACCCGTGTTCGACTACCTGCGCCTAGCCGAGACATAAAATTAATGCCAGCAGCACCGAACAGTTGCGACTAATAAGCTTCTAATTACATCTTCCTCCAATTAGAGTCACTTAAGGAGCATTCTTTTAATAACGTGCAATGATTACCGTAAGCTGCGGCGAGCACGTGTAGACGGGTCCGTTGGCATTAACATCGGCTAGATCTAATTCCATCAATTAAACCGTCTTCGCTGATCATTATTCCATCGTTGAAGACGCTCCCGGGTGACACCAACGAGCGTCTTCATACTTGTTCAAACTTTCGACGTTCTACAGAAGCAAAATTCGACTTTTTTCCGGGTTTTGACGATTTCGACCGGATGCGGCGTCGTTTTTGGAGCGCCGATGGCTATGTTCGAAGCTGAGCTATTATACGACATTAGTAAACCTTTCCCATGGCCCATAAAAATATGTTTGAGCCCCGCGGGGCCAGCCGGACCCGGCCAGAGTGCTTCCACCGAGAATTTTCGAAAACACACGCGCTTCGATCCTCTATGACGAACCGTATTTTTTGCACATTTACGCTCCCCCTACGTTACACCATCTAGTATTTATTTTTTCTTTTTCTCTGTCCCTCATTCTCTCTCTCTCTCTCTCTCTTGCTCTCTTGCTCGCTATCTCCAGCTCTTGTACTCTGTCTCCGTCCCTCGCGCTCTACTTTTTTTTCGTTTCGGGCGCGAATCTATCGTTTTAACCTATCGGAACACCCGGGGAAAAAAGCACACGCAACATTTTCGGAACGCGAGCCTGGTCCGGGCCAGGCCTTTCAGTGCTTTCGCGGCGGCGACGACCTAGGGAAGCATTTCATTGCGTTCGATACGATGGTAAAAAACGCCCAGGGATCGGACAGTAAAAAATGTAACTGGTAATTTAGTTAGCCGTTGCGAACTGGACGGCGCTGGGGCGCTTCGGGTGTTGGTGGACAGTAATAGGGCGTATCTCGTATCTGTCCGGGGCTGACGGGTTTTTATGGGTTTGCGATGCGCGGATTCATCATTCGATATATTACGGGCCAGCGTGCCCGGGCTATCCTCTGATGTCACCGCGTTAACCTAACGACCCTTCAAGGCAGAATTTCAGAATTCGACCGGGTGACGATCGCCGCCAAGCCGACAGCTCTATTGTCAGACTTGTTTCCGGCATCTGACCATTCTGCTCGATATTATTTAACGGATAATTCAGTCTACAACACGCCACGCACGTCGGAGCGACGTGATGGAATTTACTGTAGGGCTTGCGAAAGTCTGGAAAAATTCTCAGATTTTGATATAATACTTTATCCGAACGTTTAAACCTTCGAGTTAGATATTCGTGGAACAGTGAGCAGCTTCAAAAAACGGATCGGGGTCCCCGGTGCAGATCGAAGGAATTGGTTCATGGTGGTCGAGCTCGCTTATGCAGTTTTATATCGCCGCATATCTGCGGCCCGTATCATTAGCGCGAGCGTAACGGCGCTCCACCGATATATCGTGACCAACAAATTTCCCCGAAACGCCGAAAACTGCGGAGGAAAAATTTATTAACTGTGAATCGTGGCCATTGCGGCGGTCGGCCTCGTTCGCGCGCGCGCGCGTCGACGCGTGTGCGCTCATAGTCACGTGGACATCGGCGTACGAATTTTATTTTACGAAGAATTTTATTAGGCGCTCGCAAAATCAGCAATAACTAATATTTTACTATTGCCCGGCCGCGAACCAAGGGCTGTAGAAAATAAAATGTTGCACGCGTTTATGCAACTGCCGGGCCACTCGTTTCGGAAGTGAGACGGTGTAAATTTTACACTGCGCGGACGATAAACGTGTGCACCAGATGAAACATGGTCCCGACCATTTTTCTTCGCCATCCATTTGCGCGTAAGTCACAGTCTCTCTTCCTCTCTTTCTCCTCCCCCCTCTCTCTCCTTCTCTCCATCCCTTTCTCCCTCTCCCTCGTTGTTTTTTAAAAACTGGATCGTTATCCTCGGATCATAATCGTTTTCGACCCCTCCAGGTATCCGTAAATGTCCGCTGGACGTGTTTTCGGAACGTTTCTCAAAATCCTCTTTGATTGGTGGGAGTCCAATTAGCGAGTCTATCAAACATGTAAAAAACTTGATCGCTCCAGTTACCTTTATTCTGGATAGCACTATAACTTCAGACTGTTTCCGATGCAGTATCCTGTCCCATATAGTCAACTATAGATGTCTTTTGCATGGACTAGAAAATCTATCGCTCGCGAACGCTCCTTAATCTTCCTTTTTCCAAGAATTTTCTGCGGAAATCGTATTCGCTCCGAGCCTGTTACTCATTCATATCAATAATTATTTAGTCAGGTGAACTGTAATATCAGACAATGCAACTTGCATTGGACTACTTGGAAATGATATCTCAGAGGATGTTTATAAATATTGATACTGTGTTTTATCAATTGAACCATTCGTTTCTAAGCTCCGATGTCCAGCCAATTTCAACCCTGGATAACTAACTTTCCGCAAAAATGGCGATCGAGACATTCGTATCCTGTGATGTCGGATGATCCGCTTACATCGTGGATTACCTCTGTTTCAAATGTTTCAATTAATGAATTTAATACCAATTATCGCTTTTAATTTCATTTATCCCGTTTCTTTGCGAGATAATACATTTTTGTTGTTAAATAAAGATAATTGATAAATGCAAGGAGAGAGTGCAATTCGGAAAGTTAGTTAAAACCTGGCGAAACAACGGCAATTAAAACCTGAATATTTTCTTAAGGTGTGAAGCTTGCGAAAATGCAAAAAATTTAGAATCACCTGCTTCTGGAACTACAACTCTCAAATTAAAATATTTGGACACCAAGAAATTTCTCTACGAAAGTTTCTAAAGACCTACAAAAAACGCTATGATACGGACATAAGGTTCGTTTTGATTGGAATTTTCACGGATGTGGCGTCATTAGTATTGCGAAAATTCCAAAAATTAGAATCACCTGCTTTAGGAATTACAACTCTCTCAAATTAAAATATTTGGACTTCAAGAAATTACGGCGTATAAAAAAAGAATGGTCTCATTTTTCTCAAAAGTTCCCAAAGACCTACAAAAAACGCTATGATATGGACACAAGGTTCGTTTTGATTAGAGTTTTCACGGATGTGGTGTCATTAGTATTGCGAAAATTCCAAAACGTAGAATCACCTGCTTTAGGAACTACAACTCTCTCAAATTAAAATATTTGGACTTCAAGAAATTACGGCGTATAAAAAAAGAATGGTCTCATTTTTCTCAAAAGTTCCCAAAGACCTACAAAAAACGCTATGATATGGACACAAGGTTCGTTTTGATTAGAGTTTTCACGGATGTGGTGTCATTAGTATTGCGAAAATTCCAAAACGTAGAATCACCTGCTTTAGGAACTACAACTCTCTCAAATTAAAATATTTGGACTTCAAGAAATTACGGCGTATAAAAAAAGAATGGTCTCATTTTCCTCGAAAGTTTCCAAAGACCTACAAAAAACGCTATGATATGGACACAAGGTTCGTTTTGATTGGAGTTTTCACGGATGTGGCGTCATCAGTAGTTCAATCAAGGGCTAAAGGTGTGTGAAGATGACGGGGTGCTAAAAATTCCAAGAATTTGTTTCGTCTGTTGGAATCGCCTGCGAACACGATCGCGAAATTGCTCGTCGACCCGGTGCGGCGCATTAAATTCGCCATAGAGGATGCGAGACGCGAAAGAGGGGTGGGTTCTCCGGCGTGTATAATCGCGGTCGATTTGACTTGCGCGTAATTTCACGAAAGTTTCGACAGGCGTGCAAGGCGTCCGACGGGACAGTAAAGTTTAAAGGAACGCGCGAGGGGGTGGGGTGGGGTTGGGGGCGCCCGCTCGAATGAGGGACGTGTCGGATAATTATGCGCACTGCCTCGTTTCGGAAGGCCGTTCGGGCATTTTTACGAGGGATGAAGTCGGCCCTACGAGGTCATAACTTAGCCACGAATACGGACTATCCGTTACGACCTGATGGCTCTCAAGATGCAGTACCTTTAACCTCTTCGAAGCGCGCGGCGGCAGATATTGGCATAAATTAGGTTAACTGCCGCGGTTTACTCCTTCCGGGAAGTTGCCATAAGCGCGGGACGTTTAGCCCGCTGCGTTTTTCATGGTGCCCGGTGGACCGGGCCACGGGAGCGTAATTTTTTATCGTCAAGCATAATCGCCGCCTTACCCATCGAATTAAATTGTCGTTTCGAAGGCGCTTTGCAACAAAGTCCCCCCTCCTGTGTACTCCCGACAAAAGAAACAACCGGGACCCCGGCGAGAAAAAAAAATGATAAGGGTACCGTCTCGCCTCGCGCAATATATTCGGGACTTAATGTTGAGAGAACAGAAATTTATATCCTCATACCGCGCGATGCAATATTGCGGGTGAATTTACCGGGAACAACGAACTGGACCTTCATTACCGTGACGAATTTATCTTTCGATTTTCCAAAATAAATTCGGAAATAAATAACTTTACGAGTCTCGTGAAAGACTCGATTAATTCGAAGTCGGAATTACCAGGTAAAAAGAATATTCGAAGTTGTTATGCAAAGTGAGAACGATCGATTTCACGTTGACAAACCATCGGTAGGATTGACGGTGGAATTAACCGAATTAATGAACCTCGAATAATAAAGTACACCAAAATGAATGCAAGAAGGTTATTTACTTAAGATGATCATCTTCACTAATACCGGCCATGGACGAGTACATTGATGGTCACTTCGTCGGAGTAATTACGCAAGAACGGCGAAAAGATTGCGATCGGTCTAATTATTTCGAGTATCAAAGTTAACGGTAATGAGGCTTGTTAATTGATTAATCGGGACATTACGTTCCACGTTGTTTCCGCCCATACGGTTATCTCCTCCAGTTATTCTCAAGAGCCCGAGCGTTCTTGTTTACGGCGACGGTAAAAGCGGTATCACGGAGTTAAGTATCAATTTGCGAAAGAATCTGTATTAAAAGCGAGCGTCAGGTGAATTTATACGTTCATGAAGAGCCGTTACTTTTTGTTCGAGAAGCTGCTTTCTGGGGACAAGTGCGTCGATATCGATCAGCCTAAGAGCCACCGGAAGACATACTCTGCTCGTTATGACTCCATTAAGGTCGCGCAAGGTGCAGAATCCTTGGACACCCAGGAAAAAAGGGTTCTTAATCCGACACCTGCCACTTTTAATTCGAAAACGACCTTCGACGACGGCTCGCGTGCCACGATCAACGTTGATTTTCATCCTGTTCGCGATCCGCGATTTTCGAATATGCACAGCGATAATGCGAATTTATGGAACGCTCCTAGGATACGAAACTTTAGGTAATGGACGCGGGAAGTTTTCTATTTGATTTCGAATTTAATAAACCTCTAAATAAACAACATGAATTTCCGTTCGATTCTTGTGAAGTGATACATGAAATTGGAAATTTGCGTAAACATCAATACGCCCCGATTTTTAACAAATAATACCGGCGCGTCGCGGTGACGCGGTGATTTCCCTGTACTTAGGACGAGACTAATTAGAGCGATTAAAAATGATATTAATCGCAACGATAGTTCATTGCGTTCCAACGTTTCTTTCATTATTTTTCAAATAATAATCTCGAAGTTGTCAGATCGTGTATTATTAAAGGCGATGCATTCTCTATTGCGCCAGCTTAATTTTTGTCACTGATTCCGATCCGATACAATAGCAAAAAATCAATACAGCACAAAGATAAATAATAGAATTTGCAGATTCTCTTATTACGAACGAAAAAAAAATCGTGTAGTAGAATGAAAATAATAGAATGACGCGCAGGGTGTGCTGCATTTTTACATTGTTTGTCATATGCACTGTGCATGAAATGAATGTGGCGAATTAACGCGAGCTTTAAAGAACTATTAATATGTTTACATTCTGTTGATTTACGCAGAGAAAATCATACAAATTACATGCACATCATTGTTTGCTGGCTTCTTGAATTCTTCTTTGCTGGATTCTGAAAAATATTTTAGAAACTAGGAAATTTCTCTCAAGTGGTACATACAGTGCGTCAAAAAATTATTCGCTCACTCTTAAAAAGGCGATAACTTTTTTTAGAAGCCAGAGCAATTAGTTTGCTTCAGGTTGTGCGAAAGGCTTTTGTCAGAAATTACAATTGATCGGAATTGTAGAGAAAATACTAAAAGTTGCATTTTACAACTTTTTTACGTGAAAATTTAAAAAATACGTTTTGTAGATCTGTGTTAGTTGTATGCACTGGTAAAGTTTCATCGAAATCGGTTGATGCGAAAAAACGACAGACATTTGAAGATGTAAGAATATACAGCTATAAGCCGAAAATCGTGAAAATCTGCAATTTTCAACATTTTTAAATGTTTTTTAAAAATTTTCGAATATTTTTAATTGACAGGCTTATAAAACGTATTTCTAAAATTTTCAATATCGACCCACATAAAAAAAGTTGTGACATGCAAATTTTAATATTTTTTCTATAATTCCGATCAATTGCAATCTTTAACAAATTTTTTTTTCACATCCTGCAATAAACTAATTACTCTAACTTCTAAAAAAAGTTCAAATCGTACAGTACGATATTTAAAAAGTTATCGCCTATTAAGAGTGAGCGAATAATTTTTTAACTCACTGTAGTTAGTCGAATGAAAATGTAAGAAACAGTTAATCGATCAATGGTGAAGGGAGCGTAAACGAAGGAACCAATAAGCGATCGTAGATCGTAAGGGGGTGGGAAACGTCGAAGGAATCTCATCCCCCAGAGGTTCATGGGATAGCAGCTCGCAGTTCGCATGGAAGGACAGTGTAAAGGCGATGTAGCTACCGAAGGGACTGTCGAATGGGGGTGGCAGCGGGGTGCGTGGAGGCAACGACGACGAGATGGCAGAGTTGTAAAGTCCTGCGCGTGACACCGGGTTATGTTATGTTCTCCCTTGGTTGTGTTGGCGATCCCACGAACACCGGCCTCGTGGACACTGGTTTATACGCAGGTATACATGGTTAGGCGGCACGCGGTATTGCTCATACACTGCGTTTATGGCGCATAACCGGGCTGCTCGCTCGCACAGATTATTTTGGCTTGATCAATTTGATAACTCCGTACGGTTATGCCCGCCTTGCTGATTACGTCCACGCGACCAGGGGCTCTCGAAGAGTTAATCTTTATCGCAAACTCTTCCTTCCTCCGATCGACACCAGCGTCGCTCCCTATCGATTACGCCAAATGGGATTCACAATTAATCTATCGAAATTACGGGAACTCGCTGGTCGCGACAATACCGACGCCATTTTACACGCAGACGGTTTCTTCGGAAACCGGTCGCTCTATTATTACGTCGATATTTTCAGCAAAATTTTATTCATTTAGCGAATGCAAAATGATAACTACAATTTCATTTCAGTAAATAAGAATGAATTGTTTTATTCAAATACAATTCATTTAAATGATGCCATGAATACATTGTTTATTATTTCCCGGTTGCAAATACAATTTTATTTTTCGTTCGGACCCAGTGGGAGAGTAACGGCCCTTCAGCAACGGTTGACCAAGGCTTCTTTAAACAGTACAGTGTGTCCTATAAATATTGAATAGTTTCCTTTAAACAACCTGTGCATTTGAAGAACTGGTGACGGAACACTTCGAAACCAGAAGTATTCCTCATTTCCTGCGAATCCGAACGAACTGAAAGTCGAACAATAAATTCCCCGGTGTGGCTGCAGTCTAATGGACATCATTCGCGCAGTTAAGTGTCCAGGTACGACCCCGTAGAATCCTGGGCAACCGCCTACGTTTAGGTCCATGGTCGAGAGAGGTCGCTGCTTAGAACTTTGAAATACTACTAGTCGCGTCGTAGGCGGTGTTTAGGGGTGTAAAGGTGAGGAATTCGCGGAGGTTTTCACCTGGCGCGGAAGAGGAAGGATCGAAGTCGGTTCTCGAGTGACAGAATGATGGCCAGAAGTAGACGTTGGACGGGTAGAAAGAGAACAAGGGCCGCTAGCGGAACGGCATGGGGTTAGGCCATGGTAACGTCGAGGAGGCAGGCAGTGAACATCCGCTGGGTGCTGGTAGATATTACTATAATGCAACTCTGGACATAAACGCGTTTACGACGCGCTGCGTTGTCATTACGCGGCCCCTGCATCGTTCGCCAGTGGCTTTAACTTTATCGGCACCACCACCGGCACACAACGACGATACAATCGTTGGGGTTACCACTACCAAAACTGGTGGCTGCCACAGCGCGTCCACCAAGCTTCTTCGACCCGCCAAAGAAAGCCCGGTCGCTTTCGAACGCACCCCAGCCCTCGGGGAAACACCTGTCTGCTATGCTTTACGGGGCACTCGTAAAAATTAATTACCTGTAATTAGAAAAATCGCGATTGCACGCGGCCCGCGTTGCCAGGACCGATACCGAAAGAGCGAGAGAGAATTCGGTGACTTTTTCCGACGCTTCTCCGCCACGACCGACGTTTTATGGGCCCCAAGCGGAGAAGGAACACACTCTTCTGTTTGCTTCATTGTCGTTACGCTAGGCCAGCACAGTCAGGAGAACTCCGTTGCTGACGGGCATTTTTATACGGAATTTATTCTTTCGTTCTCGACTCGGACTCATTTCCTGAGGAGACGCGAGCATAGAAATGCGAAGACACTTGGACCTGTTTTCGACTGACTCCGGGGCGCTTGGGTACAGTCCGCGCAAAATTGGAGTGCGTTTCGCAAACCTTGAAGAAACGTTTCTGTTGAATCCTCGTTCATTGCACGCTAGTGCTCCCACCACGAAACACGCAGTGGAGAAGTGGGAGAACGGATCGTGTGATTGGTTACCCCTTCTGTAGCTCGACCTCAATTCTTGCACGTACTTTTGGTACCGTTTCGTGCAACGAGCGAGGTTGTACTGCAGCTACACAGCGGATTTCGTGCATCTATATAAGTAGAAATCAAATCGTGTTGGTTGGTAACCGCATCATTTGAGAACGGCTGGACCGATTTGGCTGTTTTTTTAAATGCTCGTAATAGTTCGAAAAATGGAAAATCCTGGAAAAACTGAAAGTGCTTTTCGAATCATATTTCAACACAACAAAATAACAACAGCTTGTAAACATTTCAATACGAATTTCCATTATCGACGAAATTTATGGAAATTTGTACAGGGCCTGTTAGGACAGCTAGTTTATGATAAAAATAGTCATAACTTGACACAGTAGAACAATTTAATGGGTGTCTGGAGGAACGTATCCGCAATTAGGAATTTATTTTTCTTTCTTTAACGTTTAATAGAACAACCTGTAATAAAAGTCTCTCCAGAATTGCGCTCTTCTAGAATTTCAAAAATCTGACAGAGGTTTTTCTTTCAGACACCCATTCAATTACAAGAATCGAAGAGTGTCTGTATATACATTATTCTCAACATACGAAAATGATCGAAGGAAGGAACAATGGCAATTTCATTTAGCGAATTCGGAGGTAAGATCGTAAATGATTTTTGCGTCCGTTGTAGCCAAGTTTGTACACATTCGTGGAAGGTAGGTGTACAGGTTATAGTGTAATGTAACCGTGCGAAAGGGCAGCTAACGGCCAGAAGAAGACGAAGTATCTGAATATGTATTCGCGCGTGCGTTATATCCATCCATACACGTCCGTGGAACTGTTCTACACGCATTGTTGGGGTGTTGCGGCAAGGAAGGGTTTAACGATTCGCGTAGCTGCGTCGATTTACGGCCCCTAAAACACATCGAATGCGCTTTATATGTATGTAAATTAGGTCAGCCGCTTTGCTTCGCCCGGACCCCAATCTTCGCAGGGCAAATGTATCGGGTAAAACTGAGCTGAAGGCAAAATTACGACGTTTTCGTGCTGCGCTGGGAATCGTATAACGTCGGCAATGTATCCGATCTTGCGAAACATTAAATCGTATTCGAAATTTATACCCGGTTTTCCAGGGACCGAATATCTCTACGTGTCACCACGTTTTAATGCAGAATTCACAATTATTTATATTAACCTAAAACGGTCTCATACATGTAAACGTCAGACGCGATATCACTGTAATTTAGTGTTCACAATTTGATATAAAGTTGTGCCCAAAAGCTAAACACATTTCTGATTCTCGGTTAATTGTCAATATTCAAATTGTGTTCATTTCGAAGGAACAAATAGCACAACAATCAGCCCGGATGGTAAATCTTGAAGCCCCTGCATCGCAAAACAGTGTCCACTTTCCTTCGAGATATTTTTCTGAAACTGAAAATTAAAGTCTTTACTTTACAGCAACTCTTCAAAAATGGATGAACGATGTTTCTTCACTGTTTCACGAAACAAAGATGAGGAACAAGTTCTAGAATAATTATGCATTGACCCGAAACATAATATAATAGTAATTATAATAGTTCGAGGAACATTCCTGAAGTAGCCGGAATCTAAATTCAGGAGAAGTCACGAGGCAGGGGCGTGCATTCGCGGCAGTAGGATGAGAAATGTCTCCTGAGCGTTCTCGGCCGCGTACAAAGTATTCGCAGTGCGGAGGAGCAGGCCGATTTGCGCGGAGTGGTGGCGAGCGCTAATTATCATTCCTTTCTCCGATTACCTTCGCACTTGTTTGCCTTGCTGAAGCCCCGCTAATGGTCGCCCTTGAGTCGCGGGCAAAGGGGCGCCGGTCGGGCCCCTGTGTCTCGTTTCTTTTGCGGAATCGCGGCGTTTAGTCGGCAATAAATCGTAACAATGCAGAAAGAGAGATGGAGAGAGAGAAATAGTCGGGGCGCGAGCATATCCCGCCCGTGGAAACGGCGAATTTTGATTTGCGAGCACCGGATCGTCAGTAATTTCAGTAATAGCTTACTCCCGGTGCTCGGGACCCAGGCACCGTCGATAAACCAGGAGATACCTGCGACTCAAAGTAACCACTTCGAAAGAGAGAGAGTAGCCGGCCTCGCCGAGCCAAGCCACGCCGTGGTAACTTCATAAAACAGCCCCCCCGCATTCAGATGATTCCCTATAAAACAGTATATCTCAATTCGCTCGGGCATCGGCCACTTCCACTGGCAACTGCTTCCTTCGATGTAGCTGGTGACCCTGAAACCGACCATCCAAACAGTCGTACAACTTTTTAACACGTTCACTGTCCACTCCGCCAATTTATTAGGTTTTCTAACTGTTTAGAGGATCTTGAAAATGTACTTCAAAAATGCACGACTCGATGAAATTATACTTCACCTCTTAAGTGATCCGCAGAAATCAAGACGCTGATCCGTAAAGTCAATATTACCTTAAAAAATGGCATACAGGATATATAAATGTCATTTAAAAAATTTATTATAATTTATTTGATGTCCATTTAGTTATGATCAATAGTTATTCTTCGAAAGGAGATAATGCATAGTTGTTGCAACCTCGATCTCCCGAAAGGAACAAAGAGAGTAAAAAATTGTAGAATCATAAAATAATTATAAATACCCGGTGGAAGGATTCATCCGCATGTCTCCGGGAACGAATAAAACCGTATACGGGTCTGTGTAATTGCGTAATTCGGAAAATTGTCCCGATATCGCAATCAAGTTTCTAAATGGAAACAATGTTGCTCGAGACACGGTTCGGGCAGGCCGAAGGGGAACAGTCGGCGAACTTTATGATCACCCAGTACAACTTGAACCGGGAATAGCACGTTCTAAAGGCTTGAGCGCCGCTGCCTACGTAGGTTGCAGTTTGAACTATAAAACGACGTAAATTATGGCCGCGGATTGCAATATTATGAGGCTATATACGCACGTTTAATGATCGAAGCTACCGGGGGCTGGGAAGCACGGTTAAGTATTGTCCGGAAATGGTGTGAAGGCATAAGCTGACTCGTCTTCGGTCGTGTCTGGCAACTATTGACCGAATGCATTCGTGACCGTTGCAACGCGTTGCACCGGTAGGCTTTCCATTCCCAGAGACCACGGGAATCCGTGAGAAAAGGGTCTGGAAACGACCAAGCACTGTATCGAAACATTCGCTCGCTCGGACAAAATCATCGCGTTCGCTGGATGAAATCACACGGAGTAAGTGCATTAGGGCTGGTAATAATTGACACCTGCTTAAAACACCAAACTGCGCCAGAATTGCAATCGGTTTCTGCGGAATCAACCGTTCCCGGCATCGATAATGGCAATATCATCGGCGCACAACGGTTGCGCTTGCGTTACTCCCCGTTATCCTCCATTTACTCCCAGAAACATCGGAAAATTTATTTGTTTCCCTCGCGATACTCCTTTGTACTATTTATTTCTCGATCTTTCCGAGTAGTTAATGCGTCAACTGCCACTCGTTTTTCGAGTAATATCGCTTCGCTAGACGTTTCAAAACATCGTGTATCTCCAGTTCGGATATTAAACTCCGGATGTTCATGTAATATAAAAAGTTTGCGCATCAATTGCAAGACGCACGAGCGAAATATAAATTTATATTCTGCATTAATAATTTTATCGTGGTGAAGATAATATATTAACACTATTAAAGTCTTTTAATATGTTCACTGTTTTTAAATCGCACTTGCTCATTTTTGCTATAAATGCATAAAACCCGGAATCTAGTTGCGATAGACTGAATTTTGTTAGGATTTACCAAATGCAATAAACGGGGTTGGAATTCACTTTTCATTTTCGATTTCGTCAACGAAATTACGTCGACTGTGTACGTTCTCTTAAGGCTACGATTCGACGGACCTGGAGTACAGTTAATTGCAATTTAACAGCCAGAATATTTCATGGAAGTGTACGTTACAGTATTCGGAAGAATAAAAATGTACCATCGTTCTCAAAGTAATTGCTGATATTTTTCGGAGTAGAATTTCGTTTTTCATTCATTCATTTCGTTCTATACTGTGAACGTATTCGTCGTTTTACTCGCGAGATTTTCAATTTGCAACACGATTTGAAGATGTTGAACTCCAAGGTACGTGTGACGAATAAAGAACGAAAAATATGTATTATAAAATCAGAAGTTCGACAATTTTTCGTATCACGAACATAAAAATTCACCTCGTGTCGAATAAACATCGCGAGGAGACAAAATGGAGGCTTTTAATCAATACGAAGTCGCAGCGATCCGCATTCATTACCGCGGTTTCTTTAACTAATTTTACTGCGATTCTGGATCATAAACAATTTATGAGGGAGACAGGGGCGGAATAATTCCGGGCGAAGAAAGACGACGGGGTTTCTTACGCGGGCACAAAGACGCGGGAAGGGAGTCGTTTGGAAACCATTCAAACAAGAGCAAAGCGTTTCTTGTTACCGGATCACGCCGGGAACCGTCGTCTTACGATACAAGGCGTAATCTTTACGGGGCGAGGAAGATGCGGGCGAAATATCAAGTTCGTTCCATGGGGCTGCTGGGAGCCGAAGTGTCGTAGGCTGCTGTCCTCCCGAGATGAAGTTGCGCGAGATTCAGTTAGAACAGTGTAAATGGCACGCCTATTTACAGTGTTTCCCCTCCTCTCTCACCCCGTATAAAAGCAACACTGTGTTACCCGGTCGGCTACTATATTCACCTGAATCAGAATCGTAAATCTCCGGGACTAGCTGACGATAATAATTGTTAATTACGAGGGACACAAGAACCGGCGGGTTTCATTTAAATACGGTGTAAGCAAGCTGCAAAGATGGGGACGGCTCGCGGGACACTCGCTAACGAATCTAAACGCCGGAAGGGACGAGAACTGTTTTATTGTGTGGGCATAAATTGTGCAATAAACAACGACATGAGACAAGATAGTATATTACACAGTCATAAAAGGCGAGAAGAAGGACGGTTACAGTCGCCCGGATGGTAGGCGTTGCTCATCGTTTTGCTACATTTCCCACGGAAAAAATAAGAGAGACCCGAATGATTTGCGGCCGAGAACAAGGAGAAGAAACCGCGCGACAAAATGGCCGCACCGCTACCCACGCTGCACGCTCGTCGGTGCAACTACCGTCTCCATTGTGCTTTTCCCTGACAAATTTACTTGCCTTCTCTTTTCTCCAGTTCTCTTTTCAGTATTTACCAACCGAGAATTTTTTATATCATCGTTTGGTAGCACATACAACTTTGGTCATCCAGTAAGCTATCCTGAGGACCACTATCTACTCAGTTCCTTCAGGATTAATTATTAAAACGATGCTTTTCGCGTTCTTATAGGATTCTGTTAATTAATGTGTTCTCACCTGCAAGAAACAAGGCGTTGTTTTGCCATTAACAATGTATTCTGGTTTTATTCTGTTTTTGGTTCAAAATAGTCTCCGGTAGAAAGTTCTCCGAATACATACTTAAACAGGTAGCAAGTGGTTGACGAGTTGTCTGAGAAACAAGTTGGATGAGGCAGTCTCATTCAATTTCTGTAGTCATTTGCGAAACATGCGGTCAGACGTTGTCATAAAGGATTACAGTCCTTTTCAACCCGCATTTCTTTCATCAATTTCTGCAAGAATGTTGAACTGTACCAACCATTGACAGACTGCTGGCAAAATGATTGGTTAATGTTGCAAATTACTTCCGTCGCTTTCTCTCGAATGGATACAATGAAATCGGCCTAATTTGCTTCCTCCCCGTTATTACTCGAGAGTGTGAGGTGATCAGCACGAAGGGGCAAAAAGGAACAATTTCCAGAAACCAATACAGGAAACATGTGTCCGAAAATTGCATACCGTACAAACATATTTAAACAATTTATTGTTAGGTGGAATTAAAACTGCTGACACTTCCGGAATAATCTAAGTACATAAAGAGATTTATCTAAAAAGTAACATTTTATTTAACCCTCATCCCTTGTAATCTACCCCATTTACAAATTTTGTTTTGCATGAAGATCGACAGTAGG
The DNA here is from genome assembly GCA_963971365.1 of Lasioglossum villosulum. Taxonomy (NCBI): domain Eukaryota; kingdom Metazoa; phylum Arthropoda; class Insecta; order Hymenoptera; family Halictidae; genus Lasioglossum; species Lasioglossum villosulum. Next base: position 5,479,899 of record OZ020501.1, read on the forward strand.
AAAATTCATCTAACCAGTGAACGATCGATAATCTCAGGGCAGTTTGAACCTAATATCCGTGGTTGTCACGAAACACGCTGACAGAATTTGCAGAACTTTGAGTCTATGCATGAATCGAGCTTCATAGTGTAGGATTCACGTAGTTACCAGAGAAAGAGTCACGAAAACAATTCGAAAGACTCAACAAAACAATGCAACTGAACCGATGTTCCAAGTCAAAGCATTAATGATCAAAACTTTAAACGGCAATATCTCGAAAGTGAAATTATACGATATACGGCGTTCTTCCTGGCAACCACACAAAAACCGTCAAACAACGATGACGACAGTGGAAACGAAACAAAACGCCACGCGTCGAACCCTCTCCATTGAAACGTCGGGCGAGCAACAAAGACTGGAATGTTCTGTTAAAAAAGAACATCCTAAGCAACCGGGATCGAAACCGCGAATGAAGTGCTCGACAGGGACACGCGAAGACTGGTGTTCCACCATGCTTGCCCCCCATCCGTTCTCCAGAGGTGACTTCGCATAGACTCCGCCCGTTTCCGAAATCGTTCCGTGCCGTCGACCAGTTAAATTCGGAAACCGTCCCGAAGAAAAAAGCGTTCACAACAATATCTGGCTGAGGAATTGTGGGCTATTGTATGTCCTCATCCGGTGTGGGGCCCGGCCGTCAAGAAACTGTGCAGCACACGAATCGCCGCGCGTCCTCGTCCCCGACTACTATATCGACAAGCGGTTATTACCGCAACAATGATGCGCTAAATTATCGATCGAACGGCCAGCCGATGCACAGAGATCCTCCCTTAGATTCCTTTGTTTCGACTGTCCTTCCCCGAAACCGGGGGATCGTTCGTCCTCGCGGTATTATCTTCATCAACCACCTGCTCTCTCCGGTGTTCCTGTTGCGGCCGGGTCCGTTTTCAATGCAACCCTCGCCTCTCCCGAAGAAATCGAACTTCTTCGACGGGAGATCACGCGACGGGACGGAAAATTTTTTTTCTTCGAAAGACTCCCTTGTTCTCTCTACTCGCCCCCATATGTCTTCGAAATGCACACGCGTGCAAGCCGGTTCGCCACAATGCCCGTGACACGCGAATCCTTTTCTCGATAATATATATATGTATGTAATCCTTTCACACGTCCTTTCTTCCTGCATCATTGTCGGCCGAAAAAGGTTTAATTGTTGCTTCCTGGGACCCCGGTGAGGAGCATCGACACCTCCAGCCGGAATCACGCGAGCAACATTAATTAGGCGTCCGGGGTATCATCGGGGCCCCACCGGAACACGGACACCGACACCGAAGCGTGCGAGGATCCACCGACTACACTCGGGGTTTACACTTCTGGGAAGATGCTCGTAAAGACCGCTTCGCTTTCACTGGCTCTGTTATTAGCCTGCGACTCGAAACGGGCCCCGGCATCTCGGTGGTGGGGGTACCTCGAGATATAATCGCGGGGACCCCCGCCACCAGGCCCCCGAGGAGCCTTTCGCTCAATACCACTAATCTCCCGCGAAAAGGCCCCTCTCCGGAATTAAACGATGAACTTGTACAGAGTGCCACCGATCCGGAAGTGGACACCTGCAGTTCTTGAGAATTTTTGCAAATGATCCCGTGTGGCAGAAACTCGGGGAAATATAATTTTACTGCACTCGCAATCAAGTTTCCGTGAGTATTTTTTAATAAACGCTTTAATGGAAAATTCACAATCATAAAACAACGTTTCGGGGATATTGTTTTAGCTTTCCTAGCCGTGACACCAAATAGGAAACAACCTGTATGTGTTGCCAGTAGATTGAGCGATTCAGGCTCCGGCCCGGGTCGGCTCGATTCAGCTAGATTGTGTATGCGTGTGGAATTTTAGCAACTTCTTCCTTGTCACGGCTGCGCGAAACTTGCCCGGATACTTAAAGTTCCGAAGATAGACCTGATACGCAATTTAAGTTTGGGATCAATGAGATTCCGATGGTGGAAAAGCGAATTTAGGTAAGATGCTGTACGCGGAGCATCTTTAGAGCGAATTTGTTAATTGCGGTCCTTTTTAGTTGGATCGTCTATTACAAAATGATCGTAACGTGCAAAATTCTTATTATATTTTACACCGTCGTGTACACGACGATGTAGATTGAAATTTGTTGCAATTTTGAAGAACTGGAAGAATGAATAGTAATAACCGTAATAAATGTAAACCTTCCGATTACGGCTTCGTTTAATCGGCTGTGAATCTGTTTCAATTTCTGGGGTATTTACTCGGCAATCAGCGTCAAAAGTTACGAAACGAACCAGTAATTTACGTCGTGCAACTCCGATTCCATCGGGTGAACGTAAGTCTTATTCACAGCCTCCCAAAACAAGGGGAAGAAAGGAAACGTAGACAAAGAAGATGCCGAAAGAATTTACCCACAGTCCACAGGAACAGTGGATTGGTTCAGAGCCGTTTAAAAAACAATGTGTCGAAAACCACAAACTTCTCACCTGTCCAACTTAATATCATAACACACGTAAAAAAAGGAAAATACAATATAGAATCTTTCTTTAATTTTCATTGAATTCCTGCAGCTCCGCCAGGCGAGGCATTCACAGTTTCTCAAAATGAGAAGAAAGAAAACGCGGACAAAGAGGCTGGGAAAAGAATCCTCCTCTAACTTCTTAAACAGAAATTGAACAAAAGAAGGAGGAAGAAGATGTGAGACATGAACGGAATAATTCTTGCAGAACGAAGTGTCTGGGAAGATTGATACAGAATTTTCGAAAGATCCTGGTACGATAAAAAATTCCGTTGATTAACAGCGACAATTCTGTCAACCGTACACCAGCTACTAAAAAAGACAGCTGGCTAAATGGTCGACCGTCGAAACAAGAATCGCGGAAAGAGCCGGGTCGAACGAAGTCAGTGAAAGATGATTAGCATTCGGCCGATGGAAGAGAAATCCAGAGGTGAGAGGTAACATCCGATCGGCGTCGGCGGCACGCCACAGGGAAAACACAGGGAGAAAAGGCGAGAGAGAAAACCGACAGAGATCAAAAGAGAGAGAAAAATAGAAAGAAACTAAGAGAGACGGAGCTCGTTGGTCCCGCGGTCGTGAGCGCGAAGGCAATCCCGACGGAACGGAGAAGTTTTACGCGGAGATTATCAGAAAGCGGAGCGGACGCCCATGAATACGGAGATCCTCCGATAAAAGAGACCGGTATAGAGAGGGAAAACACGATGGGGAAAAAGAAGAAGAAACGAAAAAAGAGAATCACTGGACTAGGAGAGAAAAAGCTAAAAAGAAGCTAGAGAGAAAGAGAGGACCCAGAAGAGTAGGAGAGAAAAAGCTAAAAAGAAATCAGAGAGAGAGAGAGAAAGAGGCAGAAGAATGAGAAAGGTAAAACGAAGAAGGTGAAAGGCAGGTAGCGGCGTAGGAAGTCGACGAGTGGAACAGGACAGTAGAGAAGAGAGAAAAAGAGAGTGAAAGAGAAAGAGAGGGAGAGAGGGCGTCGGGAAAGAGTTGGTAACCCAGTGCCGCCAGGAGAGTGCCGGAGCAATGTAGTCGACCACGAATGAGCGTACCAACGGATGGAGAGGCAACACTTTGTAGTTTTAATCGATCCGGTGGGACGGGGGTGAAAGACGGAGCACCCCCTGATGCCGGAGGGTGCAGTCGGCATGTGGGGGTGGAGAAGCGTGCGGGAAAGACTGTGAGAGACGAAAGTGGCGGCCAGAAAGAGAGCAGGGAGGCCGAAGGAGGAAGAAGGAGAAGAGGATCCGATGGTCCGGCGCGTGCAACCGAGAGGCCGAAGGATGAAGTGGGACAGAAGGAACACAGGAGAGAGAGTAGAGACCCACATCCTGCCGCCGACTCCTACAACTTCAACCACCAGCTGGCTACACGTCCTGCCTCCAGCCGGGGGTGAGTTATATATGAAAAGCACGTGGACCACGCGGGTGCAAGAAGGACAACCGGATTCATTCATTTCCTCGCCGCGGCCCGCCGCCGAAAGGATACTACTTCTTTTCTTTCACCGACCTCGACACTCGGATGGATCGCGTCCGGGGGATCGTAACAGGTGAACGAGGGTGGTCTTTGATTATTGTCGGCGGCACCGGGAATTGGGTTACCGTACTCGTTTGGTGGTTTCTTGGTCCGATGAATGGGGGAAGGTCAATGGATTTTTGGGTGAACTGGTTCATGCCGATACTCTTTTTGCTGATGCTACGTTTGGTTAGCGGGTGCTAACGGTTAGGGGATGAAGATGGAAAGAATTTGACTGGTTTTAGACAGTTTTAGATAGGCATTGATTTAGGACAGTCATAATATTAAGAGAACTTGAAAATACTGTTATATTATTGTTAACCCAGTAAACGTATTAAGAATGGAAATAAATTTTCATTTCACTCCTAGTAATTTCACTGTCTGGTATAATGATTGTTTCTTACTGTTGATTTATAAGTTTAATTTAATCACTGATGTTTCTCGATTAACTTGTACTCGGAAGATGACGATTATGAGAAGTTGTTTAACAGGTTTGGTCAAGATAATAAACGTTAATGCTTGAGAAACAAGAAAACTGTAATATTTTTGTCTTACCTTGTCGTTAATTAATTACAAAGTGGCTGAATATCACCGAGTTTTCAATATTCGATCCGGTTTGTTTCAACGTTGCGTGCCCACCAGAAATGATTATTCAGAATATCTTTTTCGTGTGGTTTGTAGCAATTGAGTTTGTATATTTCGTCACAATAATATATTAGCTTGATGTATAATTCGTCAAATGATAATACAGTACGACAGTACAATAACAATGAATGAATTGCAGTTTTACAATGTTCATACTCGAATGTAGGTTCGGCGATCGGAGATTCCCGTAAACGAGGTGGCAACACGCTGACCGCCATTTTGTTTAGAAACTGTCCGTCACAGACCGGCTAGATATTCAATAATCAATATATTCTAGGTGGAACTTCGCGAAGCAAAGTTTCGCTTAAGTTTCTGTACATGAGGACAATAATCAATTATGTCCATGCAATAATAAAACAAAATGAATATGCTTCGATGCTCATAATTTCTTTTAATTACTTTTAAGCTGTCTGTTTGAAACTTTTTTTGAAAAATAAAACTCTTCCCTAGTTTAACACATGAAACTACGAACGAAATAATATTTGTCGACTGAATACATGCAACAAAATGGCTGAAATAATGTCTGACGTTCGTGAATTGTTTCTAACCACGATTTCTCGAATAAACCCTAGGAGATCCGATCGAAAAGACTCGCATTAGACACAGTAGAGTTTCAAATAGGATTTAATGCATTTAAAGAGCAATTTATAATTAAGTAATGGCTTTCGGTAAAATATTTTGCAGAATTACAATTTCGTAGACTTTTCTGCGATTGTTTCAAGAAAACTGAATGTGTCGTAAAATCAAAGGCCCGTTGTAATGCAGTAAAAAATCAATTTATCAATTTTTAATTGTTTTCAGTGAAATACTGTGGAGAATTACGAGCAGGTAAGTATTCCAGCAATCGTTCAAGCAAACTGAATATATCCGTAACGGAGGACGCACCTTGAAGGGCCGAATCACGACAGAATATTGTCGAGGTCGATGTTGGAGAAATTGAGGGGAGAACATTAAAACACCGAGGGTGCGGACAGTAATAGTGGCGCAGACGAGGGTGGCTCGAAAGGGGTAAAATTTGGACTTAATAAACGTTCCCTGCGAAGCTACGGGAACACGCAGTTACACACGGTGTTTGCGAATATTTTTACGCAAGATGGTGTGCAGGCCTTCCAAACACGACAACTTTTATCCCACGAAATTCACCGTGCAAAAATAATTCAATTGCTTCCAAACTGAATCACCTATCTTTTCAACCCTCCGCGTACCTTCCGACATCTCGCACAACAAAAATACAGCACTTCTGCGCATGCAAAATTCGTTTTCACACGAAGAATATGTCACTGTATGTTAATCAGCACTTTATCTAGATTCGTTGATACGTTGATTATACCGAATTAAATGATATTGAATCGAGATTAACCCAGCAAAGCGGAGTAGTTGGATGACGCGTTTGAGCTGCTCCGTAAAAATGGACCCGTCAACCGAGCGTAAAAAGAATGATTAACGTGACAAACGTTCCATTCATAAGGAGAGTAATTTCCCGTGGCACAATATCGCGATTTACATGAGAAAGATTCGGCGACTGTCAAGACACTAATATGCAGATGTAAAAAAATATTAATCTGCATGACGTTACGGACGACATTAAAAATTCTCTTTCAAATTCACACTCTCGCGGGACGGCGGAAATATTTAGCTTTAAGTACCGGGTGTCACTTGCGAAGTCCTATATAAGATGCAAAAAACGTGGCTAATATATTCAAGTAGTTGGCGCGACCACTCCGCGAAAACATTTCAGAAGAAATTTACATCGTGGCCGCCATACACACACACCCGTGCACACGTGCACGCGGAACAGATTCGTCGGGCAGATTGACGCATTTTAATATGTATTGCGGTGTATTTCTTCCCGACACGGCCGCCCACCCCACGAAAACTCAAACCGCACGTTATTTCGTGAAAGCCGCAGGAAAGGGAGAACAAACCGATTCGGTTCGCATTTTCGATAAAGTTCTCGATGAAATTGTTCGTTCTCGATTCAAACGCGGCGCGGTACACCCTATCGCTACCGCGTTTACACCTCCGTAGTTCTGAAAAAAATTAAAAATCGTCACTGCACGCGAAAACGATCCTGCACCTGCCCACGAATCGCGCCGGGAGCGACCTCGTCACGTCTTAGGCTGCGGTTGCGGTGCATGATGCATTCTCTGCCGAACTGACGTTGTGGCGAGGGTGTACGTTCGTGGGACAACCACAAGCGATAGTGGACGCGTTTTTTAAAGAACTGAATGTAGATATAAAGCTAATATTTTGGAATTCCACCGATAATTAGGACAGTTTTAATACCAGGTGGCTGGAACGTAGCAAAACATTGTCAGGATAGCGCCCCACGAATTAAAAATGCGTAAACTTCGCTTTTGGAGGAATCTGAGGTCTTAACACTAAATCTACCGAGCTTTAAAAATGGCTGACATGTGTTGCCAAGTGATATCATAGAGTCTACATAGATTTTCTGTGATTTTTATTGCAATATGTGCTTGGATACAAAAATGTGTATAATCATTTCCAATGGAAGCGTCACTATATTTTCAATATTTGCAAAATAGGAATGAGAAATCATTTGACCGGTGGTAGTAGATTTCGTGTTAAAATCTCACGTTTCCGGACTGATTCCACACTGTGGGAATTCTCCATGTTTCACGGATAATTAGGACGTAGTCTAGAGACCACGCAGCTCGGTGGTAGCGGAAGATCGTGGCGATCGAGTCTCGTGACAGAACGAAACGAAAATGGCGCGCTATCGGCACGCAGCGTTGCAATTACCAGCCGGGGGTTCATCGCGCCCCCCTCTCCCGAAGATAAATGAGACAGTGGATCAACGTCGACGAACTCCGACTTCTGTGTACGAACGATTTATCAAAATTAATGACCGTAGGCCCTACCGGGCTGGCCGACCACGCAGGTAATTGGAGTGCGTCTCTGTGACTTGCAATTGATAGGATATATACATACTTAAGGAACGCGGATTAACGCGATAATTCGGGATCGATGGCCGCGAACGATCGAGAGACGACGACCGTGATTGCGAGAGGAAGATGTTCGAGGACGATGGGATATCGATGCTCATTTATGGACGGGACACTGTTGGTAATTAATCTTCCCCGTATACATCGACGTGGCGACTCTTTTTCGAGCGTTTTTAACGCCGGCGATATTATCGGGCGCCTCGAGATTTTTCATAAAGGTAAGTTTCTCGTCCGACTTTCCCCTTGCAAAATTGAGAGATCGTCGTTGAAGATTCGAGCATAACATTTTTATTTCGGGTTACGATTTTATGAAACGTGGGACATGTTCTTTTTGATCGTGTTGGATTGCAAATTCTATTTATTTAGGATCAAATAGAAAACATCAAATATATTTAGAAAAATTTTTAAAAACACTGTTATGTTACTCTCGATTTGTTGACAGTGAGAGAAAACACATTTTGAAGAAGTTTGAGATTGTTAGAGAGAAATTAATGTTTGATATGATTTTACAAAATGTTGAGGAATAGTTGCAATAGCTTTGTGAGAACGCAAGATACAAAATATCGAAGAAAAATTACGATGACTGCGTAAAACAACACGAAATAAATTTTATAAGAAATGATTAGTTAAATAGTTATAAATAAATCAGAAGAAAGGTTTTTCTAAGAAATTATAATAGGGTCTCGTATGTACATAAGAACCACCGAACGATTTCACAGAAAGCAACTGAGATGCAGAAGAAATAAATACGAACCTCGAGTTCCCACCAATTCCATCGAATTTCAAAAAGAGTGCGGCTTCGATCTCCCAGCATCCAGGGGCTCCAGGTAAAAATAGTGGATTATTCATTGTCCGTGGAAACACAGTCGTCAGGCAAGACTCGAGTGGTCACTAGACTCCCCTAACAGCAGAAGAATCATCCGGGAGGCACTCGGAATCCAAATTAACCCGAAATATTCCATTTGCGGTCGGCGCTCGCTCGCACTTCATCTCCGGCGAAGAACCACTAATTAAATCACCCGATAGGCAATTACTCACTCGAGCGAGGCCAAGAAAAATCGGAGGAAAGGTGGCCGGAAGCCGCAGGTCCCTAGCCCCCCTACTTACCGATTCGTGTCCGCGGGATGGGAACGTTGGATCTTGGTCTCGCGATGAGCCCTTAAAATCACATCGGGGGATAGGGTGGCTAAAGGACAGCAAGGGAGACCAAGGGAGACCAAGGGAGACCAAGGGAGACCAAGGGTCCGGCGTGTCCTTGCGAAGGAAGACCAGCGGAAGCCGCGAAATCGGTCCTTCGCGCCAATCGCTCCTCCCGGGCATCCCCGGCGAAGTACTCTTCAGCCCCGTCGGGCTGATTTGCATCACGGTTACGAGCTCGTTCGAGCTCGTGGTGGTTATATTACAGGGAGAGAGAGAGCGCGAGAGAACGAGAGACAAACGGAGAGAGGGAACCCAGGATGAAAAAGGGGGACAGACGCGGGTCCCTCTCGCGCGCGTTCCACCCCCAAAGCAGCTCGCTGGAGGCAGCTCGGACACTCATAACAATCATAACAACGGGATCTCGCGAGTAACTCGCGGCCCACCTCCGCGCATGGTTACCGCCCACTGCTCCGCCCATTTTGCCCCCACTACGCGCGGCGAGCATTGGCTGGTGGCTAGGCGGGAGAGAAGCCACTGCGGGTTGCCTTCCCTTGGCTCTACACCGGAGCCACTACGCAGCCAGACTGCGGACCGTCAGGATTCAGGTCCAAGTTTTCGCGCCGAGCCGAGACCGCGCAACGTGCACACCACGCTGCCAGCGACACGAGGGCCACGGGATATCGCTGTCGATCGGTGAAACGCTTCTTCCCAGTGGGCTCGATCGATCTGTCGGATCGTCGTGGGTTTCAACTGACCGGGTAGTGGCCGATCGAAAGCCACGATCCCCTTCGGAGAGCAGCCCCGAACGAGGAATACACGCCTGTTCTACCGCGGCGTAAGTGGTCGTCTACGTGAGAAAGATCGTCGGAGTCAGGGAACAGAAGACGGCTGGAAGTAACCTGGGAAGTTTGTGATAGGCCGAGTGATCGGCGAGTGTGTGATTCGAGAGTGATCAGGGAATCAGAGCGTAGAGGTGCGTGCGCCGGTTCACTCGGCACGTGGGACCCAGACCAGCGAGACACACCACGCGTGACACTTCGCGGACTCAGAACTGTTTTCTTGCTGGTTGTCAGCTTGATCTTGGTGGGACGGGTGGTCGATGGAAGATTGTCCGATCATCGGGTATCCAGCGACTACTGGTGTCCAACGTCAGCTGACTGTGACTCTGTGCTCTCGTGGACGGTTCTCCTGTGTGTGATCCACAGTGTCTATTCTTTGATTCGAGGCGAGCTCGCGTGCTCGCCCAGTGACTGTCGAAAATATATCGCCGCGAGGGCCACGTGCGGGAGGCGTTAAACGTGGCAGGTGCGCGGGACAGGTGGTGCAGAGTTAATTGCACGCAGCAATAAACGTAGACGTTCAGGAGATTGATCAAGCCGGTGAGACGGAGACCGTTGCGGCAAGGAGCTCGGCGAACGGTTCCAGCGAAGTGATGACACAAGGACTCTAATAAACTTCTAATTATCGCCGCGGGTAATTACCACACGCGCGTGACTCCCGTGTGTTTGCCGACGCGGAATTGCACACGATAACCACGGCGGCCTGTGCGCGAACCGCGGACAAATAGAATAATTAAAATCGCATTAAAGGAACCTCGTTTTCGTTTCTCTCTCTCTATCGTTTACTCTCTCTCTCTCTCTTGCTCACACACTCGTCGTCTCGCTTGAAAGCTGAACGAGCGGTCGTCACACGGATAGCATTGTGCGCGCGCGACCACGCGATCCAGAGATCCGTTCGATCGTCGATCACCGAAATCGTTAAGATCGTTGTTCCCTTCGCGTTCTCTTCCGGGTGATCGAGGTATCCGTTTTATCCGAGCACCGAGCAATCAACTGTTTGCTTGTTAATCGCTCCTAATTACTCGCAATTAACCGGCGTAATTAAGTAGGCTGATGTCACCGGCGGTCGATGTATTTGTGAATCGTTTGTCCGTCGACGTCGGCCCGCCATTGGGACTGCTCGCTGCCGTTGTTGCTCGCCGTCGTTGGTACGCTGTTGTCGGTGACAAGTGAAAATATTCAAGAAAGACTGAGGTTCGGAGAGAAGGTGGCCAAGGAACGAGCGACGCGAGATCGCGAGGCGATTGGTTTTGTGATAAGATTGAGATCGACGGACTCGCTGGCACTGCGGACGAGACTCGGTTCGATCGAGCAGGTGGCAACGTGCTACGTGTACAATTGCGGGCGCTACGAACTACGTCAGGACGACGTCCCACGCACATCAGTCGCCGATCTCCTTAGGTGAGTACGATTTGCGTATGCCAGCGCGAACTTTCCGACGTTACACCGTTCGCCGGAAGATTAGAGCCGTTAGCGCGCTGATTAGGCGACTGCTCATGTCGGCTATGGATAGTTGAACAAGTCCTCGTTTCTGTAGAACACTCCGAAAAGTTTGCTCCAGAGTTACAAAAGTTATCTTGGTTGGTGGCAGCAGGGAAGTGTGATGAGGTGTCTCTTCATTGAAATAGTGTAACGAATACACCAATTTTTTCATTATGTCTTGTCAGACTGTTTATATCTTTTTCGTTGACGGTGGATATAAATTAGGTGTGGTAAATGTAAGAGTCCTGATTAGAAAGACGTCACAGTCTACTTAAACGTGACACTTCGTACAAGGGAAAATATTTTTCGGCTTCTTAGTGTAACATCTTTCTGCGTTATGGTAGTATAATTCTGTATCAGAAAAGCTCCTAGAAAAAAAAATCACTACTGCATTTTGACAGATGCAGGATCAGACAGACGAAATAGTTTTGCATCTGCACATTCTCGAGAAATATTCACAGTGTAACATTTCACTGTACATTACCTCAGAAATTTATTCATATATTGAAAATCAGAAATAGCCAGAAGGTTTCACAAAAATTACGTTCCACCTCGTACTCTCTCGCATTTTCTAACGTTCTGCCACGTCTCATATTAATGAAACGTGTTCATTCATCATTTTTTGTCCTAAAAATTTATTCATAAGCTGAAAGTTGTAAAACGCTAGATTTCACAAAATGAACATTCTCTCTCGTGCGTCGCGCTCTTTTTATTTCTTTTAGCTTCCTCTGAACTAAACGTCTTTATGCATCATTTCTTACACCACAGTGTTTAAGGTAACATTAATGCAAATGACGGATACATGCTAGACTCTATTCATCTTCCTCTAATTACGTCATTATCTTCTCTTACGCTGGCGAAATTGCTGTACCGAAGATGATTTCCCAGAAAAATCTACACCATCGAACAAGTGAAACCTAACTGATCCTAAACCGCGGAAGAATTAACTAAGAACCACAATCGTGCCACAAACTGTCATAATTATTTGATAATCGTCAAACACATCCGTTCATGAGTGATATAAAAATTTTCTGGAGATCATAAGTCATCTAAAAAACTATCACGATCATTCTCATCGCCGAATAAAATTCTGTGCAGATTTTGGAAATACCGTAGAAATCAATGAATTCGCAACAGGATTTCCTTAGTAAAAATCGCAGACTACGGAATCGGAAGATTGGAAAAAATTGGAGCAAAAGAACACTTTGTCGAAGGCATTGACAGGTTAACGATTCCAAACGAGAATTCTCGTTTGGCATTCTCGGCGCGCGAGTTCCGAAAAAAAAGTTTCCATCAAAATTCGTGATGCCGGGGAGCAGCGTGTATTTATATCTGGTCGGCAATTGCGAGGCTCACGAGCGATAATCGTTGCCCCGATACCATTAAGTTAATCTCAGTAATTAAGAAAGTTACTCGGGGCCAGGCCGCGCGGGAATGTTGGTAGCGAAGGATTGAAACCGGCGTGGAGTTCCGCGCCTCTTTCTGCGCCGAGTGATAATTTCCCCGCCGCTACTTAGCCGCGTTCCAATAATCAGGGTGATAATTATGCGGAGATCGCGCCGAGTGTGACCAGCGAATGCTAATTGCAGGATCGGGGAACGGTTCTTAACCTTCGCCGTTCAGATCGATGTTCGTCGGGTTAGGTGAAGATTTGTACAGGGATCATCCATTGTAGACACGTCGCTAGTGTCCCCATAAATAAATCCCGAAGATCGTCGGATTCTGAGTTTATTCTCTGCCGGGAATAGAAAGTTATAAATCGCTGTTTCGAACGAAACGGCCGTAAAAGAAAGCGGAAGAGTCGATTTTCTTCGGAAAATTTATTTGAGGAATTTTCCGGTTGACCAGCTGTGATTACGTTCGATACTTTTCGATTTTTTCGCTTCTCAGTTTCTTTGTCGAAATGTTTTATTACATGCAACGATTAAATTTGGTATAAAACTTGCACAGTTGATCGTCGATCGATCAAAGTGTCTTTTCAAGGTTTTGAATTTGAAGTCTGTGAATTTTACGTTTGTTTCGGGACCAGGGTGGAAAGAAGGAAAAATTCAGTAGAAAAATATTTTCTATAATTTTTTTCCATATGTTAAATCTGTGTTTATTGCAAAGGAAATCATTTTTTAAGACGTGCAAAAGTGAAGGATCTTTCCGCCCGTGCGCTTGAAAGTAATGCTCAATGTTAGAAGGTTAATGCATGCAGATATTTTTAGTCCCCGGCTATAGAGTAAGCCTATTTATAGCGGTGCTCCATCTTTCAAAGAATTTTTGTGCGGCTTTTATAGAGAATGTCACCTTCGGTGTCATAAAATCGTGTTTATTAAAAAAATTTCATTTAAAATATACCATTATTTATCGTTATACGCTGATCGTTCCATTGTCTTCCTATTTGTCTTCCGAACAGATGAAATTCCGTGAAAGTCGTTCCACATCGTACGCCATTGTAAATTCCTTTCACTTCTTTAGCATTCTCGTTTTTCAACGTGAATTTTCCGGTTGCTGTAAACAGAACTGAACCTAATCCCAGAAATAAATTCTGTGAAATGTGGACACTGAAAAAAAAGAAATCAATTTTCCGATCATTTCCCTCGAAAAAAGCGTCTTACATCGTCGCCAAAACACGCACAAATAAACTAAAAATCATCGAGTAGCAGATTTATTGTCGAAAAAAATTCGTAAAGCGCGAGAACGAAATTTATTCAATGATTTCTCACAAAGAGAGGTGGTGGCATCGTGAACGGGAAGCGAAAAATCATCGCGGTCGAAGGGTCGCGATCAAAAGTAAATTCCGGCGGAGCGTGGCGCGTGCAGGCCGGAATCAGCGTCCACGTGAATTCCATGAGAATGACCTCGTGGCGGCGCGAATCGTCATCGAAATCCGTCCTCCCCGCAGCGGTTGATCGTTGCGCGGCGTGTCGAGCACCACGCATGCACGGTGCACACGGGTCATGAATGCAATTAAGCAGCGCGCATACGCGGCCCCCCAGGTATTTTGCGATGAAATGACACCGTCAGTGAACCTAGCGGGGCCAGTGTACCGGTACCATGTGATCGGAGAGGTAAACAGGAGCACGTGTTGGCAGCGTGACTGTCGGGGGTGTGAGTGCGGGGGTGGATAGCAGCCACGAGGAGGACTGCGGGGGTGGCAGAGGGTGGACGGGAAACGGTGTCGAGGGTAGAAAATCAGTGCGAGAGCTGCCGGGACGCTTGGGGTGAGAGAGAACAGTTCTTTACTTGCCGCCTCGGCGCCTCGGGACCGCAGTGAAAGAGAGCAGACAGAGAGGAGAGAGAGTGAGAGAGTGGTTGCAAGGGGGAGAGCATACCCGGGTTTGCTCGAGAAGGAAACGAGGGAGAGCGAGAGGATAGCAACGGTTGATGGAGAGTCGAAGCCGGAAAATCCCAAAGGAAGCACTCGACTCGCGATAGCGCCGGAAAGAAAACGGGATGCTGCCTTTCTTAACCCCAGTTCCCATTCCATTCCACAACCCCCGCGCACTGCTAGTTCGAAACTGAGGAAATTTACTTCGGATCACCACTTCGCTCCGCAACCTTTTAACTTACGAATTCTCACATCGAAAGGAAGACATTTCTTCCATTTAACGACCATTTGATTAATTTATATCTTAATTTTTGAACTCTTCTTTCGGTACATTGGCGACTTTGAATCTACAGAATTTTTTAGGCTGCTGACATTTTCTTCTTGTTATCGTGTAAAGTTCCATAACCTTACACTTACCGAACGTTAGAAGTAGCTGATAATTTGTTCGCCTGTTTTTCGTCCGAATAATTTCAATAGGAAAAATGTGAAGCCTATTATTTCAGATAGAATTATAAAAACTTGTCTGTAAAATGAGAAATTGTTCAATGTAGCTTCCGATCGAGGAAAATTGCGGCGCATCTTAAACTCGAATCAAACCGTTAAGAGGATAACGTGGAGATGCAGCTATAGCAAAAGGTGCATGTATAATAGTGTAATAAAAAGAAAGTCGGTACGCCGTGCCAACGCTGTGGAAAGAGTTGGGAAAGCAAAGATGAAAAATGGGACCGCGAGTAACAGAGGCGGAAACGCGGATATTGTCCAGGTCAAGGAAAGTAATCGATGCTTTCCCCTTCTTAAATCCCGTCCACATTTCTCCTCGTTCCTCGGCGTTTATCCTCCGTCTCTGTTCACCGTTTCCCTCGGCTCGTCAACCCCCGTTTGCAGCCCCATTCAGCTCCCTTTTACCCGATTCAACCCCTGCCGACGATCCGGCGCGCGATAACATTTCGCTCGACAACTTACCCACTTCCAGCTCGCTTTGTAGCCTTGCTTCTCTATTTTCCATCCGGCGCCCTCCATCGATTATCGACTCACGAATCACCGCCGCTAAGCAAGTTACGCCACCGTCTTCGAGCATCAAATGTGAATCGAGTGTTTCCCACTGTGTTCCCGTGCTCTCGAGACACCGGTTCCTATCGCTTGTCGATCGCCCACGCGTGCCATTCGTTCGACCAATCTTCCGCCTAAATGCACCATCACACACACACGATTACGCTATTCTTATTTTATACCTTCATCAATTTCTACCCATTTTGTACTCGTTGCTTCTGCTGGCCTATGATTGCTAATCAAAATTAGTCTGTTTAACCTTTAGTACTCCATATCAAATAAATTACTGAACATTCGAGTATTGTATGCGCAAATTGCATCGGTTTAATATACATAAAATGAAACAAATTGTATAAAATTGAAATATTCTAGGTTAGAAGAAATGTTTACTTTTCGCGTTATAATAGTTCCGAGTGTAAATGATTAAATACATTACATTAAAATCTATGTAGCAACATTTTACCAAACAATTCGATGTAAAATAAATGATGAATACATTGTAGACGATTTTTCTGAGAAACGAAATGGACGAACATTTTTATTCCCTCGCCAGAAAGGGCGTCGATTTTTGATTTCGCGATCAGAAACTGCTTAACCCGGTCACGCTCTTGCGTCGAGAGTATCGCTGTTTTAAAAATAGCAGCAATTTCGTATGAGAGAATTAGCCTCTCGAATCAGTGTACAGTGGAGTCGTGGAACAGAACGGGTAACCCTTTGCTGCTCAAAGTCCTCGTTTCTTTGAGCATGTATCCCCGGTGTCCGTGCCTCTCGCAATTGAACGACGTGACGCCCCGTGGCGCGAAGCGATGCGTGCGGTGTCATTAATTCTAATAATTCATAAAGAAGCACGCACGTGCGTAACCGGGCCGAAGAGCTGCTCACGCATCGGGGGGACAGAGTGATGCTACGGCACGAGTGTTTTTGTACGCTCGATGCTCCTAATAGACCTAATTTGCGTGTAAAAGCACTCCTGAGATTTCCGAGCCGACGTTCGCCCCCATTCAGGACTCCTTTTCTCGTGGCCAACGACCGGAAACAGTCCCGGAAGACTTTCGATTCTTCGGAGGATGGACCGGCGTTCCACGTGTACGCCCCTGGCCGTGAAAAGTCGGAATCTTCCTCTGAACAACAAAGTTTCTGAACAAAATGAATCCACCTGTATTTAAGGTCTGGTGATTTTTCAGGGTAACTTAACTCGTCCTTTCCAATTTTTTAATTACGTTTTAGAAGTCGGTCCTTGTTTTATTTCTTTGAAATACGGATCGGTTTCAACTTCATTGTACGGAGCAGGGTTACTAGCTAATTTTTGTAGAATATTGTGTAAATTTCTTGCTTCTCCTAATAATAAAAAGCAGAACAGCGAAAAGTAACTTTCAAGAGCTCCGGTGCAGTAATTACCGAAATATTTGTATAAAATAATTCTTGCAAGATGCATTGAATGTTTCAAACAAATCGAAGCCATCAGCGGCTCGGGTAGTCATCTGCTCGGTAATATGTCGAACAGCGAGCAGATCGGCACTAAAAAATCACCGATCCATAAAGTGTTGAACGAGTTCGTTCTCGGAGCAAGTGTATTGAGTTTCACTTGAAAGAAAATAAAGAAACGATTATGTTTTCCGGCTCGATCGACCGATAAGTGGAAGTGCTCGAACGAATTCGACGGTTAATCCTGTTTCGAGGGGGGCGGCGGGGGACGCGAGGGGCAAGGAGGGAACAGAGAAAGAAGAAGAGGGGGTCCAATGAACCGAGCGCAGCCCGTTTTTGGGCCAGATGTTAATTCCAAACGACTCAGCGTGAGCCGCGAAGGCGGTTTAGTACGTAAATACATCTTCAGCAGGGGGTACCATTATAATGGGCATGTGCGGTTAAAGTTCTATTTGTGGTAATTCGGAGTTTAATGCACTCACGCTCTGATTTAGCCGGCGGGCTGACACTTTTTTTGTACGGCGCAAACCCCAACGACGCCTGGCGCCGTAAAACATGAAATATTCTTCCTGCGTCTCCGAGGACGGCCACGGCTCCCGCAATATTTTCTATCTTCCGCGGCAAATTTTCATACTGGAACAGTTTCAACCCCTTCTTTGCTCGCTTTAATTATTTTCCAAAGGAAACGTTCAGCCGCTCTTACTATTACACCGTCTTCTTGTACTCCAGGACACTCTCAACATTTCTCCCGAATAATTTGCCAAACTATGTGAAAATAATTTTTGCAATCGTTGAAATAGCTGTGGGAGATTATACAATACTTGCAATAAATTATATGAAATTATCTGTTCTATTCAATCAATGATTACAACAAACAAGTACAAACATGTATTTAAAATTGACAGTCTGGAAACTTTTTTTATTGAAGAATTGCGGTAAATACAGGTAGCCGGAGGTTGAAGAGTGTCGGAATTTAAGCCTTAACCGAGACACATTAGAACACTGAATCGTGGATTAACGAAAGGAGTAAAAAAATGTTTGCAATCCACTTTGGAAATGGCGGTAAACCGTGGTAAATCATGGTAAATCGAAGGGGTTGAAGAGTGTCCGAATATTAATGGCGACGACTGCGTATTTGCATAAAGATCGCGCAGCCAGGTGATCACGGAGGGAAGGGCGATTTCCCGATGCCTTCGGAGCCGATTTATGGAGGAGTCGAGTGCGATCGAAGGTCCGTTGCGTTACGCACACGAGTCCACGGCGCTCGGGTTGTATCCTCGTAGCGAGGCAAGGTGTGGCGAGGTGAGGCGAGATGAGGCGAGGCGTTCGCAGAGTCGCATTAACGGGCCGCTGTTCGGTTTAATCCTCGCGTTCCGTGACTCGGGACAAAGCCCCTCGGATTTCTGACGGAATGGTATCGCACGAAACGACCATTACCTCGGCTGGCACTTAGCCGCCGCGCTTACGTACGTACGTGCGTTAAAGATTAATTCGAATCACTCGATACCGAACCGTCCTCGCTGAAAGGACCCGTTCTCGAAATCGGCGACGACGTTCTGTCGAATTGACGTCTCCGCTGCTGTTTTCGAGATCTCTACGATCTCCCACAAGTTTCTCAGAAAGTTGACGAACATTCTTGGAACTGGACCACACGAGCAAGTGGCAAAGTATACGAAGTGAATTTGGTTGAACGAAATACAGAAATGATTCGATCGAACATCGTTTGCGTCACACGTTGTAAGAGACGACCGGGATTAAAACAACAAATGTGAATCAACTTTATTGAAACGTCTTTTTCCGGTGATAGACGGTGATACACGTCTTTTTCTCTTCGTTTTTGACGTTCGCTTGTCGTTGGCAACGAACCGCTTGTAGATAACATTTACAATATACCGAGTGGCGTAACGTGAACAACAGCAACATGAACAACAGCTTACAACGTAACGTTTTGTTAAATAGTAACATAAATGCTCTAAAATTCCTCAACGCTAAAAATGCGTTCCCTGTAAAACGTAACCCCCAAGAAAGGACGACAATCTTCGTTGCATTCTGATCGTCGGAAGTGCCATAATAGGTAGTATAAATTCGTCTGTGATTCTAGCCTTTTTACTATCTGCTAGAACGTGTACCAGGGACGTATAATGATCGCACGAGAGCCAAAAACAATGAGCCAGCAGGAATACCACGGGACGTCTTTGTCACCCTCGAATCTGTGCGACAACGGTGGCCTCTAGCTTCTTTCCTGCTCCCGTTCTCTTTAGCATTATGAACGCAACTAGGCGCCACAAAGCCGCGATTATACGTTGCCATTAGACCGCTCGATTGATTACGGGATCGTGGAAAAAAGAAGGAGTTGGACAAGGACAATGTCGCGATGGGCGGTTGCCAACTGGTCCCGCTGGGATCATTTTATTGGCCGTGTTTCAAGTAGGAGGGTTGCCCTGCTACCTTCTTCGTCCACTTTCGCTCGACCTCTCTCTCTTTCTCTTTCACCTTTTCTTTTCCTTTTAACCCCCGTGCCGGCGGCCTTGAGCCTTCGTCTAACTATTCCAGATCGCTTTTCGACTGTCTACGAATTTCGCCCTTCGATTCCCGAAGAACGAGTCGCTATTTAAATCTCTATAGGAAATTCCCATTCACTCCGTCATCCTGTACACAAGTATTCATTTTTCCCGTTGTATTTCTTAAGAAGAACGAGGAGGGGTTGAATTATTAATTTTGTCTTGCGGATACAATCAGGGGGATGCTATTAAAAATTAATTAGAGTTATTGTTGATGACGTATTTTGCGGTTAAAAGATTTTTTGAACACGTTAACGTTAACTTCATCGAACTGTGACAATCTAGGTACAACATCAACACGGTTCATTCAGGGTCGAGTTCGTTTTTATTGTTTATTGCGAAGAAATATTATAAGCACCGTGTAAATGCACGGCCTCACGGATGATTGCGACTCCGCCCCGAAGCCGCACCCCGAAATTACCAGCAGCGCTACCAATTCGTACCACGAGTTCATAAAGCAATAATATCGGTGGGATCCCCTAAAACATGTCTTTCGGCGTGCCCTAAACACCATCGGCGACCCGCTCGAGGGTAACCTCGATTAAAATGTAGCAAAAATGACTACCAGGAACACGGGGAAATTGGCACCGGCTCGTAACAGCTGTTCGTCCAAAGCGACGAAACACCATAATTTTCAATAAAAACCGGCAAGCTTTACTGCACGATTATTACCGCGTGAGCCAGAACAATAACGCAACGCTCACTCCGTGTCGCGCGTTCTCGAGGGATATTCAACAATGTGCGCGAGTACACCGTCTCATTAGAGCTCAATCGAGACCGCTGATACTATGAATTAAGATCTCGCGAACAATGTGAAAAAGCGAGCGAGTTGCCCCGGAAGTTTCTTGTCTGAGCTGGCACGAGCGCCGGCTGTTGTTTCTCTGTAACCGCAATTTAACTAAGGGTACACACCTTTCCGCTTACCTTTGCGCAGATGTCGGCGGTCGATGTCATGAAATTGCGTGTTGTTTTAATCGATTTGTTTGGAAAATTTTCTTGGCTGTCTTTCGCGAATGAAAATGCACATCGTTGCACATTGTTGCGCGTTCCTTGGAATTTCGTAGGGCATCTGCTACATGCGGCAACCAAAGGGTTGCATAATAAGTACGAAGGACTGCTGTTACTCGTAATTTTGGAGTACGATTCGACACAACAGCGAAGCTAATACTTTGTCAGTAGCATCTTTGGTGTTAATTCGAGATAAAATAGAGTAGATACAATCTCTAATGTCTAGGGAACCAGTCCGTTAATTCTCAAATATTAACGAAGATGATTGAACCAACTAGATAAGCAATCAAATGTAACTTGCAGCTTAAACTTCTACTCCAAGCGCTACATGTGCAAGATTGGCTAGAATTGGGTTGAACAGAGACCTAGTAAAACGTTCTGACAGGTGTCTTTTATCTAACAACAGAGCACACCGTTCCAAATAGATAATGAGAGGGTCCACCAGTCTCTTATTCCAGCACAAAGAGCCATTCCTCCGAATCCAAGAGCAAATAAACACCACAACTAGCCTAGGAATAAATAAAACCTGTTCCTCCAAATGTTAGGGCGGGATTCAACACGCCCCCAAGGTTCTATCTAGATCGCGCACAGGCAAGAAGCCTGAATTCCCTTCGGGGACAACGTTCCGAAGCAAATGACGTCGGAGGAAGAAGATACTTTCCATCTTGCTAGCCTATAATCGGCGTTCGAAGCCTATCTATCTTGCTCCCTCCTCTAAAGTGCTCGAAGTAGGCGTGGCTTCGTGGCTCTCGGTATCGACGAAGCGGGTCAGGTTGCCCCAGAGGGCCATTCGCTCGCACATCTATACCAAACCCATCCGAAACTCTAAGACAAAAATTTCGGAACCTCGTGGAAAGCAAAATCAAGTAATTACAAAAAGATTCTAGTGCTAAACTTTCTTAGTAGGCTCACGAAAAATTCGCAAGAACAGAACACGAGTTGCGAGATCATTCAACCGATCACTGAAACCGATTTATCCTAATTCTCCGTAGGAACTAGGAAATCCTAAAGACGCGTCCGTCGGGCCGGCATGTGTGGCCATATGGTGATCATCCACGGGTTATTTATAGTGTTCGTTGCGCATAGCCAGAAAGGGATCACGTTTTCGCGTCGAACTGGACCTGAGCTTGAAAATCGTGAAGTTCCATGTCCGATGGTCGTCTTGCCGGTCGGGAATCGGTCTCATAAATCGTGACCGGGACTTTGGGCGGTTTCCACGCACCTCTTTGTGGCCCCTGGGCATCCAGGGAGCTGGTGTAAGAGAGAAGTGGCCGCCATTCGCCGGAGAGAGACGCGCAGCTGGCTAAGACTATGTGGAAACTAGCTGCTGGCGCACGGTTGTTTCTAAACCCACCTTATCTACTAGCCCCTATAATAAGCTGCGATCTGAGACCGTATATCCCACCCACACGCACACAGAAGAAGGTAGGTAGCTAGAGAGAGAGAACAAGAGTGAGAGAGTGAGAGAGAGTGAGCCGAACGTGGCCTGTCCGAAGGAGCTACCCGCAATTCCCGGACGCTTATGCGCCACGGTGTTGTAGGCCACGGAGCGCTTGCAATTACAAGCTGGTCAACATATAATTATCCCCAATGACCATAAATTACCGGATTTTTATGCGCAACATTCTTAATTACCCTTTGAATTAACATCAATCAACCCCCTTAATTGTACGCTGCTGGGCTGCCGGCGTCGCTGACGTTGCCTTTGCAGCCCCCCTCATACCCTCTCTAGCGATCCTCTTCCTTTTAAGCATCGTGATGATGCCCGGTACCGTTGATAATGCGAAAACACGATACGTGGCCCGGGGCCCGGGGCTCGAACGAGAAATATCGAGAAAACGAACAAGATGACGGGAGGATGAGACGAATGGTAAGAGACACATCAGGAGACGAGTGCTCTCACTGTCTCTCTTTCTCTTTATCTTTCTATCGTCCTCTCCCCTTCTCTCTCTCTCCCCACCCCTCTGTCCATCTGTCTTTCTCCTGTTGCTGGGATGTTCTCTTCTTCTTTCTCTTTCGGTCTTGTTCCCCTCCGTTCTCGCTTACCGGCTCGTTCGGTTTCCTTTCAGCGGTTAAACGTCTGATCAGCGAGAGACAGGGAGAACGCTCGCGTCCGCCCGGTGACGGCGCGTCGCATAATGCACGCGTTTTAATTGCCTCCCTAGACACTCGAGCGATCCTCGTATCAATGGTCCCCGGTGTTTTAATTGCGTATTCGATTACGCGGACTTTCACCGGGTGATCCCGCCGGCAATTATCGCTCGAGGAGACATGCCAGGATGCACCCGGTGAAAGCGGATACTCGCTGCCCGCTCGGAAGATCCGTCACCGACGGTTGTCCGATGAAACCGGACGATTATCATTTCGGCATACTTACGTTTCTATTAGGGAGTCACTCTGTGACGAATCTGCCCGTTTGGATCATATGCAATTGGAGATTATATATTTTTTCGGAATTTTCTATACGACGTTTTTTGAGCTTGATTTTGGATTAAACTTCTACTTAGCTTTGGATAAAGTACTGTGGAGTAATGATTGACTATTATGCACCATCTCATGAAAATGACGAGACTACGTTTGTCCAGAGTCCACACAAGTTTTATTACGATACTTGTTTTGCTAAAAAAATTGATTCAATCATCTTCCCATTAATACGTCTCTGTAATTTCTATAATTATAGGAAAAACAATCTTAAATCGCCCATTTAATTGGAGGTAATAGGTTTCGTGTTAATTCGCAAGTCTATTAATGAGTAAACGGGTGAATTAAACAATGGTAATAAAATAGGATGTAATTTAGAATTATGCAATAGCTTCTTTCATGATTTTCAGGGCTGGAAGGACGATCCAAAATAGTACATAAGAACCTGAATAAAACAAATTCGTTGAAAATGTAGAATTACGTTTTCCTTTTGTATACTTCCGTCTTGGACAATAGTATGAGTAGAATCTTGCACATTTTTCATGGATGCGTCAGTGCCAGTAACCTGTTCGCGTGTCTGGCTATTATTTGCCGTTTCTACTTGTAATAAACATTGACGATGGGTCGATGTTATCTGTTACATTAATCGTATTGTCTCCCAACTATCAATTTACATCTAATTAGGGTACAAAATAAATAATAACGCGCTACTATCGTTGTCAGGGCAAGTTTAATAACAGCAATCTATCATCCCACCGTGGTCTCTTATACATACTGTTTATAAGTTTGTAACAGTCTACGAAGACTCGACTTGAATAACAATGTTTTTCATTGGACCACGCCCACAGGAGACATTCCTTCTGCACTAAAATTACCTTTATTAGCCTATGGAAATTAACCGTTTGCGTAATATTTCATGCGGACCACAATAATTTCGATCCAATCAAATAATTTAATCTTGATAAATAAATAGACAAAGATACATTTGATATTCTCAATTAACATCTCTATCTCTAGCCTCTACAAAAAATATGATTTCCACAAGAATAATTATAAACAAAAAGTGATACAAGTTCTGTTTTCACTACAGTCTATTAAACGTAGCTAACTTGATCAGGATCTACGAGGTGTAAGAATATCGCAAAAGTAATTGCCGTGATAAATCTTGTCTATTCTAAATATATTTTCTAAACTGTCTTTTCGAAATAATTCGTTTTACCTCTTCACAAGTTTAATTTGCACTAGGTCAGTTACGTCATAAAACCTTAGTTTAGTCACACTCGATACATTGTTAAGTAGAAACGTCCATTAGTACACAGACACGGAGACTAGTGCGTTGCCTATTGAATCTTCGATGATACTGTGTACTACCTAGCAAACATAAGGTATCATATAGTTCTTCGAGCGATTTTCTAGATCTTCGAACGATCCTATAGTTCTTTGTGCGATCATCTAGTTTAACATGTCTTGTCGACGGTCTTTGGACGATTGTGGGCCAGCATTTTTCCGTTCGCGGCCGTTAATTCCCGTCTGGATCGTATTAATCGCTCTAGGGCCACGTCCGTGAAATTACTAGACGCTTTAACCACCGGCTGTCCGATCCGAATTCGTCCGCAACGATTATTATATCGCGTCCTGAGCAATAATGCCGGTTATTCCGAAAGCTGGCCAATTAGTATCGTCGATTTGGATGCTTTAATGAGAGTGCGGTTTCATTAGCGTACCACATCGCCCCTCCACTCTCTCTCTCCTCCTCTCTCACTCGCTCTCCCTCTATCTCTCTCTTCGCATCCCGATCCGTGATACGTGAAACGGAAGAAGAATCCCTCGCGACCGCCACGAAGAAATCAGGCTATGATTATATCCGTCGATCGTTCGAGTGTCATTGAGCATTAATATTTGAAAATTGCTATGTTCGCGCGAGCACGGCCTTCGAGAGGCGTCGCGTTTCCGCGCGGCTACAGCGAGAGGATCAATCATCGGCTTGGATCCCTAAATAACCTTCCGCCTTGGCGATTACGAACGTCAATGCGTCGACGCATAATGCCACGTTCGATTCGCGTAAGATTGCACTGTCGAAGACAGTGTAATTGTTGTAATACATAGCTCCGTGCCGGTTGAAAAGCACCTTTTTTATTTGGACTCGCGAGTATATCCTCCGCCGTTAATAACAGCGGTATCAACACCATAAATATTCCATTCGAACGAATGTGGAAAGTACTATTGCATTTTGAATTCTATCAAGCGATCGCTAAACTACGTGGCCGGGAATCTTCTTTCTTCTCGGAATAGACGTTCATTTAACTATCCCTGTACAAATTCAACAATTTTTCTCGCGAATCTTCCTCTTTACCACGATACCTTGAAAATCGGTGTACGAGTTTTGGGGGAATAGCGTGGCTGTTATTTTGGAAGTCTGTAATTTCAGAATAAACGTTACGTTGACTTGAGAAGAGGGAGAATATCTTTCCTCGGAGATGCAGATCCCACGTGTATATTCCGAGAGGAAAGGCTTGATTCTAGAATGAGATGAGATTTATCGAACAGCTTGACAATTTCGCGATAATCGTTAGTGGCGTGCGGATGGTTATTCGGAGCCGCCGTACGTGTCGATGCATGCACCTCGGTGTTTCCACGTGCACGGGGACCATAAAACAGGGTTTAGCTGAGAGGCCGGCAGCGTCCGGGTGCATTTTCGTATTACAAAACCGTAGAAAAAAGTCCGTGGCCAGTGAACGGCCTCAGCTTTGACAAAATCGTCGTCGAATTACCGAGGATCCTCGGCGACAGATCGGCCAGAACCCGATAACCCCCGGGCATTTTCCGAACTGTTACACCTGTGCAACCTGTGCTGAAAAACCGCGGCAATTACGACGTCGGCCGTGTAACGCCGTGTCAAAACCCAATGTTCACAGCCGTGAACGTGTTCTACGGAGAGCTCCGCCGGCTTCTTTTTGCGACGGGGGCCGCCGCGTGCGCCCGGCTCGACGTTTTAAAAACCCCGGCGAGAAACATTTGCGCGGCGACCATTATAAAACCGCTTTTATGAGGAACAAAGTAGCTGGTGGGCAGAGAGAAGGTGCGCTCCCGCCCTTTGACAATAATTTGTCCAGAATAACCGGCTCGTTTCTCTCTACCCCGGTCTTCCGCTCGATGATCCATCCAGCCGTTCGTCATAGGCGCACGGGCTTTTAAAAAAGTAAAGCGCTGGACTCGAGCCAGCGCAAAAATAGAAGCAGATGTTGTTAGTTGCGTTCACCAAGTACACGATCCGCGGAGCTTCGGCGATGGATTCCTCTGACCCCTTCTTTCCCTGCAATCTTCTTCTTTCGACGTTTCGCCGGCTAAGATACGAACACCAGCGAACAGGACGCAGTCCGTAACACGAGATTTCTTCCGCTGTGGATGCGTAACGTGTACAGACTTCCTCGATACGCATTTTTTAAGATCATCGAAATTGGATGTTGCCGAGAAATTCTTCTAGCTGTCGAAATGATCTCACAGTTATTTGCTTCCTGCGTTTGACCATGAATTTGAAAGCTGGCTTCTCTAACGGAGGAAATCCAGAAAGTCGAATTTCAAGCTCTCTAAATATTATGGTAGCAGTCGTAACAAGCTGTTTTGTTCCGCGTCTGCGAGATCGCAACGGTGTCAAGGGTACTGCGGAGAATTTTCTGCTTCGAAAATTGACTAACAAGTTCGTAAAATTAAGTATACGATGTGTTGGCCCCGTTAATGTTCAGCAGGTTGCTATTGGTTAGTGTAGTTCATGTTTATTGTACGTGAGAAGTTGCAAAATTGCTTTGGATCACGCTCAAATTGGGGGTGCATTACAGTGTAGGTAGCTGTTTTGTGAAAGACGAGAAAAAGAAAAGTGCTGAATTATTTCTCAGGACTTGTATGTACACTTTTGCTAAATTCTATTCTGTGTGAAAATCAACTTTGAAACGTAGCCGCAGACGTAAAATTTGAAGTCGTTTTCAGATGAAGATTAATCTTGTGTAATTTTTACTGTAACTACAAAAATATTCAATTGTGACGTCTGAAACTGCTGTAAGGCTTACTTCAATTGATGTAAAAATATGATGGTCGATACTGTTGTGGGCAGTCATTCGGAATTCGAGCTCACGTGCTAAGTAGGTTGTAAGCATAACCTAACTGGAAAATATAGGCCTACTAATTCTTCAGTCTAATTCTTCTTAAACTTTCGTTTGAATAGCTAAGTATAGATATGTTTATAGCGGAACCTAATATTAAGGATTGTAATTGTATCCATCATTATTTCACAGATTGTAAACTATCTATTTAAATATTACATCAAATTGCAACATTGTAATACTAAATTGTAAAGCGAAATGGACCCATTTAAGGGCCTAAAGGGCTTCAATTTAAAAAAAGTCAAACTAAAAGGAACCGGTCCACAAATATTGTGATATAGATGCAACGTTAAGCAGGAGGAAATGTGATGGAGGATCCACACGCCGTTTGCGAGCCGAAGGAGGAATTTCCGCTAAACGGGCGGCCGGATAAAAATAATTATAAATGCGAGGTGTCTGCGAGGATGACACCCGATTTTATTCTCGATGCTGCGTGACGCGTTGCCCCGCCATTTTCGCATCTCTCGCTGATTCCATCGGCCAAATGTTTTTGCTTTGATGTCGGAAGATGAACGGGCCTCCTTCTAATTTCCACTGTCTGCGTTCTTAACAGCTGCACGCACGACGCTTCGATACGGCTGGCGGGAGTCCCGCGGTTTAATTAGTATCGCGTTTATGCGTGTCGCCTGCGCCCTTTCAAGTTCCTCGGCCTATGCCGGGGACGATTTCGGATCTTATCGATGCTGCGTCGTTGTCGTTATTTTGTATCCTCTTTCTTTCTCCCTCTCTCCGTGTGTAGTGGAACGATTAAAGGTAATCTCGCACGATCAACAGAAAAAAGTAGATATCGCTTATTCTCTGAGGTGGGGTCGATGGTTCATTATACGGGGTGAAATTAGAAAATAATTGTACCCGAGTGTTTCCCGCGGTTTCAACCAACATTATTCTTCACGCCAACCACACTTTTATTTCTTTGGATTCTTTGCAATTGTGTAACATTTTTCGAACTGTAAATTTAATTAACTACCGATTATTTTAATATATAATTAAACCATTCTAAAATTTAATTTCATCTAAATATTCCAAGTTATTTTATATGATTTCACATCGTCTTTATTTTTTAAAATCTGATAATGTAAATAACTTTCTGATAGTATTTTTTAAGTACTTCCTTTAAGTTTCCTTTTTTTTGTTTAAGATTAATTCATTTAACTCCTAGGAGAATTGAATGGCACTGTAGAGCCTATGTACATTTCGTAATTATGTTTGCAATGTTAGAATTGCACGCGTGTATAAATATTCATAGTGGGGTGCATTTCATTAAATTGCTCGTGGGGTACGAAAGATTAAAAAGTTTATTAAATCACCAGATTAGGAAACGTCAGTCCCAATTTTTCCAATTGACCATAGCGAGTCCTCTGCATCTGCCTGCCCCACATCAGCACGTTACATCAGCTTACGTTACAAAATACTTAAGCAAATTAATTCCTCCGTAGGCCAGTGGCCAGAATTCTCCTTAGCGCTATGACTGACGAGCCAGCACGCACAAGAATTCCGCGGAGTTCAAATCGTTTTTTAGAAGAGACACAAACATGAAACGGAAAGAAACTTGACACTATACAAGTGAGCTCAAACGGTAATGTAAAGAATCGTTTTCTCGGTAAATATCAACGCTTGAGCTGACAAATGTTTAGGGAAATGTTGCATTCCGTCTTTTACAAAATTTTCCGTCTGATAAAAAATTAGAAAACAATGTCTCGCATAAAAAACTTCGCGAAAATATCGGTCCACGTACACAGCGGATACAAAAACGAACTATCGTATGATAAGATGTATATATTGATTTTTTCACAGAAAAATAATTTCACGTCCAAAAAAATTATTGAATCTCTTATTATCGACCGTTCAAAGGTACGTGCTTCGAAGAGATGGCCTCGGGAAAATGGCTGCTACGTCTTTATAGTTCGTGATATCGATCTAAAATTTTCAGCAAGCACTGTCAAACTATCGTATAAAAATATGTATATATTGATTGTTTTATAGAAACATAATTTCACGTATAAAAAAATTATCGAATCTCGTATTATCGACCGTTCAAAGATACGTGCCTCGCAGAGATGGCCTCGGGAAAATGGCTGCCTTGTCTTTCTAGTTCGAGATATCGATCTAAAATTTGCAGCAAGTACTATCGAAACATCATGTGATAAGATGTACGTATTGATTCTTTAAAGAAATGAAGTTGGAGCGCGAGAAAAAATGTTGAAATGTCCATACGTGGCAAAAAGGTGGGTGGAGAACATGACGTCGCCGGACGTGTAGACAAATGATATTCTCGCCATTATGGAATTACCGAGCGTCGGAGAGCACGCAGCGATCTCAACTATTAGATCGGTCCTCAGAGAGTTTTGGTCGATTCGCAGATTACGAGTCCCCGGGATGCAAGACTGACATGGCGGAGGGTTCGGCCGAGGAGGAACAGAGCAGTACCGCTGCGCCCGCTTCCCCGCCAGCTGATCTTCGCACTCTGAACACCCAATTGTCGCCGCCTTATCACCACCAGCCCCATCTCCAACATCGTCTTCAACCTCTGCAGCATCCCAACATGTTGGCGACCGCCGTACCGCCCCGGCACAGCCACAGCATGCTGTCTCATCAGGTGAAAATGGAAGCCGAGTTGGACGGTCCCTGCGACGTGCCATTGAATCTCAAGAGCGAGGTAAGTCCATGAATCTCTATCATCTATTGACCCTGATCGATTTTCGATTCGTTCTAATCGAACCGGGAACAGTCGCGCGACCGCTCACCCGCGCGCGCATATCCTTGACCGAAATGTCAATTGATCGACCGATTAATTATTTCGATGCCGAGTCATTAGACCGCCGATCTTCCTGGCAACCTTTTACACATTGATTGATGAAAGCGGATATTACCGAGATACCATCCTCATTCGATGCACTTACTAAGTGCAAATTAACAGCGAATCTGTCTGTTCAACTGTGTTCCGTTGTCGTTGATGTTTATCACGTTTTTAGTACGTACATCAAGTGGTACATCAAGATCTGCAGTCTAGCGATTAGTCAAGAATTAATTGGAATTAACGGTTCGGGTTCGGTACAAGAGATTTTGCACATTTAGAATACCACACTGTGTGCGGGCTATTTCTAATGATCTAGCTGCTGTGAATTTCTATTTGTTCCCAATCGTAAATTATTTATCAAGTTGTTCAGAAAGTAATTTCGTTTTACGTGTAGAGATGGCATTGCTTTCATTCGTTATTCTTTAATCTTCTTTTAAATAGCAACATCCTGTAATCGATTGCTATAAAACTCGTATCAAATGATATAGCTTTCATTTTCCCCTGAGAAAACGAAATGTCTTTTAGCACGACCTAATACATACACCAATTAAATCATTTCAAAGTCTGATTTTTGGCTACGAAGTTTCTGATAACATAATTGAGTATAGGGGTCCGTTGACTATTCCTGAGTATCTCCGCCATCGTCGCTCGCTTCACGGAGCTAAGATGATAACGAAATTATGCGCGGAGGATCCCCAGCGTGCTCGCCCCAGTTGATTAATAAGAAAGCCCATCGCTCACGACGATCGTCATACTCGTTACTAACGGTTTTGTGTGTCAATGACAGCCAATTGTCTGGTTAAGTAGCTGCCGCTGCCGCGTCTCAACCTAAATCGGCCAATGGTCTCTCTGACCTGTATACGATTAACGTACAAAACAAAGCGTGTCGAACGACTTCCATGTTGGATGGACGGGGTCAATGTACAGGCCTTATTCTTTCTTTAAGGATTGCACAACACGCGAGTGCGAATTCGACTCGGAATCTTTCGTCAACTGCATAACGCGGCCAGGAGAAGCAAAATTGCGCAATAAATTAATTCAATATTATCACTAGACAACGGACTTCGTACAGTCATAACGAAAACCGGTAAGCACAATTTCAAGCAGTGTACGTACTAAACAGATTTAAACACGGAAGAAAATTTTTTATTTTGCATAAAGATCCGCAGTGAAATTCTTTGGAAAGAATGCATTCTTTCGTTCTTTCTAATTTGAACGAAGTCAAATGGCTAATCGCGAATTCCTGAAGAACCTCGATCACTTTGATTCATACAGCGACTCGGTTTGTATAAATTAGCAAGCAGAATATCTTTTTTTCTGGTTATCGTGTTAGGAACGATACAATTTATCCGGAGAACCAGCGATAAGCGTTTCTTTGCAGCTTGTCACGCGATTCTTAATGAAACTAATTTATGTATCTCATTGTTGGTGTTCGCGGCGGATACACCGTTTCGAACGGATATCTAAATCGTCTCTTTTCCTTCAGAGACTGTATATTCCGGAATTTTTCCACCTGTCGTTACGGAGGGAGTCGCGCGAGCACACACACCTGAGAAGTCGGCGGCCGAACTAATAGGCCAAGATAGAAGCGAAACACGGGTTTCTCATTTGGGATTTTCATCAGGTTTCACAATTCGCCGGCTCGGTTGCATAATCGAACACGATTTGCCGGGAAAATTCAACGAGCCGTAAATCAACGGGATTGTGTACGGTCGCTTTCTACGACTCTGGTATATCAGAGTTTGCTCGCAGGAGAGGTGAAAAAGAGACAAAGGCGTTATCGGGCGAACACGTAAGTGGCCCGTTGTGCCAATCTAATCACCATACTTGGCGTATACATGTCCGCTCGAGCATTAAGCTCGCGCGGAACGCTGTTAGGTTATTAACAGAAACTGCCCGAAAAGGCTGCTCCCGTTAGGCGATCGGAGCTCGTGGGAAAATCGGGAATACTTAGCGGTAGAATGTCAAAGTTTGCTGCGGGTACGCGTGCGACACTAGCCTAAGGCTAGATCCACACTTCCCCGAAATCAACGGTAATTAACCTGAGCACCGGCAAACTTCGTTTTATAAGCTCCATTTTGAAAATGAGTACACGTAAGACGGTAAAATCATTAGTTAATTAATGCTTTTACTATTTTCTATTGCGCTTGTTCGTTTTCGACACAGATAAAATCCACAGTCTAATAATTACGCAGACGAATTAAAGACGGAATAGATTTTTATAATTATGGGTTCGGTGATCAGCATGTTAATGTCGTCGAGGCCGATGTGTGGATCCGGCATAAACGTTACCGAGAAAGACTTCCGCGTTCCATTCGCGGAGTAAAGTCTAATCACAGTTCGCAACCAGCTCCCCACTCGTCGTCGTCGATCATTTATTAATCCATAATCTGTATCAGAAAAGATCAACGTGTCAGCACTCTCGCCTTTGATCTCTCTTTCGCTCTGCTTGGATCTTATATATCGCGTATAATAATTGTTTATTACGATCCGCGGCCGGGAAAGCGGACCCAGTTACGCGCACCGTTTCAGATTTCGTTTTTGTCCCGCCTTGGAACGACGCTTAGTTGCGTGTAACGCGCGGAATTAATATTTATGGCAGCCTCGATGGACGGAATCTTTCACTCAGATCGTAAACGCGGAATTATCCGACCGTTTGTCGGTGATCTAAGCGCGACACGCTCGCGAGGTTCTCGGACGGTCGCGTGACTTCGGGATTTTTGCAAAAAATCATTTTCTTCCATTCGTTTACAATGTAATCGTTCTCATCAATATTTCTATTCCGAACAGTGAGCTGTTCCGTTGCAACAATAAAGTCCGCCTTTTTGCCGTTTACTTCCGTGCAACAATTTGCCCCGTTCTTGCGGTCATTTTCTCTGTCATTTGCAAAAAAAGTTAGACGAACATGTACTGCCTAATAATTTTAATAGAAATAGTGCAACAGTTCATTGTTCCCACGATTGCGCGAAGAAAAGTGTTTCACGCGAAGTAAATTCTTCTGTTGTTCCGCGGCAGTATCATAGAATAAACCGAGTTGATTATAGCGCAACGAGACGATTAATAAAAATATGCGCGAAATATTCGGTGGATTCGAGAACACTACGTTTAGCGTGGAGAGAAGTGAATTACCTCGAGCGAGATAAATTCTTTGAATCGCAACAAAGCAGATTTCACACAGCGAAAGGAGCGTCTGTTGATAAAAATATAGCCGGAAGATCGGAGGATTGCGCGTGTTGCGTGGCTTTGATCACGCGTTCCTGTTGATAATAAAATACGGGAGCAATTCTATAAATTCATTTGAAGTTTGCGAAACGGCTTGCCATAAAAATATTGCGCGTTAAGGGGTTAATGGTCTTGGTGACCAACCAACCGGGCGAGCCGCACGTCCATCGAATTCCCGGAGGATAATAGAACGAAACCGATAGAGTGTCCAAGGGGACGCGTAATGTCTCCTAAATTCTAATCGTCGCGGCATACACCCCCGCTCTCGCGGGTCATTAAAGTTCGACAAAGGCACTTTTCCACTGCTGCTGTTGATTCGCGTATAAAAAAAAGAGTCCGAGAGAGAGAGAGAGAGAGAGAGAGAGAGAGACAGAGTGGAAAAGAAACGGACAATTGGTGGTTGAACAATGCGCAACAATGATGCCAATTAGCCGACAAAAGGGAGTAATAGTGTACTGGAAGAGGAGCGATGTGCCGGCAGCCTCAGACCAGAGTCTCGAAAACAGCAGTCTCATCCGTTAGTCCGGTGTCCCTGTCCATCCATTACACTATTATCCCCTCAGCAAACACAGGATCCATCCTGGAGTCCACGCATGGACTTAATGCCCCGTCCCCAGGCCGAGTCTGAGGAGGGAGCCCATGCAATTTACGCGCAAAAGAACTAGGATGTATCGTGCCGGTTGCAAAAAAGGAATGCCGCTGCTTAACAGGGGTACAGCATACATAATAATGTCTGGCCCCTCGCGTTTCCCGAGGCTGGTGAAATATGAAGAGCTCCGGCGAGAAATTGTGATCGCCAAAGCAACCAGCGCGATCTCCTTGTTTATCCGTATTAACATGTCAAAGCTGCTTACACTCCTTTTCCCCGGCTTCTTTCTCTCTTTCTCCCTCCCTCCGTCTCTTCCATTTTTGATGTCGCACGCTCAGTCGTTTGAGATTTAAAGGTTCGGAAAATCAGCTCGCTTCGAGCAAGATTGCCTGCGGCCGCGAGCTACGCGCGTTGTCCAAGGAGTTGCTGAAATGTACTGTCATCACATGATCTGTATACTAGATCGAAATATCATCGCAATTTCAATGAACCAAACTAAATTCATTTTTCTTGAAAATGCTCCACAGCAGGATCGAAGCGTTGAGTTTTTTAATCAATTTGCAAAATTGCTGGTGTCTGTATCAGTGATCGAACCTGTGCGCCGATACCATCACACAATTAACCAAAATAAAAATTGAGTTTCTATAATAGTAATAGTATCGTTTCAGTCGCTGCTGTATACACTATAAATATTCCACAAGGAATGCTGTGAAATCCTAGGACGAATGAATTTCAAATTTATCGATTTCCTCGTCTTGATATCGCAGGAAACTTTATCGTTTCTAATTTGCCGCGATGACACGCGCACACGATTCTTCGCGAAGTCTCTCGATCTCGGTGTGTACAGTCCCGATATATCTCACGTGCGCGCGTGTGTACGTTAGAAGAACCTTGAAGGACTGGCTCATTGTATTCTCTTACTTATTAGCGTTACTGAATATCCATTATTCCTCGCGAGAAGAAGATATTCCGCAATTAAAAGGAACGGCTAATGGCATTGAGGGGGATCGTTAAGAATGCACCACTCGAAGGTCTGGTAATTTATGTTCATTGAATGGAAGTTCGAACGATTAGAATTCTATGTGGGCAAACTTCTTGCGCGTTGAATTCGCAAATTGATACCTTCGACTTGGAAAAAGTCTCTGACACTAGTATCCAATCGCCAGCTGTTACACTTTCGTCAGCAACTGACTGGCTCTCTCATTATTACATTGTCATCGTTTCTTCTGCTCAAGCGTGTCCGATTCAGAAATCAGAGACAAGAAACAAGTTACACCGATCCAAATACATTACGCAACTAACAATTTCAATACACTAAAAATAGCTACATATACAGGATGGGGCAATAAGTATGTCGACTTTGAATATTGCCGTTATTTGTAATAATATAAAAAAATTTTATATACAAAACTTACACAGTATAGATGGGGGCATATTGTGACGCAAACATTTTCTGCGTGGGTGGAGGCACAGAGGAGATTTCAAGGTCATATAACTTAATATATAACATTTTTTTATATTATTACGAATAACGGCAATATTCAAAGTGGACATAGTTATTGTACACGAACGAACAAACGAATTAAGTATCAACGAGGCAGCGATCATTACCGGACAATGGATAGCGACACCTGCGGAGCGGGAATCCGTTCAAACGCAGGTAATTAGCGCGCGTGGAGATCGAGAGCATCGAGTGACGCACCAAAATCTTGGCCCGTGGCGCAGAACAATCGGCAGGAATCGACGACATCGGTGAGATTCGATTGAAACCCGATTGCCTCGGTGAAATGAGCCATCGTGGGTAATGAGATCCGAGCGCGAAGCCGTCGCGTCGGCTGCTGCAACGGAGCTCCCCCTCGTTTGCCTTCAATCACTTTCTTGACAGATGCATTTACGGCTCGGGGTCCGGTGCAACCGTCAAGGTGGAATGCGCCTTGAGGCCCCCCGATCGTGCACCGACACGTTTCCGATGTCGATCGTTGCACCAAGAATTCCTTGTCGCAGTCGAAAATCCTCGTGACGATAAGTCGAGTGGTTACGTATCGGGCGAGGACGATTCTCTCTTGGCAAACCTCTCGTACGTTCTCTTTCCTCTCTCTCTTTTCTGTCCTTTTCCATCTGTCTCCGCTGGATCTCTCGTGAAGGATCACTGAAGGATCGTTCCGATCGTGACGATGCATCCGCGCGCTGTTTAACGGATTCTGATTTGCAGATATCGGCGCGCAGCAGCCGATTGCTGCAGTCCTCAACACTGTTGGAAGCACTCGATGCATTTTTAGTATCGTGTACCCACCGCGTATTTAGTTTGTAGCCGCGAGAGGTCGATGGCTGAGCGACGAGTGGCGGCTGGGAATCGAAT
This sequence comes from Lasioglossum villosulum, assembly GCA_963971365.1. Classification (NCBI taxonomy): domain Eukaryota; kingdom Metazoa; phylum Arthropoda; class Insecta; order Hymenoptera; family Halictidae; genus Lasioglossum; species Lasioglossum villosulum. The sequence goes on from OZ020501.1 coordinate 5,515,894, forward strand.
CGCGGATCCGCAATTTTCTGCCTTCCCTCCTCTCTGATCGTCAGCTTATACAGGAATTCTTTAGCTCGACTCTCCTGCGCGAACGACTCGCTTCGAATCGTACAGAAGCATTCGTGTCACGGGCTCGGTGCGTCCCTTTCAGAGAGAAGTATTGTTACCATCGCGGCATGAAAAATCCGATGAAGGGAACCGGCGCTTTCGGTTATTTCAGGATCTTTGTGGGATTCTCGGCTATTCTTGGAGCGACGCCGGTGGCGAGATCCCGGGGATGCGAGACTTGCGACTAATTAACTGTGGTCAGCAATATCTTTTAGTTAATTTCTTCTCGGTGTTGAGTGTAGAAGATAGTATACAGGTTCGTTCGATATTGTTCTTTTTCATTTTTTCATTATTGAAATTATAAAATCTATTCTAAAGTATATGAGGAAGTCTGTGTTTTTTTCTTATTTAAACATCCACTCCAGTGAAGCTCACAGGTTTTACTAACATCTAGATGAATTGAAATTTATTGTTAGTATTCACCAGTTATTTGTAGTGCTTGATTGATAGATTATAGATAGATTATAGTATATTATAAAATTATGTATTTTCTGTACAGCGTCCATATATTTGTTAAGCAACATTCACACTTTCAGAAATATTCAGAAAAGTTTGATGGGAAAGTCGAAGATATTTTTTCGACAGTGGAGAGATTTTCGTTCAGCTGGATAGCAAAGATTCGCAATCCACTAATCACAGTGTCCGACGAGCATAACATCCATCTCCTCCCCTGCTCGCCGCCATAATAGGAAGACACTATGCTCCTTCCGACTGGTGATTGCTGTAATCGACGTCAGCGCCGCGATTCACCAATTGTAGAACAGAACGCCGCTCGTCTTTCGTATACACCGGTATCGAGCGCCTATTATATTCCTCCGCGCACTACCTGGCAACCCTAATCGTCCGAGACTAATCGGAAATCAATCTCGTTCGCGCCGTAACCATTCAAACTCGAAAATTCATAAAACATTTCGAACACAGATAGCAGGGAAGTGGGAGCCACGTTAGCTCGCCGCTTTATGGAACGGAAAATCTCCGATTTTATGACGCACGATCATACTTGCCACTCGCGAAAGGTTTGCTCAGCTAATAGAAAAAAGAAAAAAAAGGAAACGGGAGAGAAAAAGAGAGAGAGAGAGAGAGAACCCTCGACAAACGCCGTTCGTGAAAGCAAGGCAGGCAGAACGACGTCGACGAAAACCTACAATAAAAAAGGTGCGGGGCAAGAGAGAAAGAGAGGGAATGGGAGACAAAGAGGGTGAGAATAGAGTGAAAGAGCGATAGATGAACGTCGGCGGGGGAGGAAGAAGGGTGATATCCCGTCGGCCGACGGCTCGTCTATTTCTCCCGCTTGCTATTCCCGGAGTGATGGAATGTTTATCAATAGATTAATCTCGGAGATCGGCGTGCGGCTCCGCACAATCGCTCGAGCGGACTCCTCGATTGCGATTAAACATAAAAGTATTATTTCAATCTGGCCCCTCCGCCACGTTCGTACATTCAGACTCGGTCCCGGTATATAGATAGACCGGACCGTACAGATATGTACCCACCTGTGTGGGCATCTGTGTCCTCCATGTCTGTGTCTGTCTGTGTCTGTCTCTATGTCTGCCGATGTGTGTATATACATATATATGTATATCCCTCTCTGTATATACGCGTACAGGCGCATACAAGCTCACCGATAGATCGGGCATTTTTCCATTAGATTGGAACTTGATTAAATTGAAAATCTGTCAATTTAGGAAAAAGCATCCGACAGCTTATATTGACGGTGGACATTATACGCCAGTGGCCAGGCAACGAGGCAGAACTCGTTGGCCTGACAACTCGCGCAGATAAAAACCTCCCCGTCGTCGCGGGAGGACCGACCGCGGACGGTGCCGACGCCGACGCCGGGCGTCGCGGCCCACGGGCCGGTTCGCTTTTCCCGGACTTTTTCGCCTTCCTTTTTGCACCCTTGTAAAATTAATTGCCGACGCTCTTTGAGGGCCACGCTCCCGCCCCGCTCTCTCTCTCTCACACGCACACTCTCGCAGATCCAACACCAAACCGATCCCAGAGATTCTGCGAGAGAACGCGTCCACGCCGTCGTCTGTCACCACCGTTCAATCTCAGCGCCGCCGTCTGAGCCGGGCATAGTGCGCGATAAAACTTCCCCTAATCGTCGATTTATTCACGGCTTGACTTGGTGGGTAACGTGATCGATTTGAACAGACTCGACGATGTTCTAGGAAGGTTAGCGTGATGATTAGACTGCGGATCTTTAAGGAAAATAAAAATTGTTCGCGTTGATTGCAGGATACACGAGCCAAATAAAAATTGTATTCTTTTTTTAATTATTCTAGTATACCGAAACGAATATATTGACGTCCTTAAATATTTTTAACGTGTCCACTGCTTTAAATTGTATGTGCCCATTTTTGTTATAAATGTATAAAATCCGTAGTCTAATAATAATTTTATTTATTGACTGTTTAGTAACGTTCCTGGTAACTTGATCGATTAGGCCATGGCGGTTTAAAGACGGATTGGAATGATAATTTTATCCATTCTTAAATTTATCAAGTGCCTGTTAACATTCAAGTCCGTTCCACATTGAGCTCTCACTTACATAATTAAAACGAGTAAATAAAATTAAGTCAGGAATGAAACACAGTTTCAGTCAGGCCAAGTAAACTTCAATTTCAACGTCATCGCTCAATGATTGATTCCTCTTAAATTACTTCGGGCTCGATTTAAATCGTTTTAATTAAACTTTAATGGGAGTTGAATTCGTAATTTTTGCAAAAGCAGCCGTGTAATATACACATCACGGACCCGTATCTTTTATCAGGTCAAATTGCTCCCCGATATATTTTCTACCATTTTGTCTGATTACATACATCACAATCTCCTCGGACATAATTCGGTATAATCAGTCGACCGTGGGCCTGTGGTCGCTAATGCGCCAGGCAGTCTCACTTAACTACAGATCGTTTCTTAACGAGATTCTAAGAATCTACTCGGAAAATGGTTATTAGAACCATGAGCCTCCTCAAATAGGTCTGTGAGGAAGCGGTGATCAATTACGCGATCATCGTGAGAATCTTTAATCCAGGGAATCCTTAACTGCTCACTCCGATCCAACAGCGTTCTACATTATCGAACGGTATCGATTTCATTCTTCCTGTGAAAAATTCTGCATTGACAAGAACTACCAATCCACACCCAACAAGAATTCATATCAGCATCAATTAATTTCAAGCCAATTACACCTGTCAATAGACTGTAGATTTTAATGCAAGTACAAATTTATTGAAAATCAATAGGAACAAAAGTCTCGGACGCTTTCAATCATTTTTCCATACCAAGTCGTAAAGACTAATAGACTGGCAACGATAACCATAACAACGCGATGTCCATCGCGCACGCGAGCGCGAAGCAAGCTCGGGAAAAGTTGAATCGACTGTGATAAAACGTGGAAGTAGTGGAGCAGAGTGCAAGTAGGTAGAAAAGAATAGTCGAGGGGAAATTAATTAAATGAATGAAGGTGAAATGATGAGATGTAGAGTGTACATATAAAAAAGTGAATGCGACATGCAGGGACAAGGTGATTCAGTGAATAATCAGCGGAATTATTAGACGTAGCACGCATCAACCCGTTATTAAACTGCAGCAGTAAGTAATTTCGTTTGTTTATCCGTTTGAATTCACTAATCCTGTTAGAGTGAAACCTTGTCGCAGGAAGTATCATGTTGTACGGGGACTTTGTCTGTAACGACTGGCGTGTCTCTTTTTCTTCCCTCTCTTCTGGACTTGTTCTTTTTTCTTCGAAGCTGTAAGCTAACTTCCAAGCACAGGTTCGGTTCTGATATCAGCGTCTTCTATCGCGGGTTACCTTTGTTTATTCTAATGCTACGCGAGAAAAGAAGCTCGTCGGGGCAGGGCTTAGCCGAGAGCTCGAGATAATTCGACGATTAGGCGGAACATAAGCCGGATAACATTATCTCGACTGATTTAAAACAGTATCTTGCGAGGAGTAACGCTAAGCACCGCGGGAAACGTGATTGCAATTCGCTTGGCCGTATATGGCGCCATTGTCCGAACCAGTTCGATGGTCGCCGTGCAATCGAGAACGTATTACGCTCCACGATAAGGCGTCGCGATTGCGGCAGATATATTTAATTGAAAATGCGGCCTGCCCTAACGATAATGCCGCGTACAGAATTCCACGGTGGCGCGCGAGCGGCCGTTATTAAATTATTTAAATGCCGCGATCGAATCGTGCCTGCCCTTCCTTTTGATAATCTCGGCCATTCAATTTTTTTACGCTTCGAATGCCTTCTCCTTCTTATTGGCGGACATCATCGGCCCGTGAATCAAGTGACTGGGTCAGCCTCGATTCACCAACACACTGCCACCAGTATCGTCGAGATTCTGCAATTCGTACAATCCTAACAAAAATTAAATAGACGGTGCTCTCGAATTTATTCCATTCTTGCGAGGAGCTGGCGAATAAATTGATAAATGACGAACCTCTAGGGCCGCATAATCAGTTGAAATAAAGAAATGTTCCTTAAAACAGACTGCGAGAGGTGTGAACAAAAATTCGCAGAATAGTCTCTCAGTTTCCAGGAGTTGTCTCCAGTCCGAATGACAATAACCATAATCAAGAAACGATTCTTTAGGCGGCTGCTCGATCCTCGTTCCTGTTAAGCCCACGGTTTACCCAGCGTTCCCTGGGGGCAGTGTACCGTCGTACCTGGCATCGTCGGTTTAACTCGGTCTCGTTACTCCTCGCGGAAAAGTTGGGAGTTTTACGTTTCTTGGTGGTTAAATTTCCGTGTCCGCGTCGCGTTGGCCGTTCCTCCGGGCTTGATTAAAGACAATCGTGAAACAGGAAGAGCCGCGGATAAGTCACGGGGCGCAATCGCACACCAGGACAGAGCCTTTTAAAGTAGGAAACTCCCCGGAAACTAGCGGCCGCACGGTACCTAGAACTCTCCGGTGCGGTGCCAAATAACAATGTTGAATCTCATAAACAAGGAGACAAGACAAATACCCGGCTGGACGGTGGTCCAAGGGCGCGGAGTGGACAGAGTCCGTTCCACCCCGGCCACCCAGCCACGGGGGATGGGAGATTCTGCTGGTAATTTCACGGTGTCTTGCATCCCTGAGCCACCCTCTCTTGCACCCTCTTGCACCCTCTGCCGGGCCCCCTCACCCCGTTCAGTTCGTCCAAAGCCTCGCGCGATACGTTCGCCGTATTCGTGCGCCCAGTCCCACATTATGATCGACGTTCGCCGCATTAATCGAATACGATCTGGACGCTTGCGACGCGTTGCTCGAATACCTGCCTCCTTTCACGGGCATCTACCTCTCAATTTTCCGTTCGATACCTGCACTACCACCGGTAATTTCCTGCGCTGTTCCAGTCTCTGTTTGCCGATGGTTATCTTGCTCCGCGCCTGGTAATTGATAAAAGTGTTCCTCCGAAACCGGTGTCTCATTTGAATTTCTGGCAATGTTTCCGCTGCAATTCGTTCGTAATATGCACTTACCGGTAGCGTTTACACGCAGCTTGTACATCTCGTACCGGGTGTATTATTCTGTTTTATGTGGAATATTCGCTGGAATTTTCGGCTAGGGTACGCGCATAGGTCAAGATCTTAATCGGAACAAAAATTATAATTTACGTCGTACCATATCTTCATTCGAAAATGAATTACCAAGATAATTTACAGGAAGAACGCCATCTTCATATTTGGTATTCATCAGCACAGCCGGCAGCGAAGTTGACTTCTATTAACGAATGAGTCACGCTGGGAACAACGTAGCATTTAAAAGGTAGGGTTTCTTCGACGATAATCGGAATGGTAGGAAAGCGTTGTGTCCGGGTCGAGCAACACGGTGTCTTCGTCGTTCCAGGGCAGCAGACTACGATGTCTGGAAGGGTCATCGGGATTTGCGCGAATGGCCGACGACTTAATTGATCGAGGGCCATAAGCGAATTAGGGATGACCAATGTTCCACGTGCGGAGCTCAGGAATAGCGTTCTGGGGTGGAAGACGCCGAGTTAATTCAATTCGAGGAAGGCTGAAGGGGTTTCGGGACGTCTCTCGCGAGACGTAAATTTGCGTACGACTGCCCCTTCTCCCTTCTGCCTAGCATCATCCCCAAGGACGATGGACACTCCGGCAAATTGCGTCGTTGACTCTGTCGTTCCCTTCTTCTTTCACCGAGTCACCGATACCTTTCTTTTTTTCCCAGCGTCGTCTGCATCGTCGTCGCCGTGGCCGAAGTCATAAATCAAATTACACGTTGAATGAGATTAGATTTCTGTTTGGCTACGTTCTGAGCCCTGGGTCCCGTGGATTCAACGAGGGTAAGGACTGCTGCGGTGGCCGTAGACCTTTCTCTCCTCTCTTCCTCGTCATAGCTACCGAACCAGCCTCTCTCCTGCGATGTTGCTACCGCCACTGCTAGCCAGCCCACGTGATAGTGTTGGGGAGAGAGAGCGAGAGAGAGAGAGAGAGAGCGAGAGAGAAAGACAGAGAGAGAACGGCAACGAACGCCGTGTCGGAGGTGGTGGTGGTGGCAGCAACGGTGGTGGTGCACTACGAGGTCCAACATTAGTTAACGATTAATCAAGGCGCTTGTAGCTCAACATATATCATTAAACTAGTTAGCGAAGTAGGGTCGGCCAAGTGTGCTGACCACTGGCTACCACCACCCACCACCCTTCAAGCTGACCAACCCCCTTGACCGAGCCCCCATCTTGTTTCCGCGGCCGATCCAACCCTCTGGCGACGTGCTCACGTACCGAACTGAACTCTTAGAGACTCCGAGTTCAACCTCGTCCCTGATGTTTAGCCCGTTTATACTGGCTGCCAATTGCTCGTTAAACCCCGGCAACGAGCAAGAGTTTCGCGGAGTTTCTGCGCGGGCCCGATGTCGAATACGATCGTTCCGCAATCGTTTTCGGTGGGGGTTCGAGAGAGCCATCCTCTCTATGCACGATCTTTCGTTTCGGCTACCGTGCCGCGTGTTTGCGCTAGCCCTTCTGTTGTAAATCGCAAGTATTCGCGGGAACTGTGCATCCCAGCTCGGGATCCAGAGGGAAACTGCACAGTATAAACTGGTGGTTGGTGCTCGCGTAAATATTCTCGTGTTCCACACGGGTATCACCGTTTCCTGGACCCGCGAGCCTTCCACTTCGATTGGACCGGGTCCTGTCGTCTCGTCTTCTCTCTCTCCTACTCCTTCTCTCGCGTTCTCTCTCTCTCTACTCTGTTTTCCACAGGTCTACGGGTTCTCTCCACCCCGCTCGTCCTCGTCTCTTCCAGTTTTAACCATCGAGAGACGGCCGCATAGCCTTCTGTGCGCCCGCGGGCGCCCCTTATAAATCCTGCAGGACTCCTGCAGGCACTAATGTACGACTGTTTGCGGGTATAACTTGGCCCCGACACGAAGGATAGGGGATGGTGTTTCCAGTACATGCTAAGCCGGGGCTAAAGGCTCGCTAGACCGAGCCATTCCTCACTGCCCTACAGACTTACACCTACCCCACCCCGGGGGCCTGTGCTTGTCTTTGCTTCTTATCCCTAAGCAAATGTGGTCACCGCGAGGAGCAGGGCGCAGGGATTTATTGATGGATTTACGACCTTGATGTTTAGATCTTCGAGGAAGACGAATGGAATCTTGAAATCGCGAGCGTCATTCGCGTTTAATCTTCGTCGGACCTCCTGGCTACACAGCCACGGGACAGACGATGTTTGTTCCCGAAGGATTGACGGGGACGATGGCCAATCCGTGTCTCTCCGAGAACCTCGCCAGGACACTCGCAATTAATACTAATTAGAGACGGTGACTGCGGCACTTTTTTCCCACGGCGAATTTAATCGCGTTGCCTCCGAACTGATTAGAATCGATGGACGATTCATTGCGACGCCGCTGATTGTTTCGAGATCCCAGATGGATTTTGTAGTTTGAATTTTAGGAATGTAATTAGTAAACTGCGAATTTTATGCATCTACGACGAAAATGGGTAAGCACCTTCTAAAGCAGTGAACGTATTAAACAGATTTTAAGTTTGATCAGATGATTGAAAGAAGAAATGTTCGTTTCACTCCTGTGTCTTAAAATCAATGCAAATAATTTTTGTTTTGCGTAAAGATCCGCAGTCTAGTAATTAAACAATTTATTCAGTGATTTTTAGACAGCGGGTTTTATACAGTCGCGACAGAACTGTGAAAACATTTCAAGAATTTAAAGATACTATTTTTAAAGTGTATCTCGCATAAAAGTCCGCACTCTGGTGATCATTATCCTTTTGCATTTCGCGAGTGTTAAATTCGCATTAAACGCGGAACGACCGTCTAAAGCGCGAAACGAACGCATAAAGAATGAATGGTAAAATGATGAACGAAAGTCGGAGGCCTGGTGGACATGTTTAACGGATGAGTTCGGTATAGAAAAGTATAGTCGGTCCAAGGGAATAATTTCGTGTAGAGCGAGCCTAATGACGCTGTAGGTGGTGCCGCCTTTGGATTATCGACATTTCGAGATGAAGCAGAAGCCCGAAGGGACTGGACACATTAATACCGTCGCAGGGAATCACTTGGCGAAGTTATTTGACCACCACTGTTCATCCTGGGAGATGGTATTAAATCCCTCCCCCGTTCTGCCGCCATCCTCTGGACCTACCTTCAGTGGTTCGGACAGACTTGTACCAAGGACCAGAGCTAGCTAGGCACCAGTGTCCGGCGGTGTCGTCGGCAAACGTTTGCTCGACAAACAAACTCAACTCCCGGTCCCGGCTTCACCATTGCGCGACTCTGTTTTACTATATAAATGAGATGGTCACCCTAAGTACGGGGTTGAAAGGGATGATACTGTACGTGTGTGCCCGGTACCACCCACCCGTTTTCCACCTTGACGACCGCAAGCGCCGATCCTTCATCTCTGCTCTTCAACCCCTCCTCCCCTCTACTACCTTCTGCTCCAAGGGTGGAAACTGACCGGTAAGAAATTGGTCCGTTGATTGCGAACTACCCCCGGATCCAGATTCACTGGGTAGTCGATCGAGAAAATCGTTTAAATGTTACTACCACGTTCCACGAATTTCAAAACCACCCCTAGTCGCTTCTAGAACTCAAGCTGATATGGAAAATTGATTTAGGAATATGGTAGTGGTTGATTTATTATACCCCCTGGATGCAACTCGACGAGTATCGAAGAATTAGCTGAGACTCGAATCTGTTTGATAAATCAATGTTTGGAGGCTTGGAAAATATGGTGGTGCATAACGTGAATGGTAAGCGATATAGTCTTTGCCCCCCTAAATATATTTTGTCCTGTTTTAACACTGTCCGATCCACATTATATCACAACTGCAAGGACAAGGAATTTAAAAATTGTAAAAGCTGATCTACCTCAAGATAAGATTTTAAAAAGTTATCAAACATTTTTATATTTACTTATTCTGGAAAAAGAGACGATTTTGTTTGATCAGCCACTGGTTAAATATTCTCAGATTCGATTATTTTATTTAATTTCATCAAATTTGGAATTATGCGAAACAAATACGGGGGATGTAAAGCTTCCCACATTTTATCTTAAACACAAATAACACAGTATTTGAAAAAGAACATAGCGGTTCTTTTCATCGGAATACATTATACAACATCGATATTAAAATTCGTTCATTAATTCCGAATCCATTCATTCATTAAAAAATTACGAACGAAGGCGCGACAAAGGAAAATCTCGATCGATCTTCACAATCCATTAATTAGCAAGCAAATTTACAATTTGAAAAATTCATTTGTATAATTACGAATCGAACTGAAAATACATTGTCATAAAATAATATTCAGCGAACAGGAAGTATACTACCATGAAATAATCTTCTCGTGTTTTATACGTACTCGTGCATCTGCTGCGCATGTCACGAAGTTTACCATCTAACAAAATGACATTTCTCGGAAGTTTATCCATTCTAATCTTCGTGAGAAGTCAATCGACCGATCACTACACCTTGAAACTTCAATTTCCATAATCACAGCGTTAGAACGTTTGCGTTATTAGCCTCGTTTGAATCCAAGGAGACGACAAAGCTATTTTTTATCTGATGAGAACAATCTCTGTTAATCAGTTCTCTTAAGAATGCATTCCAATGCAAGTATATTAGAAATACATTTATATATTCATTTCATAGCAACAACCAACAAATTTGCAGTGTTGTAATGCTGTTAAATTAAATTTGTATTTCAATAAAAAAATAAGTAATCAGTCTTGAAATCAAAGTGAATAAGTAAGACCGATGCCGAAGTTAATAACTTTTTCTGAATTTGTGCAAAAAATTAGCTATCCAGCTTAATTACGTGTTTATGACACAAGAACATTCAAGAATTAGAATGCTGTCTCCGGAATGAGTTTGGAAAGTCACCAGCCGTTCTTTCGTCCAAGAATAACATAATCCTCGAGCACGGTTCGGAAGCTACTTCGTATTAATGTTTGCTCCGATATCTGTAAACAGGCATTTACCTGTATCTCTGCTCAGAGGTGTAACTATCGGTTCGGCGAGCTCGCCGTGGATTTGAATGTTAGCCGGCCACAGGGATTAGGAACTTCCTTCGGTTGGGTCGCCCGTGCACACTGTTTGCGCTTCCCTATCGATATATCGCGGAAGGAAAAGAGAAATTCGTGGCTCGCTGGTTCCCGATCCGTGTTGATTCGAATATTTCGCCGAGGAATTGCTCCGAGGACCCTGGACAATCGAAACTTAGCTTCAATACATCTTCGAATTACACTGTTATCTCTAGTAATTGCTTATTCTGCTTATTTAATATATTCGCTTGCCCTCGAGTATTTAATGTCGCTGTACAATCTCAAAGTTAGGTCCAGAATCTACGTGATAGAAATCTACGGACGACCACAGAAGCTGGATCGGTATTTGTTTAAATCTTCTGGATCTTCGTTGCGATCACACCAGTGTGCCATAATCGACCTGAAACAGTTATTCGGACAGTGTGACGTCTAGATCGTTAACGATCTTAAAAAGTCGCGGTACAATCTCAAAGTTAGGTCCAGAATCTACGTTGTAGAAATCTGCGGACGACCACAGAAGCTGGATCGGTGTTTGTTTAAATTTTCTGGACCTTCGTTGCGTCCACGCCAGTGCGCCATAAGCGATCGGCATGAGTTACTCGGACAGCGTGACGTCTAGATCGTTAACGATCTTAAAAAGTCGCGGTACAATCTCAAAGTTAGGTCCAGAATCTACGTGATAGAAATCTGCGGACGGTACAGCGTTGGATCGGTATTTGTTTAAATTTTCTGGATCTCCGTTGCGCCCACGCCAGTGCGCCATAAGCGATCGGAATGAGTTATTCGGACAGCGTGGCATTCGGATCGTTAACGATCTTAAAAAGTCGGTGTTGTATGTCGATCGGCGGGGAATCGGCCGCATAAATTCTAATCAAATTCGGCCGATCCGTAACCGCAAAATAAACGGTAATATATCGGCGGGACATCGAACCGCATAGTTTCCCCGTGAAATATGCAGTGGCCCGATCTTGCCGGTGGCTTATCAGTCGGCTCGCGCCCTACATCATCGTATTTTTAGTGTTTGTCATCGGGGGCACCCGTTCCGCAATCATCTATATTACGCTGTTTGCTCAGATACGTAACGTAGGGAGGAATAAAAAGGCCGGTTTGCAAGGATTCATTGTGGACGATAACGCGCTAGTGAGCGATGACACACCGGCATTACCGTAGATGACAGAGTGGTCGGTTTCATTCACACGCGTGCGTGCGAGCCGGCTACGCACATGTGTCCGCCTCTCTATCTCTCTTGGCTGCGGGGGTGCTTGTATGTGTGTACGAACGTGCGTGGACGCGGCCGGTTAACTGACGCGGAATATTTACATTGTGTGGCGGTGCAATTAAGCCTCGTATCCGGCATCAAGCGTAGGAAATTCCGTGCGGACTAACACCTTGCTGCTCCCTGCGCTTTCATGCCGCTTGCTTCTGTCCTTGTGACAAGCCGACTGTTTCGTGCCCGACACCAACTTCCAGCAACGCGTTCTTTCTGCCTTTCCGTTTCGAACGCGACCACCGTGGACGCGACGCCGCCGACAAGTTTTGCAATTTTTCGCACCCTCGATGCCAACCTCTCTCCACTTTTTCACATTTCTCTCGAATCCAGAAATGTTCTCGCTCTCTCTGGAACGATCAGATCGCCATTGGACGCTCATCGTTTCATTAGTTGAATGATTTGCAATTGTAAATTCACAATTCCTCAAGTTGATGTGAAAAAAATGAAAATTTGATGAAATTTTATTCCACGTGCTTGGAGCCTTATCATATTCATTTCAGCTTTTATACATTGTAAACTTTTACTACAATCTTGATTTTACCATACGGTACCACTCCAGTAATAACTATACTGCAAACTACGCTGCAGATGTTCGCGCATTTATCGCGTTTCCTGATTCGTGTAATAAAACGAAGATTTGAACAAAGTTTACAGTTACGCGCATATTTTTATGAACATAATAAAACTGTTTCTGTAGGGGATCAAATTATACCTTCTTCATAGGGAAGAAATGAACATAAAACGGTTACTGTACAGGATAGCGTTACACCTTCTTCTCTTTCTTGTAAATTAATGTCTGAACTTGGAGGTTTATATGATCAAGTGGGTGGTAGGTGATAGAAAGAGCAACACGCGTAGAGGTTTTTAAAGCAACGAACAATGGGAAAGGAAGTTCGATCGGTGGATATCGATCAGCAGTTTCCAGCGGAGGGTGTAACTGTTTCTACCGCTCGTAAGGGAATTCCAGGCTCGAATCGGGTGGGAAACGCTTGGGGAAACGTTTCAGAGAATCGTTAACGTACCCTTGACTCGAATACACCTTGCGGATGATTGCCCCCGGGGGCTCAGCAAGATGATTGTCCGTGCATAACGGGATCACGTGTTTTTCACTCGTTTCACGACCATCATTCCGCTGAAATCATAGTACAACATGTGAAGAACAACCTCAACACTTCCATAAAATTCAACTCTTCCCTATCGATTCCCGAATCAATCCCGTCATCCTCACCAGACATTAATTAAATTGCTTATACGAGGACACCATTGTGCTCATTCAAATGTATTTGTTAGTGGATATTTATTTTTGAACTATCTATTTTGCGATAGGATATAACTACCGAGCTTGAAATAATTCACGTCCGCCCTATTTTAATTATCAAAACGTGACGGAGTGTGGCGTCCCATAAAAATATAATCCAGGCACACGATGAAACCAGTTTGCACCGTAAAGGGTCGGAAAAAAACGAATTGATTATCCGCATAAAGTCGTTCTTGTTAGCTAGCTTTCCCGGGCTCCGCATGATGAAAATCTCAACAATTGGAATTTACATTTTTCCGGTGGATTTGTGAAAATTATATCGTTACGCGGTGATATAAAAGTCCCGAGGAACGTATTAATTTGATGCGTCGCGCGACAACAGTTCACTCCGCGCGAATTTTTTGTTCTTTGACGGCGAACTCGTGACTGCCAGCAGTTTTGCATAAAACATTTCGAAAGGGAATATTTGTGGGAGCATTCTAACGTTCTGATAAAAATTTGATTCGGAATGCAGTCGCGTTACACCTCGAGGAATATTCATCGAGACGACGATCAGCAATCTCAAAAATCACTTCTCAATAAATTAATAATTATTTAATGCATTCATAATTACATTCCCGGATATAACCAATTGCAGTGGTGAGTGTTCACTGTGAAAATTCTACGCTTGTAAAATGTAAATTAGGTAAAAACTTCTGCAACTAGAATGACACATATACGTTTGTATTATAATGTAACACTTCCCGGACATGTTTCGCTGCGTTCGAGAAAAACCGTCGGCGAGGAACGCTCGATTTTCCTCGAGGGCAATAATGACCGAGTTCGGATCGAAATAACTCGCAAGTTGTGCAATTACGAGCATAATCGCGACATCCATTATGCTAATGTCGCCGGCTCGCATAATTCGTGCCCGTTGCCAGTCTTAATTCGCGAACTTTCGTGGAAGGAATGAACGCGTGCGTAAAACGGTTTTCGTTTTACGAGCTCCGGAACGATTTCGGCTGGTTCGGTCCTCGTACACGGAATTCGGAAACACCCAGTATATGTGCCCATAATTATGGAACTGGTCTAAGTAAAAATTAAAAACACAAATGAATTTATCAGTTACTCCACATCGTATTATTTCAAACTAAATTAATTCAATGTAATTTTTACGATATCGTCAAAAATGAACCGTTGGATAGTGCTTGTTATTTCAACATTACATGGAATTCATAATTATAAATTCTTGGCATCAAATTAACGAAGTTGCTTGGAATACTTCGCTTGAAATTTGTTGGTATGAGAACAAATAAAAATTTAGTATTACGAGTAAGTAGACCTGTTGGTTGGATCGATATGAAAAATATTAGAAATTAAAATAATGACAGAACTTTCACTATAAAGGTCTTGATTTTTTCTCGAATACGATTCTATAATTTGGCAAATGTATTTTGAGTGCATATAAAGAAAGAAAATAGTTTTTCGGACGTGTTAGACTAGAACAGCCCGTTAACGGTTGTTCGGAGCGGGTGCGGAAAGGTTTAATAAAATACTCGGAATGAAAAACGAGAATCGTAAACCCAGTCCCAGGGCCTTTCGATATTTTTTTTCCCAGGGTGTCGGGAGGGGATACAAGTTATTACGCGACGCTTGGCTCAGACTCGTTTGAAATCCCCGAAGCCATTAAAATAGAAATGGGAAACTCGGCCCTCCCAATTTCAGCATAATATTGTGATTACGATATGCAGAGACGCTTATATATCCGCGCGGCACCGGACGAATGCCCCTTGCCCAGTGTACACCGCCACCCAATACCAGTATCGCCCTTCTCCGCAGCTCCCCATACATTTATTCCGGCATAATCGAGCTCTCACGTCATTATTCCTCCGACGCCTAAATGTATATTTTAATAATACATTTTTCTCCCTGCATCACGCGAAATCCGCCTTTGTTTAAGCCTTATTCCCCAAAGTTACCCCTTGCACGATTCCTCGAAGCACCCCTATTTCCAATCCTCCATTCCACAGTTTCTGAAAATTCTTTCACATATCGTCGGCTTAATATGAAAACTGTTATGCCTCGAAGCTAGAAGAATTAGTTTGATGCTTTTGATTAGTCATTGACAATAGTAGCAAAATAATGTCGCTTTGAATCGTTTTCAATGCCTCCTGTAAAATGTACTTTTTTGGATTTGGGAACAAAATGAAAAAATTTGTATTGAAAGCGCTGTAGACCAATTTATACTTAATGACGAAGAAAAAATGAAGTAAAAATCGCTCAACAAGTTCTTATTATGAATAAAATAATAACCTTTAAAAAAACCTATTGGAGCCACTAAGTCTGTCGACATATATTTGCAAATAATAAGACAACAGATGTTACTAGTGAGAACAGGACGTGCAACGCTTCCGAAGAAGCGTGCAAAATTCCTCTGCAACAGAACGGCGACGCAGATGGACGTGCATAGTTGGCCGAGGAGTAGAATCAGTATCGTGAGACAAGCCAGGCCAGCAACCAGTAGGGTGGAATTAAAAAATCCCGACTACCCAGAAAACAGAACTATCGCAGTACTTCCGCGGCATCACCATAAATCCCAAGTGTATGGGCTACGTAGGTCGTATTCGCGCGTGAGATAGTGCTGCGAGTGGAGAATGTATCAAAATCAGGCGCGAGGTTGCTTTATGGACGGGAACGCTCGTAAATACGCACTTCTGGTACTCCTACTTGGCTGCGAAACGCCCGGGACTCGAGAGAAACTGCCTGGATAGGTTCGCCGATAGAGAAAGGGCCACGGAATAGCTTCTACGGGATGCTAATAAAAGATAGAACCGGCTAGATAGAGACTCGAGGAGCACACGATATCGTCGAGAGACCCACCCTCTTCGCTCCCATTGTTTCACAGATCGTCGTCGTCTTGTGACCAACGTCACGGAAGGAACAGGAATTGATTGCTGAGAATCCTCGGTTACACGAATAATTCGGGAAAACACAAATTATACTCGCGTTCGCTGATCCCTTGCGGATCCCGTCTCCGTTATTTACTTCAGTCCCGAGCTATACTTTCAGCAGTAGGTCATTCCCATACCTGTTTAATTCTTCGGGATCAAAGTACCTTCGCAAAGATCGATTAGGTATGATTTTCATTCCTCTGGAACAATAGCATTACATATAAATTGCTGCATAAGGTACATGTCTAATCTGTGCCCTATAGACTGATTTTTAATATGCTTAGACAAACTTGTAGAATCATCCTCGATCATTTTCCTTGAATTTTCCTTGAAATGATTAGACAGGAGTTGCAAATTCACAATTCTATAAGTTTCGGAATCATTCTGGATCACTTTGTGGGTGATCGAGGGGATGAAACGTAGAGGGGTTGGAGTGGAGAAGACGGCTAGCCGGATTCAATGCCCACGAAATATCGATCGAATTATGCCGGGGCTAATTGGAAATTAAATACATTAGGTGTCGATGGTCTTAGATACACTGCCGGCGATGTCGTTGCCGGCTGTTTTACGGGGAAAGAAAGTTCTGCTGGAGGGAGTCGAAAGTTTACTTCGGTCGGTGGACGAGGGGTTGGCGGTTGGTGAGAATGACTCCGAGAAGTTAGGATCCATGAGAAAGGAGTCTGTAAAGTTGCTGGAACTTTTTAGCAAGAATTAATCACCGGAAGATGGTGACTGGTCCTTATTAAATTGCGACCTCGCCATTTATTTCGATGCGGTTAGTCCTAACGATTCAATTTGCGGGACCGGCATTATGCGAGTAAATTATACGGAATGACATCCGCTGTTACTTAATACCCTGCTCGTTCTCGCATATCTCCAGAATTAACGCGATATTTTACAGCGTCTACATACGCACGCACAATTTGTTATCCTGTAATAAAGTTTCGAAAAAATGTATTTTTCATCGTTCTCTTTAAGTTAATTGTTTAGCACTTGTACTTGACTAACTGCAACTAAAAATTTTAAATCCCCAGGCATCTGGGGTTAACCGTGACGGTCGACACGCGCGATACTCCATAATTCAGGATTTCGAGGCTCGTCGGAGGGCTCGCTTTAAAAATTAATTAACATAATTGGGCTGGTTCCCCGCGAAACCGCTTCCGATCGATCCCGTGTTCATCTCTGTCTGGCGTAGCGCTCGAAGTCATTGAATCGGCCGACCGGAAACGGTCGAAAATACGGTGACGTTTATGATGCTATTTTTATGCGGCGCTAGGTCCGCCCTCCTTAATTCGCCCGCATAAAACCGTTCCCGATGTTGAATTCAATTTTCCCAGCGGCGCGGGACGGCCGCGGGAACAAAAGAGACAAATAAAAATGTGGAAACTATAGCCTGGGGGGTGGGGGAGAGTCGGTGCGGTACAGTGGGGAGTGGGCACAGAGGCAAAGAGTGTTCCTCGAACGAGCGCTGACTCTCTCCTCGCGACCGAATCGAATTAATCCGGCGCAAAATTAAATACACGCATTCTCATTATTACCCGGACAAAAACTGGGAATTCTCGTCACGCGTGCGTCCCCCCACCCACGTACACGCACGCACACGCAGACACGTCGTGGCGCCGCCGCACTTTTTCCACCGAAAAATATTTTTATCCCCGGCCAAATAAATTATCCCCGCCGTTAATGAATATGCGCAAGCAAAATCGCCTGGCGAACGGCTCGCGATCGAACGAATAGCGGCGCCCTCGTAAAAATTCGACGCGATGCTGAAAACGTTCCCGACCAATGGCGGCCCGCCCATTGATACTGCCGATGACGCGCTCTGCCACGGCTTTCTCGTTTCCCTGACTGTGGTAATGTGGATTCGCTGTTTTTTCTTCTCCCGTTTTTTGGCCCCGGCGATCCTGAGTACGGATTAATTGCTGCTCCCTTGCTGATTCGATTTTTTCTCGGTGATGGCTGCTGAACCTCTTGGTCTGTCACTTTTTCTACGAATACGGTAATTAGAACTGCTTTGGCCGTTGTAATTTCAAAGTGACCTGTATACTGCGGTCAATTACGTTTAGGATTAACATCTACGTATTTATGTTTTCTTGGTCACAAGACTTTTCTCATGCATGCCTACCGCTATCTCAATCTCGGTCAGCTCAAATGTATACCTCTACAGTCCGATTGAGTACAAGGAATTCTTCCAAGATTTATGGCTGTTACGACTCGGCATCTTATAGTTCGAGCTGTTCAGTATTCAGAATAGTGTACGTCTACCATACCATTGCTCGATCACGTGTGTAGATCTCTTGAAAAATAGAAACAGATTGAATACGAATTCTCTGCGTCTTGAGGAAAATATTAAGAATAAATTAATTGTATTTAAAATGATGTTGGAAAATGAATTATCTAAAGTTTCGTATGAATTCAGGCTGTTCAGTATTCAGAATAGTATACGTAAATACCATTGCTTGATCACGTGTGTAGATCTCTCTTGAAAAATAGGGACAGATTGAATCGGAATTCTCTCCGTCTTCTAGGAAAATATTAACAATAAATTAATAATATTTAAAATGATGTTGGAAAATGAATCGTCTAAAGTTTCGCAAGAGTTCAGGCAAATCTGATGAATGTAAGGAACGACGTGTCGCACGATTCACAATTTCTGACGAGGGAAAACTCGTCCGAGTCTGATCGCAGAACGTCCCATTCTACTTAGCATCTGACAAATTATGAATTGTCTGCGAAAAGCCAAGAGAAGCCTTAGCGATATGCGGCCAGGTGCCTCATTACATCGCTATTGACCTGGAATCCTTTATTATCCCTGGTACGCGGAGACGTAATCCAGGCAGTATGGCACGCGGGGGTAGAAGCGAGAGACTAGCGCTCATTATACCACGGAAAATAATCATTATGCCTATTGACCGACGCGCAGGGGCAATTTTATATTTTCTGCGTACCGAAGTCGTCGGTGAATACGTCTCTGATGACGATTAGTGGCCCCCGGCATCCTTAATGACCACTCACACGCTCGTCCAACGCGACGCTGTGTATATGCTTGTGCGTGGCCCCGCTCGCATGCGACGGTGACACGGTGCCTGATATCTAGATCGTTCTAGCCAGCTGAATGTGATGTTTTCACCGGAGAACATTTAATTAGGCGTCACGCGAGTTATCAACCGAGAACCGACAGATATTGTTCTGTTCGGTGTTCTTGGTTCTCCTTTTTTTTCTTTTTTTCGTTGTCCCCCATTTGTTTTTTTTGCGACCTGGATGTGTACAGAAAGCGAGCTCAAGATTGCTGGATCGTGTTGATCGTCGCGATACCGACACTGGGATGTTTGTTTTCCATCAGACGATCACTGACCTGAATCAGACAAGCGTAGAATTGAAAAGATCAGAGGAATTTGGAAAATTCCTGCCTAATTACAATTATTAACAGGATTTTATTTAGATTTCATAGGGTTTCCATGATAAAAATATTTGTCGGGAAAACATGTTCCTAAAGTCCAGAATTGTAAATGGAAAATTCAGAAAATAATATTTCATCTTGAAGTTTGAGAAATGATCGATTTCGCTCTACTTTACGTCAGTTGCCTTTTCGCGAGAGTACGAGATGAGCAGCGTTCCACAGCAGGAAGCGTAACAAGTGATTTGTAGGTCGGATTGTTCCGTGGGACAGCCGCGGAACAGTTTTTCAGTCGTCTCGGTGAGAGGCGATCGAGTGAAATTCGAGATTGGAGGTAAAAGCCGGGTGTGATGGACAAAGAAAAAGCGACGCCAGGAATTTTAAGTGTACGGGGCGCGTCTCTCCAGCATCAGGAACGATCCGTTCCTGAATGCCCGTGGACGAGGAGAGTGGCAGGGGTCAGAGAAATTGGCCCAACTGGTGATTAGCTGTTCTCAGTATTCCTAATGATAGATCAAGTGGCAGCATATACTTACTCTCGTTCATTCCCGTTTCCACGGGCTCGGACCGATTTCAATGAAATGCTGCGAAGGTAGTTAAGAAACCGCGTGAGAATTCCTCGATATCGAGCATGCACCGTAGAATGTGTGGAGAAGGATTGATCCACAAATCGGGACTGAATCACTAATAACACATAATTAAACTTGACGACTTTCAATATTACTATCCCGCTTAATCGCTGCGTTAAATCTTGCTGCTAATATTTCATTTAATGAAAATAATCTCCGGCCTGTAGAAAGCGCTCACTATGCAATAAGAACATTTAGTTGGTAATTAAATCCTGCGTATCTATCGCAGACATTTGTACAGATACGTTCCCTATTTTTCTCTACAGTTAATAACTTCTCCACAATTTTGTTCACTACCTGTTACAATAGGCACGAATATAATAATTAATCAGTGTACGAAGCAGACTTAAATCTTCTAATCTATGACAGTTTTAGCTCCGGAAAAAAATTGTTCGCACTCGTCAGAGACGTTCGAAGAAAAATAGTAAAAATCCTCCGCAAAAATCAAGAAGCAACCTACGCAATAAAAAGAAGCTACAACCTACAAATTGAACCGGAGAAAATCGCCATGCTAGACAACAGCCGAGTCAAACGTCGGAGCCACCTGTCTGAATGATCTGACCCCCGAAACAAAGCAGCAGTAGTAGAATCGTTTTGCGAGTGGAGGGGTTCTCAAGTTGCTAATCGCGAGTCACGCGGAAGCTCGTGGCGGTTAAAACCCGAAAGCAGATTGCGTTTGTTGGTGGTGGTGGGTCGTCGGTGTGCCCGCATGTACGTGCATTAAAACGAGTCCATCGCCGCGGGCGTTTCTCTGTCGGAGCCGTTGGTTCGCGGGGACACCGTTTCTTTCCAGGGTAATGCCGTGTGCGGTGAATCATTATTTATTTTTGTGTCTCACGCTGTCGGGTGTTCCGCGGACGAAACAGCAGGAAGAGAGCGAGGGTGGCGTCCAGTGGTGAGAACGAGCGACACACGGTGCAAAAAAAGACGCGGAGCGAGAGAGAAAAAGAGAGTGTGTGTGCGAGGGTGGAGGTGACGCGCGAACGCGGACCCGTCAAGAGAGCAACAAAGAGACGGGCACGGACTGACGGACGGAGATGGAGGACGTTAAAGGGGGAAAGGGCGAAAAAGGGGCGAAAGTCTCAGTGTGTGTGGGCGATGCTCGGAGGGGAAGAGAGGATGCTTCGGCGAGCGTCGCTCGAGTAATTATTACGGATTTTCCGGATCTAATTCTCCGGACGGTAACACGACACAATTCACTCACGCAGATTGCGCACGAGAGGATGTAAATTCCTGTCAGTCGGACGGTCCATTTCATCTCCTCTTTTTCGTCGGCTCCTAACCGACACCGAGGTCGACGCTGGACGATTATTCGGTTTTCCACTTTCTCCTCTCTGCTCCCAACCCCTCCACGCTCCGGTCGCCGAGCTGCGCCGGTTCTCTGTCTGACTTCCGCCGATGCTCTCTTTCGCTCTCTCTCTTTTTCTCTTTAACCTTCTCTCTCCCCTTCTCTTGCTCCGTTCCGCTCTCCACCTCCGTTCTCGGCTTTTAACCGCGATTACGGGTATCTCGAGTAGGCCTCTCGAGATCGAAGTAAAGGTGATTCGTGTTTCCTCGTCCGCCGATTTCCTTCGTGCTCGGAATTCAAGGTTACCGCCCCCCGCACCTGAATATTACCTGAATTTCCTCTTAATAGAATTTCGGGCTTCGTCAGCCCGATCCCCTCTTTTCACTCGCTCTATCTCCCTTTCTCTTTTTCTCTTCGGTTGAAGTTTTTTGATCTTTTTGCCCTGCTCTTCTTTAATCGCTCCTTCCGCCTCGCTCTTTTCATTCCGACCATTTCCACCGGGCTTTTCAACCGGGGATAAAGCCTGATCTCGCGGTGATTCTACTCGACTACCACTTCGCCGCATATCAGTTACCGCGATTTTCAAATTGTTACCGCTTCCGATGTGATTCTGCGCTGTTCATCGCATCGGGGAACTTGCAGAGGCTGTACTAATCGTTTTAAGATTGTTGCAGTCCTCTTTGAGAGAAGACAAACAAGAGGAATCTATTTCACATTCTAAATGTCCAATGTATTTTTTTAAAAGAATTTTTACTTCAATTATTTTTAATAGCTCCTTATAAAAGCTTTCCAAATTATACAACTTTTGGTACCTCCTTGAATATAGGTTTTCCAAGTTATTCATACCAGTTGAATTTATGTCACTCTTTCAAAACACTATTTTAATGCATTTGATTGCAATGCTTTGTTGAATGAAATGAATGAAAATTTGGTTCAAAGTCTAATCAAAATTGATCTGCATGATTGGTATGAGATTGTGTTCAGAAATGTAGAAATCAGTTTTAACTGTTGCATCGTACATGCGCGTACAGATTGGAATTTCTAGAAATGCAACAATTAATTATTTCGAGAGGAAAACACGTGAATAATGAGCGAAGAAAATGAGTATCAGAGTTGCTTATCGATCGGCAATGGAACTGGTCGTTTGAACTGTCGATCGAATGTGGTTAGAGTCTCGTGTCTTCCGCGATGCAACGACGCTGCTGCCGATCGTCGTGCGTGTTTCGCCAATTTGCATTCCGAGAAGTCGTTAAGGATCGTTCCGTAATAGGCGCGGCTAAATTCGTTCCGTCTTCCCGGAACCGACGAGACCAGTTCAGCCGTTAATGTAGCTGCTTAGAGACAGTTGTAATTAGCGCGCTTAATGCCTAATGATTTATACGCGGCGTTCCCGCGATTTAGGTTAAACGGTGCAGCACGTGTACGTACGCGTTCGACTCCGTCTCTAACCCCGCGCGCGAGTACATCCTCCAGCTGCGACGTCGCCGTCGCCAGGAAAGCTTGATATCAGGTTATTGATGTTTTGTGCACCCCTGTAATCGATACTCAAACGCGGATGATGAATATTTGTCACGTGTGTTTATTATGTCGCCGCGTACGCTCGGTCTGTGTGCTCTTCATTAAATCAAGGGATAGAATTTGTAACGAGTACCGGGCTCAGTTAGAAATCACTTATGTTTTCGTTTCGTAAATTTATGTCGTTTGAAAGTTGACGTTGATCGACTACCTTCTCCTCCCCACTTGATCAAATGAAACTCAGTTTAAACTATTATTTCTACCGGCTCGCTGATATTCAGTAATTCTTCATATCTACCGTGAAATTTTGTTTCGATTCTAATATTTTATTAATATAATAAACAAGTCAATTTCACGTAGAATGTTACGGAAGGAAACGTAGCTGTGCATTTGCGAAATGAAGAATGTTCCCGGGATGATTGTTTAATGTAAAATGCAATTTACTACGGTCCTCTTTCAATTTTAATATTGTAGACTAAAAACTGAGTGTTCAAGAACGGACTGTCACGAGTTATTGATTCGATTAAACTTTTAATAACCTATGGGCAATTATTGTTCACTTCGAGTGCAAAATACACCCGGAAGGAGTGTAATATTATAATTGAAAGTGTGCTCGGAGTGTGGGCAACAGTGTGTTCGTGAAAATGAATTTTGTTCTACGTCGATATCTCGATTGGTTCCGGAGATATGGGGTTCAAAGTTGTGCGTGAAAACTAGCACCGCGTTCTCGTCGTAGTACTATGTGAAGTAATAGTGATTGTAAAAACAGTTCATTCATGATTGTCATTGATAAACGCGGGTTCCACGTTTGGGCCAGTTTGTGAATGAATGCGAGAGAGAAGTCCGAACGCACGAGCTAGAAAAAGATAGGAAAACCACTTAAAACACCCCTTTGCTGTGTACGACGATATCTCGGGAACCGGAAGTCGTATCGGGATGAAACAAAATTCATTTCAAAGGGGAGACTTCCCTGCTTCTAGCCGTCGTTAAATCACGTCCCCACCATACGCGGTTCCCGAGTGAAACGGATTCGAAGTTTTAATCATTTTAATACGCTTCAACACCTCCTTTATCGAATTGAAGATTAATCAACATTCGAGATCACAATTTCATTAAATATACATCACCCAGGTTATAAAACCGTATAAAAATCACTTATCGAGGAAAAAAAGTTGTTGTTAACGATATCTGGGAATAAACATCCCACAGATTCTAAAATAAAATGGAATTCTCGTCTGTGGAAGTAATAATAATTATTCGAGGTGTATTTATATTGATATTTATGGAGAGAAGACTTTTTCGATGGAATGCGAAAGCGCACAGGAAAAATTGTTTAGAGATTGGTTTTGCAGTAGCAAGTTGGTAATGAAGTGCAGAAATGATTATTGAAAAATTCCGGAAGCTTTCGTAACTATTATATTCTCGAATAGTAAATGGAGAGGTAAACGATTACATTTCGCGGAGCATCGAGTAGCTGCGGCTGCCGATGCGTTTAGTTAATCGCCTAATTGGATTACAAGAATTAAATGATGTGATTCGACGAATCTGTAGGCGAGCGTTAGCGAAAGGTCATCGAGAGGTCTGGAGAAAATGACGTTGAAGGCGAGCCGACGCGTACCAGCTGGATTCGAAACCCGCCAATCGATGATCCCGGAAGAAATTCCTGTTGGAAAGGGTGTTTGCGGAGCGCGATGACTGGTACAGTCGATTGGTTCGCACGAAATTCGAGTTAATGGAGCGCGCACGAGTAATCAGGCTGGAATTCGAGTTCATCACTTTCTCGATGACTCGGGTCATCGTTCAGCGGGCTAGTGTTATCAATCGAAAATAATAATTTCTTTGTCAACAGTCGGTCGGCCGTTTCCGCGATATTTGTACATTTGCGTGCGTTCGTTAATTGATTATTGTTATTCAGCTCGATGATTGTTTATCGTGATCGCAATTACTCGATGATCGCGCGCGCGCGCCCTCCCCGCACGCCACGCTCACCAGGCGGTCATCGATTGCCGTTGGTAAATATTATTTATAAATATTGTTGAACATTGACCACCCCGCCTCTACCGATGAATGATGACGGTCCGCACGGTGAACTTGAACTTCCACCATTTTTCATTTTACTATTAACCTTCATTCGCTTGCATAATGCACTGCGAAATTCAATTCTCGCCGCCGTATTGAAAACACGATTTTTAGTCGCAATTTCGGAACAATCGTTTGCGAATTGAAATTAATGCTATTTTCGAGTCTGTTGTTTTCCGTGACTACTGGTTGCGTAAATATACAGGGTGTTCGACTACAGGTGGGAGAAAATTTAAGGGTTGGTTTTTAACGATGATATAAGACGAAAATGAAGAATTAAAAAATTGCGATTTCGGCTTCGTTTATTAGCTATTAACAACGCGACAGTCACGTATCAAGTGACAGATGCATGCATAACTTGGTTCTCATTTGGGGCCCCAGTGAGGTGAAAATGTTTAACAAATCGTTGGACAACATTGAACTCTTTGACGTACACAACGTACACTTTTGTTAGACGAGTTGTTGATTTTTAATTGTTAATAGTTAAATAACAAAGACGAAATCGCAATTTTTTTATTCTTCATTTTCGTCTTATATCATTGTTAAGAACCACCCCTTAAATTTTCTCCCACCTGTAGTCGAACACCCTGTATAGTCGATTAATGTTCCCGTAATTTCTCCAGGTTTACGAAATACTTTTCTCTGAACCGTTGAACTTGTTGCTTTCGGATCTTGTACGGATATTTATAAGTAATCGTCGCGCGAATTGAACTCGGTGCGTAGAGGAAATTTTCATTCTTATGCCCCGATTTAACTGGGAATTGTTCACGGATCGTCTGGGAATACAATTTCCCAAAAATGAAATTAACGCGCGACGATGCGACGCGCGAAATTTTTTTTCAGACCGTTGACAGAACGAATACGATATCAAAATTGATCTAGGCACATGGACAGTCATTACCATTATCTTCAGACGATCATTGTTCATCGATCACGCGGCGAAACGCGACCGAATCCCGCCGTCAGCTCTCCGCGGTTTTAATATCCCATCGTGGACAGGGACGCGAGCGCACTTTTAATTGCCAATTATCGATTATAAACCACTTAATACGATGTCGCGTCACGGGATACCATGTCCTCGTCCGCGTGCCTGCCGCCGGGCCACGACTTTGATTTCGATTTTAATTCTGCCGCCATTCACGCGCGACTTCTTGGTAATAATTCCGGCGAATTGCATGTCCGCCGGATCTTTCTCCCGTCACAGATAGTTGAACAAGCCTCCGGGAACAGTGGGAAGAGGGGTTTGGGGGTCGAGAAAATCGAAAGAAAAAAATAATGGTGAAAGGGGAAAAGATCGGACGACAGCATAGACAACGGGAGCCAGCATTTTTCCCTGGCAGACAATAAAATTAATTTCCTTCGATTCGGATTAACTTCGTTTGTAATCACGCGAAATAAACACGCGCGAGGAGAAATATAATTCCTGCTTTCTCTTCCCCCCACCTCTTTGCCCCACCGTGGCATTTTTTCGGGGTGCAAGCAGTCGACTTTCCCCTCCAACAGAGAGGAGAGACCCACCCACCCTTTCCATTTGTCCGTCCGTCTGTCCGTCCATCCGTCCATCCGGAATAGTGGCGAACGTACGGCGGTCGCTTTACTTTTTCAACAGATATATATTTTCTGTGTCCGGCCGCGGCGGACCGCTCGCGGACCGAAACGTAGCGAATAAAAAAAACCCGTCCCCGTTCCCCACCCGCCACCCCCCGCCAGCCCACACTCCCCAAAAAAAGAGGCTGGACGGGCGGGGCACGAGGGTTGCGGGGGCGGTCGGAAAAAAAGGAAAAAACGGACGCGGATGAACTATTAAAAGGCACGTTCGGCCGGGCTGCCGGTGGTCGGGGGTTTTCATTAAAATTCTTTCGATCTTTTAACATTTCCAATCGGTGTTTGTCGGAATATCGAGTTCTCGCGCGGCCGTGGTAAAAATGTAAAAGGCTGGCCTCTCTCTCTCTCTTTCCGTCTATCTCTCTCTCTCTCTCCCTCCTTTCCCCTCTCTCTTCACCCTCGACAGCGGGCCGCCGCGCTTATAATCGCCCGCCCCCGTGACGAATAGAATACTTTCGTCCGGGGATTTCCTATTTTTCGGTCGGTCTCTTCAAAGGCCCGTCGGACATTAACCAATCGGCATGATGTAGCATAAGGGTAGCCGGGGGTGGTTGGGTGGATTCGACGGGTAGGGGTTGTTCGATTGGAAAAATTTTCGAGCCGGGCCGAGGTCGAGTCGGGGCAGCGTTTGCACGAATTTTCAATTAACGACGGAAAAAATGATCGAGCTCCGTCTTGCACAAATATTCGATAATATTTTCATTGTAGCTGCCCCGGGGAACACGAAAGATCGTTCGCGTTTAATTAATTCCGCGTTACGTATCGACTTCCGGACTATCCCGAGCGGAATACTATAAACCGCTCCGCGGAAAATCGCCGCGGAAAAATCGGCGGTATCTCCGCGCCGGTGTTTGCGCGCTTGTCGGAGAGAGGCGACACGATCCGCGCGCGACTGCTCAAGAATTTCGCGGGATGGAGCCGAGAGTAAGCGGCCGGGAGAGAGAGTAGAGAATCGTGTTTTACCAGCAAACACTCGTTCGCACGTATCGTACGTTTGCGTGGCTCTCTCCCTCCGATTTCCAACGCGCGTTCTCTTTCCCTTCCGTTCTTCGTACTCGCTCTTTTTTCCCCTTCGCTCTTTTTCACTCTGTCTCGCTCTGTCTAGCAGCAGCACACCGTTCTGGTTCGACCACGTGTGTTACTCGTACGATCTCGCGTATACGACGAAGAGTGGCCAGCCTTTCATTTCCCACCCCACCGGGAAAACGGCCGCCGACCAATCGGACCTCACCCCGCGTAAAAACATTGAACTGCGAGCTGGGCGGGCTGAGGGGTGCGAGCAGCCGCGTCACGGATGGTCGGGGGTGCCGGGCGAAAAAAAATCGTTCAAAATTAAAACAGTGAAGCAGACAAATAATCTGATTTCCGCGTATATTATTAACGGGGATACGGGGCCGCCGCTAGCTAGCCGCGAAAGTATTGCCCCACGGCGGCGCAACCCCTGCAGCGCCGGCATCCCTCGATCGAACCCCAGACACCCCTCGGCTGAACACCTTATTATGTATATTTGCGATGGGATCTGATAATTTGGATGGCCGCGCCCGGGTTTTCTCCTGCTAGCCTCGCCGGGGAGCCTCTGGCGTGGACACTCGATTGAGATGGGTCGTGAACTTCGGTGGGTTCGTGTGGGAAATGATTGAGGAGTTTTATGGTAAGTTTGATAGTTTCTGGGAAACGATTGTTGCTAATTTTGGTAATTTTTAAAGGGTGTTGGTCTCGGCTGTGGGACGGAGAAAGTGGCCAATCCTTGAAGGCGATGGTGCTTGAACCAAAACCGTCATCCAACTGGATTTTTGCCGATTGAATTAAAAGCAGTAGGCACTGGCGTGAGTTCCGGACGAACCTTAAACAATATGTTTCAAAAATTTCGTAAATAAGAAGTTTTACATTTATAATTTGCCTTATAAATTACATTAGACCTCGGTAATCTTCGTGACCCGCTATTTTTTCAGGACGTATCAAATACAAAATGAACTATTTTCTATTGTTGGCGTATCGGGATCGTTTTGAGTGAATCGGTAGTCTCGCCGTGAAAAATTCGCAGCAATATTTCTGCGGCGTTCGTAAAATCGAAGTAACCGGCAGCTGGCAGCTGCAGCGCCAGGTGAAGTCGCGGTTCGATAAAATTCCCCGCGAATGTTCGAGTAATCGCGGAGTACGGTATGACTTCCAGTGGCCGGCGAGGAGAATGCAAAAGGAGGAGCGGAGTCGCGTGACCACAGGACAGGAACAATGCAAACAGAGAGCGTAGTCGTAGTGCGGCGCGGGGTCAGCGATTCTCAGAAAATAACTCACCTCGGCAAAAAGAAAGCCAGGCGAGAGAGGGCCGCTATCAAAAAGTCACGCGTCTCTATTCACGGGTAGCGTGGGAGGCCGCGACGGCGATTTTTCGAAATATAAATTCCGTTGCCGCGTTACGCACACCATTTGCCCGTCGGCGTCTCGTGAAACGACCGGCGCTCTGTGGTGCCGACCGGTTTTTTTTCGCATTATAAATTCTCTGCTTCGGACAGCAGCCGGCCTGCGCACCCCCGCCGAATCCCTTCGACCCTTTCGCGTCATCCTCGCCGACTCTCTTGCGAGCGACACTCGCATACACTCGCGTAATCGATACGCTTATTCTCGATGGATTGCTGCACGCTCGATGCAAATGAACTCTTGAAAACGAGACACTTAAGGGGGTAGAATCGTTTCTAGGGTTGCAGGGTTGCGGAACGCGCCTTCTTATTTCTCGATAATCCGAAGATGAGGTTGTTCAGTGATCAAAAGCGCTAGATAAAAGATCGATCTAGGCCGCAAACGCCCTATTTTTACGTTTACAACGCGTAATTTGCATTATTCGCAGCGTGCAGCTGTCGCAGCTTTATGAAAATAGCTACACGCGCAGTTTTATGCTTCCGAATAATGCAAATTACGCCTCGTAAAAGTAAAACTTCCTTTTCTATCGACCATAAGTTGGTTTAAAAAAGAATATCGATATTAACGACGCAATGGTTCAATGAAACAATTTGATCAATAATCAATAATCATTGTCAAAATAATCATTGTCAAACACTTTTGACTACTGAAAACCCCCGTCTTTGAATTATTGAGTAGTAGGAAGGCACATTCCGGACGCTCCAGAGCAATTCTGCTTTCACAGTTTTTGGGCAGGAAAAATGGTTGCACCTATTCACAATGAACGATACAGACGTAACGAAGCATGGTACCTCACGAGCTACAGCTCTATCTAAAACGCCAGTGACAAAAGCCGTGAATTAAAAATGGTCGGCGCAGATTCCGGTCTGGGTAGCTGACGAGCAGATGTTTGACGAGAGCGTGAATCGAAACTTCATCAATGGGCAATGTCGAAAACGCGTCGCACCAATTTAAATTTCCGACGCTGTTGGTGTTCGGACGTGTGTAGGAGGTGTCTGTATCTCTCGGTGCCCGTGGACGCGAAGTTAATTTCTACATCCTTAATCGAGTTCGATCGCGTCTAAATAGAGTCGCGCTGAGGGTATGTGGAGGTTCAGTTCCGGGGCTCTGGAAAATCCGGGTCAAATGTGTAAACAGGCGTAACAGACAATACAGAGCGCGACAGATACGAATACGGAGTCGTAGCCCCGAATCGAATCGTTACTCGAACGAACACCGCAAGCACGACGCCGGACAAATACCTTCGTCGAGGTCCTTCAGGAATCTCTGGAGTTTCGGGCCGGGTAGCGGTGGAATCCTTCGATACTCTAATTGGTGCATTCACGCTGGTGTTGGCCCTGTATTCCGGTTGCAATCTGTATGTACCAATTCGATTTTCGTCTCCTCCTCTCCCCTCCTCTTCACCCCTCCCCTCGACGTCCATGTATCCGTAAACGTCCGGGGCCCCGTGTCTCCACGGAACCAATTTGAATTATGCCGATAATCATGTACGTATCTTCAGGATCGAAATTCTTCGTCGGTCCAGTCACGGTAATTAAAGTTGAAATTGCTTTTCAACCGCGCCCGGAATTTCCGTGGAGCAACGAAAGCGCACTCTCTCTCTCTTTCCCGTTCCCTCGTTGCCCCTCTCCCCCTCACCCCCTCACATCTGAAACATCCGTATCACCGGTGCTAATGCATTTTTCTGCACTTGGACCCCGGTTGCGCACACAAGAGAGTGGGAGGGGACACGGAAAATTAACTCTTCAAAGAGACCGTTTTACGAATTATCTCGCGTCCCCTGTTGGCCCCGCCGTTTGTCCGGCACACGCGAGATGCGTGTCTAAGTCCGTTAGATACTTCGGTGAACGGAGAAGTTGATGAGTTTCCGATTTGATACCGATCCAACGGCCAGAAAGTTAAAAGAATCGCTTTTTGTTGCTCCATGTAATTGCCCCTTCTGGAGTTTAATGTGGTTGAGGGGATATACGAGGAAATGAGAAAATACGGGTGGATAAAATGATTTATATGGCTGACAATTGAGCAGATTGTGCGTGATTCGTGCTGAACGGATTACCGTTGCTCGAATAGATCAGCTTGATCTAAATCTGTGGTCCGGAGATCAAGCGCAGGCCTAGTGCGACCTGGGGATGCGATTTAGATTGCTCAACATCTAGGACTGACGTCTTGCAATTTTTAATTGCACCCGCTGTGTGTAATCAAAATTCAAACGGAGTCTGAAGCTGATTCGAGCTGCACCGGCAATGCAACTTAGAGCTTTAGTCGATACATTAGTCTACTAGACATAACATAATTTTCAACTAATCCTAATAGAATTCAAACCAACCCTAGACTAAACCTAATCCAACCCTATCAGACTTTCCAAGCCTATTTTAGAGGTAACCAGTACTCGTAATGCTACCCAGACTTGTACCCTAAACTTTCAGACCTGACCAAAATCGAAGCCAACGGGGGACGTAATCCAAACCCGACAGACTTCCGAAAAGGGAACGATTCCAGACGATGTTCGAAAAGTCAGAAAAAATCGTCAAATTATCTCCGTTCCAAAGACTCCGTACGAACCCCAACGATCTACCCCACAGCTCTGATACCACCACAGCTAACCCTTTACAAGTCCCAGCAAAAATTCCGATTCCTCCCTAATCAATCCCGATCGCCTCCCTCATTCTCTCGTAGCATCTCCACGATCATCATCATCCAGGAACGAGCCCTGGGTATTCCGTTCCGTTGATCGACTAAATTCAAAACCGATCATCTTTGTGCGCGACGCATCGCTCGTGACTCGTTTGTATCCGGGAGGAGTAAGCGAGACAACTGTAGCACCCTCGCATTCTTCCCGCTTCCTTCCCGGAGGGTAGGTATATCGAGCACCAGTCACCACGCATAATCTGCGTGCTCATTATTACTAGGACTGCAAGGGGACGAGCATGCATGTCCCTATACCCACGTTCATTATGGAGACGATATGGAGCATTGTTTGCAGAACGAGAGGGTGAGCGCCACGACGACCCTCCTCGTCGTCTCTGACCCCCTCCAACCCTCTCTTCGATCTCACCCTTTCTCTCTTCCACTCTCTCTCTCTTCGGTGACGGCTCCCTTAATGCGATACCCAACCTCCCATACTCTCTTTCTCCTCCCCCCACCCATAGGTCTCTTTCGCGTGTCTCGCTGACGAGCCTCGAGCATTCTTCTTCTGGTGCACTCGCGCTTCCTGAGCACCGTTCTGCGGCGACACGCGTACAACTAAACTACTTATCTCTCGGATCGAGCCGCGCGTTTTTTTCCACTTTTTTTTCTTCTGTCTTCCTTTCTTCCTCCACCGTTTTTTTCTCTCCTCTCTTCTTTTTGTTCGCTCGCATTCGTGCCGCCGCGCCGCCGGAAAGATTTCCATGCCACGTCCAATCGTCTCCTGCAAAACGTTCCCCCGACCCCCGTAGACGACACCGGGCGGGCTCCGACGTGTCAACGACGACAAAAGCCTCGCAAATTGCTCGTAGTAATTAGAACACGTGCGCGGATACTTATTCCGGGATGATGGCGCATCGCGCGCGCGAGATCCGATCGCTATCGAAACCCTACCCACCCGCCACCTCTCTCTCTCTCTCTGAATATTCCCGCGTCGCATCCAGGTGGACGGAATTGGTTCCCCGTGAGTGATCCGCGGAGATGCGTGCACCCTGAGTGATCATGCGGGTTTTAAGATCGACGAGTGTTTTTTTTTCCCAGGGCGTATTGTTCCGGCGACTTTTTTCACAGCTTGTTCGATAGCGCCCGTGGAAATACGTTTTTCCTATTTTGTTTTACCCTCTGCGATTTTTCTATTCCTGCTATTGTATTCAACAGATATTCAACACCAAAAATTAGAAGGTGTAATTTAAAGCAGTGAAAACATAATTTAAAAATATTGCCGTAAGTGAATTTCTATTTCACTCCAGTTTACTGCAATTAAGGTAGAACATTTCTATTTTTCGAAAGAATAATTAAAAACGAAAGAATAATTAAAAATAAATAAAAAATAATTAAAATAACACCCAATGAAAAATCCTACCACACAATTAAACCAGCCAGTCGAAAACTAGGTGTCTGGATGGCATCGTCAGTAAAAGCTAGACCAATCCTGGTGTCCCTACGTCATCGATAGGAGTCCATGGTTTAAAGATTATTTCCGAGGCAGTAGAGGGGGCCAGGACACCTGGGTGATTGCAATTGACGCGTCCTGCTAATTTCGACGGGGAATTTCGGGCAGGATGGTCTACGAGTTTGCAGTCAGTCGGTGTCGCGATGGCGAGTGGCTGCTAGCGACAATAATGAACGGCCGGCGACTGTATCGCCTCGCAATCTGCACATACTTAACGGAGGAAAATGCATATTCATAACCGGCGCGGCGCGGCGTGTGCGCGCACCTCCGCCACGCACGGAATTCGCTTTCCTCTTTCTCCGTTTGCGAGCGCTAAACGTAACGCGGAAAACCGACCAGCTTAACGCCCGACGATCCGTCCACACGCGTCCAAGAGCTAGGAATAATAACGAGGGACCCGCGTATCTCCTATCCGGATCGATGCCGCAATATTTTCCATTGTTAATTCCCTGCAGACGGAGTCGCCAGGCGAGAAGAAATGAGAATTTTTAATCTTAATTGTCTTCCTCGTTGTTCGACAAACTAGTATTGCCGACTCGATGTGGCCCTTTATGGAAGCCCTATCGCCCTGTCGGAAGTGGTTGATTTTTCAAGTAAACGTTGCTGTTCAGTACAGAGACTTCGAGTGGATTCTCGCAATAAATTGTAACGGGGGAGTTCGATAATAATTTGTTTGAATTTTTAATTTAATTCGATTTTACGAGTCAAATTTTATCGTAAAAATTAATAAATGAAAACAACTCGGTCTTTATAAAACACTCTTTACAATTTGCGGAACTACGAGACTCCTCATTGGCGATGAAACTGTCCACCAGACAGTAAATTGCAGCAAAACGCACTTTCATAGAAAATAGTAGAAAGCAGGAGGACGAACATTCCCCAACAAATTCCTCGAACGATTTACACGCCATTAAATTCAAAAGTTTTTCCGCGTGTAATCTGGACACTGTGAAAACCGTATAGCATCCAGTGCGAAGACGTTGATTTGCATAATTCAACAGGGTATCGGTGTCGCGCGTTCGCCGCTAAATGAAAAAGGTTCGCGGTGAATTATTCCGTGGACAATGGAGGCCTCTCAGGGAAATGGACTGAGCAGAGTCCCGATTCCCGTTTTTCCATCGGGGATCTGGAACGTTGGAGGAATTTGAGCCGCTTTCTCGGCGAATAAAAGGAGAATCGTAGGAGGGAAAACAGCGCGGCGTGCTTGTAAATACTTTCGGTTAATTTATTAATACGAGCCGCGTTATGAAATGCAATTTGCAATGCGATATCGAGTAGAGAGGTCCACGTCAAAGGAGAAAGCAAAAAGGAACCCCGACCGGGGAGAACAGATGAGGGAACCAAGAGGGAGGTATTGAAGAAACCCTCGGGGCGACTTTCGCGAATTATTCGCGAAAGAGGGGCACACGCGGCGACAATAAAAACACGCCGTTCATTTCCATACGTCGCTGAAGTCTTTGCCGCTCATCGGTACACGATTGTGCAATCAAGCAGCGCAATTATCAGGGCCTTTGTTCATGAATAATTACAAACAAGAGAACTGCGACTCCACCTCTTTCCGAGCTCCTCTTTCGCTCGTATTTACCAGCATCTATCTCACTCTCTCTTCTTCTTCTTCTTCTCTATTCTAGTCCTCTCTCCCTCTTAGGGATTCGGAGAAGGGTTACTCGGCGCAGAAGGGGCTGATGAACCCAGGGGCAACCGTTTGGAATCGAGTAACGCTACCCTTTTGAATTTTGGCACTTCTATGCAGCGACTCTCGCTGCAAATTTCTCGGGCGAAACTTCCTCCTGGAATCTATTTATTTGCTCTCTTTTCTGACGCACGAACTACTGTCCTGCAAGAAACGCTCTCACAAAATACAGTTCAAGTAAACGGAGTCCTTTTTATACGAAATTTTTTCGAACCGTTGCAGAAAGTGAAGTGCGCTTTTATGTTTAAACAAAATTCGGGTCGAAAGAAGTTTTCTTTAAAAATCTTCCTGCGATGTCAAAATATATATTCGTACATGTTAACAACGTTCGAAAGTATTCTTGTATTTTATAAATGTTGTCAATGTTTCTTTAATATTCTGTCGCACGAAGGTCCGCGAAGCAAAGTGAATTCAGTGAAAATTGTACGCTCGATAGTACGTTTAACCCAGTGACTCGACGTCGGGACGCAGGAAGAAAGGAGCGTCGCGACGCTAGAAATAGGCGGGCGAGCTTTCGCTCTCGACGGCGGAGGCGCCGCGCCGTTCCAATAAGAAAACGTGAAACTTGGCGGCCAAGTTCAAGTCGCTGCCATTCAGTCGCGGATGCCTGGCACTCTTGAAAGTGTGATCCCGATTTGCATTGCGTGCCTCTGCCAACGCTAGAATTTCTCCCGACCCTGCCGTCTCCGTCTTGTTCCCAAGCTAAAAAGTAATTTAATTAGTTCGATCAACGGTTTCCTTTTCTTCTTCACACCAAGAAATAACTTTGGATACCTTTGAACGCACTCAACACAATTAATTCTCGAAAATAGTTGCAGTGAAAAATTTTCCGAACACATCGCATTCGTTACACATAATTCTTCTTTCATCTTATACTATTTCGTCTGCATCCATTCATATTTTTACTAGCAGTAAAATCAGTCGAATCGTTTCGAAATATTTTCTTTCGGAGACTTCGTTCCAAAAGTGACATTTTTGAATACTCTTCGTTCATAAAGTTCCTCCAAATGAATTTCAGAAGTTGTTGATGCGTACACTGTAAATTCGGTGGCAACTCCGTTTTCATTTCGTGAATCGAGGATCGCGGCGAAAGAAACGCGGCGCACTCGGACCCGGTCGTGTATCGTAACTTTAAATCACGCTATTTTGCAACTCGTTTCATAACAAGCATCAATTATTTCCGGCGCAAAACGGTGACAAGTAGAGTTCCAAACGAGTGGTCTCGCAGCGAGTATCCGTCTGTCCCGCCATTACCACGGTTTTTCGTTCCCTAATCCTCGACGCGTTTTACTTTCGTCTGGCATTTTCGTTTCGTTATCTTCCACATCCGGACGAGTTGCATGACGGATCAGCACTCGCCCACGAAAACAATTTACACTGATCTCTTCCTTTTTTTATCGCGCCCAAAACAAGGGTGTCCCTTTTTCGTACGGTCGAGCGAACAGGAACACACGGACACACACGTAAAGCGTTCTGCACGAGATTTCTTCAACAATCCGCACGTAAATTCCCGCGCATATTTAATCGACCGCCGCGAGTGTGGAACTCCGATAAAAATACGTGTAACGTCGCCGCTTTTGTGAACGCCGACCCTTCCCACACCCTCGACCACCCCCGCGCAAGCCGTGCACCGTTCTTCAGCTAGCAGCGTTCAACCCCCTTTTTTAAATGAGTAACTGCGGTGCCATGCGAAAATCAGTTGGACGTAAAACAAAACGGCCAGACTGACCAAACTTACTCGACGGGGGATGAATGGTGTACGAGGCGAGCTGTTATTATTTTTCGCGCCCTTCGAGGGGATCGCGATGAAGATCGATCTCGGCCCCAAGGTCGACCATGAGGCCTAGGGGATGGGTACACGATGAAACATTTTTTCCGCAACCCTTCATACACGAATCACGTTATTTCTGACTTTGGGAACGTGCACGATCATGGATTTTCTGTAACAGTAGATCATAACAATCGTGTGATGGTATCGGCGCACAGGTTCGATCAGTGTAATTCAAAAAAACTCAACGTTTCGATCCTCGTGTGGATCATTTCCAAGAGTAAATTTTGCGTTTGCTATAACAGAAGGAATACAATTGGAAAATTATTAAAAGTGAACTGCTTCCATGCCGGTATACACTGAGTAGATCATAATGATTAAAATGAATAATAAGCCCATATTATAGGCATTATACGCAATTGCTGAAACAATTACTTCTATGAACGATTATAATACATACAAGATTTCTGCTTCCATAAAGAACCTAGAAAGCACAAAAGAATACTTCATTAACATTACAATTACGATATCCTTCACATTCCATAATGATATAATTATTCTCGCGAACCTCCGTGTACATTCTCCTTAAACAATTCGGTCTCGAAAATCCCTTCCACTTATCGCCCCAATTGATTTCCCGTAACTCCCCACCCCGTCAATCAATTTGCTAATTCCACATCAGCTTCGCGAAATCACGGACGCGCCGCGCCGGTAAGCGCGCGTCCTCGCAAAAATCAAATAAAAACGTACATCGTCCGTTCCGCGCGTTTCGCTCTCAATATTTTCGCATGCGAGCGACGCGTGCCCTCCGTTTCGTTGATCAGCGGCCATAGACGAGGGCATAATAAGTGTTGATTCCGGCTCAGAAATTACTGACCCTGCGATCGTGTTTTCCCTTTTTTCAACGGCGGAAGAAGAAAGACACGCGATCGGCCGTCGAAGCGAGAGCAAGCATCATTCGGGGCACGGAACCGTGTACATTTTCATTTAAATTACCGACGGCGAGCGATATTTTCGATATTATTAACCTCTCCTCCGATTCGTAGTCTCTTTTTCTTCCTCAGGGCTGTTTGCGCTTTTTTCTGGCACACGCCCCCGAGTTTCGCGCGTGCACACTTTCGGACGCGGCGGACGAAATTTGTGTAAGGGCTGTTTTTAATGGGAAATGCTAAGTTAATTATTAGTCTGGAGATTTTACCAGGTTGCCGCTCGCGAATAGTCCGATTCTGAACGGTAACAAACGCATCACAATCTTCTTGGAAGTAAAACTCATCAAGCAAGGAAAGCACCGTTTTAATCACCTGATGGATAGCGAATTGCAATAAAATGGAATGAAATGAAAATTGAATTTCTTTCTTAACCCTTCAGGAACGCCATCAGTACACTGTGACGAATATTTGAAAATTGATTATTTTTGTAATTCTTGTCGCGAATGCATAAAATCCGCAGTCTAATGTTTACCAGCAAAAGAAGTGTGATTACACGAATCGTTACCATAAGGAGGGCAATGTCCATGAAGTTGTAAAATTAGTGAAGCTGCACGGAATAATATTTCCTCGTAAATAGTAGCGTTCTTGTAGGAATTTCTTTCACTGTATAAACAAGAGAGAGAAAGAGGGAGAGAGAATCTGCGAACGGCGGGGGTGGGAGTAGAAAGGCACCGAAAACGAATCGACGAACACTATTTCGCCTCGGTTCGATTCGGTCCGGTTCGGATCGGTTCGGTCCGGTCGTCCCGCGTATAAATCAGCTATGCTTATCGGTCTTTCATCGAGCCGGAGGTGAACTCATTTCGTTCTCTCTAAATACGAACTTTTTTTCGGGGCAAAAACCTATTTCGATTAAAATGGCGCGCGCGTTTCGCATTTTGCCGGATTATAAAAGGTTGCCCTCGCCGTGTGCCCCCCTTCATTCCTCTCTTCTTTCCACCTCTGTTCGAACACGCCGCGTTCTATCCGACCGGTCGCTCGAATTCACCTCCAACCCCCTGTACCCCCTTTCTCTTTCTCTCTCTCTCTTTTCATCCACTCTCTTTTCAACCCCCTTCGACTCGCCGCTGCAACCCCCATCCCCCATGCCCCGGCAACTCGGCGATTCCCTTTTTTCTTTCGTTTCTTTTTTTTCGCCCGTGATTTGGCTTCAATCGGATACCGACTATAGCGCGGGCTAGTCCGAACGACGACTCGAAATTTTTGCGCCGCTCCCTTTTCCCGTTCTTCTGGCCGTTCGACGAGCGATCGGTTGTGTTTCGGTGTCGCTCGCATTTTCGGGACCACCTATTGTCTACCCGGTTGACTTCTGGTTGCGTTTTCGGGGATTAGCGGCAGAGCGGAGTCGGTGGAACGGGCGACAATGCGCCGGTGAGGCCTCTGGGGCGCGTTAGGGGTTGCAAGTTGACGATCAAGGGTAGATTCCACTACGAATTTGGGCCTCCCAGACGGCCAACTTTCGGTTTGAACTTGATCTTCGGAATAGAATTGGGTAAATTCATTTTGTAACACGGATTTCAATTTGAGGAGTAGGTTACCTGATATTTCCACCTGAAATATTCGCCTTCTATGACATGCGAAAATGTACAAGGAAAATGTTTCTACCATTTTTCAATTTCTATAAAAAAATTAATGCTGTTAATCCACACTTTGCACCGAATTTGTGATCAGCAAACACTTTCCTAAGACAATCACTTCCATAAGAACCTGCCAAAAATACTGCCAATAGAGCGAATAAAATTCAACGTTCATAAATCCGCAGGGAAATACAGCGCGTCAAGAGGTTAATTCTAGGTTGGCCCTCTCTCCAAAAGGACTTCGATCATCCCCTACCGCGGTTCCATTACGCAGCGGCGCCTCTATCAATCCGCGAGGATGAAGATTACCCTCGTTACGGAATGCGTAATAATTTACTCTGATTAAAATTCAAATGAACGTCTATCGTTCGAGTAATTATGGCGCCGCTACCACCACCAGAATCACGCAACTCGCTAAAAATTTCGCGATGGCCCGTCCTACATGTTTCGTACCGCAGTTTTATTTCGATGCAGCTCGTCCCCGGAATTCTTTTTTTCTCCCCCGCGTTGCAGCCGACGGAGCGGGGGTGCGCGCGAGCGCGCGGGGCTTTTAATTCGTTTTATCTTGTGCATTATAAATCGTAAGTTGTTGCCGTTTTTTTTTGGTCGTCCGCGTCGCGGCCACCGGCCGGTCCGTTGTCGATGTAAAAATCGAACCGGAAATTTCGCTGGCCGGCGAATTTTTGCCGGCGCGGCGCCGTTAGAGTACGCGACGCCTCGCGATAGAGATAATAGAGCGACGTAAATCCAGTTATATTTCCGAATACACGGTGACAGGTCGAACGGCCTCGGTTCTCCTCCCTCTCTCTTTCCCTCCCTCCAACCCCTCGCCGTTTTTACACCCACCTACACCTCGCGTCGCCCCTTCCGGGGGGTATAAAAATTGCGAGCCTCGCTAACGAATCGTGATTCTCGGCCCGGCGGAACCGTTTCTGTCCTTCCGCGAAATTAGGCGGCATTAACGGCCCTACCTGCAATTAATCGCGAGCCCAGTCGTGTCCGCTGATACAAACGAGGACGCGCCTTCGCTGTTTACCTAACGCATCACTCCCGAACCGGTCGCTCGACGGGAAAAATATTACGCGGAGAGATCGCGCGCTCCGATTCTTCCGTTCCGTGCTCCTCTCTCGGACCTCCACACGTTTTTTCGTTTCGCTGATCAGTTTTTCGATGCCCGTGCACCTCCGCGATCAAACGGGAACAGGAATGGCAAATGTCTTCATTAGCGTGCGATTGTTCGCCTTTTTTCATCCCCTGACGTCGATGCACCAAGAATATTCGAAGCGAATCGATGCTGGAACGTCATTACCGGTAATTTTATCTTTCGGAATGTTTGTTTGTTCACTGCATGGTTTCCGTGGTATTTGGCCAGGTAAGATCGAGCCCGGACCATCGAAATGGTTAACGGGGTTGGAATTGTGTATTTCAGAGTGTATTTTAGAATAATATTTTCCGATGGATTTGTTGGTGCAAGATTCGTTATGCAGCTGCTGAAATAGATTTTGCAGTTAGAATAATGAATCTTAGATTCAGGGTAACAATTCAACCCTATGTAGATTTTATTCTCGTTCTTTTCAGTTTTTAATCAAATTACGAAACAATTGTGTCAATTATGTTAATAATTAAAATCCACATCAATAAATTTATTTATACTACACTCCGTTCTTTTCATGCTGAATTATATAAACCTGAAAGAGACAATGCAGTATTTGGCAGATATAAAAAATTAATGGATACGAAAGGTGAAATCGTTTGTTCTCCGAAAAGAATAAAAAAAGTTGCAGAATGAATCTGTGCTGAATATTATGGGATTAAATGAATATTTTTTCGAGATTCGATTGGTTTCAGAGGCCGAAGCAATCTATAATACAAGAAGATGGTATCGCGATGCCGATAGGCGATCCACGCTGAGTCATTCCGCATCATCGTTTCAGTTCTTCTTTCGCATTCATCCACGGACACCTTTCCGTCTCTCATTTCCTCGTTTCAATCAATCGCCGAGTCCAATTTCATTTCTTCCATTATCATCTCGCTGCGAAAGTCGATTGAGACGGGACAGCTAAGATCTAATTATCTACCCGGCGAAATAACTGCACGTCCAATCGGTATTTGTACTTTACTATCCGGAAAACAATATTAGGTTGGCTGTAAATGCCGCGCCTCGCTCATTTCTGCACGTTAGTGGCAATCAAGTGGAAATTTGCGAGGCAAAAAATTGCCGATACACTGGTTTTCACTATTAATTAGACTAGTTTACTAGTACTTAGTATTTAGAAAAATATAAACATGTATGTATGTATATTTATTTATTCCCTTAAGGGTTACAAAGAGATCCCTTTCCCTTTACAATTTTCATTTCATTTATCTTGCTATACAAAATCTATAATAAAATACTTTCTCTTTTCGCATTCAGTCTCTCTCACACATTCTTCCATTCATCCTTGTCTTCTCACTTCTTTTCTTCTTCTTTGTACTTTCCGTCTTGTATTTCTTTTCTCTCCCTGTCTAATTTTTCCATCCACTCTTCCCCCTCTCGTCCTCAGACAGTATTTCTTACAAAAATATAAATAAACTTTATTAGAAATGTATTTAATATAAATGTATTCTATTCATTTTTATTTTTAGATAGACCTTATATAAAATGATCCATGGAAAATGCCCTTAAAAAATCGTAATTTTTCGATAAAAACGATTCCAACAAATCTGCCATCACAAATTGCAGCAACGTTTAAAGCACGTCCTAATAACCGTACGGTTTGCCGTGTCAAGATCACGGGAGAAACAAGACCGCATTAAAATATTAAAACCATCGATCTAGTTCGAACCGTTTAATTACTTGATCGATGGGGCCGCTCCTCGAGGTACGATGATCGCTCGAATAAAGATTGCTCCTCGAGTACGCGTCGGATGACGTCGACGCCGTGTATAAAATGGCGTCGGGACATAAGAAACACGCTGCCACACCGATCGGCTGACGGTGTGGTAAAAGGGGGGCTGCTGTTATTTTAGGAGAATAGAACGAGTTGCCAGCGAAATGGGTTATTCCAAGCCGTTGATTTTCTCCTGGTAGTAGGAGCGAAACGCGGGGAGAATATCATTATAAAACGCCAAGTCACGAAACCGGCCATTCCGGCGTCCTATTAAAATATTAAAACACCTCGTCCAGCCCCTGGTGAGTCCTGGCGTGGGGTGTGAAAAAAAATAAATCTACCTTGTCATGCACAGCCCCTCTCCGTGACTCTTGTTGTCTCTCCGACGCGGTGTTTCAGGAACAGGTATGAACGGCCCTTGAACACGTTCGACGGATCAACTCGTCCCTACCTCGCCCATAAAATCGTCTAAAAATTTAACCGATTAACACGCGCATAGATAGTGTTAACCTTTCACTTCGTTTCTGATTTCCGACATACTACTTGTTGATTTTACACATTCCCATAAAACACAGCATTAAAAGTGCTGTGTAACTTGCAACTTGTTGAAATTATCAGAAGAAGAATTCAATTTCTGTTCACTCGTGGTTCCTGCAAATTGACGCGGACAATTTTCATTCTGCGTAAACACAAAATATTTTTGGAACATGTATTCAAATTTAAGAGCGCAAAGTATTAAAAGCGTCTGACACGATCGAGAAGCAGTCACGCGTGAATGGTCGACACCAAGATAGAAATTAGATCTGCAGGAAAAAGAAGAGAACGATCTCTGGCCGATCCATTCAACCGTCGTTAATTACGGTTTTACGATTGCAACCGCGACGAAGAATGCGCGGCGTCGTACGCGCGAGAAAAAGGACGGTAGCCCGATTGCATCACCGTCAGGCAGTATATCACTAGCAAAATGAATACATAGTACTGTTGGGAACCGGTCACTCAGGAAGTGGCAAGCTTCCAAGCAAAAAGGAGGATCGAATAAGTCGGCCGAGGTGGTAGTTCGAGGCCGTCACCACTTCTACGCTATTTCGACCTGGCCGGACTTGTCCAGCCGCTCATCAGTCAGAGTCATTACTGGGATAATTAATTACATTTGCCTCCCCTCGCCTCGGCTCTTCAACCCTCCCCTCTCCAAACCGTCCACATCTCGCCCCTCCCTTCGGCCACCCTCGACCCTGATACGAATACTGGACGAATCAATGGAAAAATATAGGGTTAGGGTGTAGGTCGACGATGTTGCTGGGAGGTAGAGAACGGGGATGAGACTGGCGATCTGAGTGCTGATCGATCTGCTTCGTTTTCGAGGGGTCTGGCCATTGCATGTAATCATTGTACGTTGATTTTGTAAAATGCTGTGCTCAAAAAGTATTGTTCGTACAGCGACTTACCGAAAAGCAACTTCCAACACATTTGAACAATTGCTATTTGTTAAAAAAATTATTATTCACATAATGTAATAAATTGTTCAAATCGTTTCTATTCTGTTCGGATGTGTCTGTGTTTCCCACTGTTTCACATGAGAAAGAATTTATTGGCAAATGCGTCTGTCTACTGCCCACTGTTTCTACTTGAGCATTCAGTAAGTCGCACTGCGTGAGTTGTTCAACCTAGTTAATTTGAGAAAGTTCATCACGGTTTGCCGAGGCTTGTATTTAACAGCACCTGGAAAAGTGCGATGAATTATGCGAATTGAAATTCAGAACGAGGTTCCAATTTCGAAACGGAATCACAATATCAGAAGACTATTCGCGACTCTTGGTAAAATCAGCGAGCAATAACTTTGACTTCCAAGCGGTTACTCGCGACGATATCCAAAGTTGGTTGGAGTCGTTGGAGGCTCGAAGTACAAGAAATACGTTCACGCTCATCCCGTTTCCCAGGAAGAAAAATGCGAATCCTTCCCGTGGAAACTGGATTTCGTTGAATCGTCTGGCTGTTCGGGCAGGACGGGCAAGAGAGGAGAGGAGATCTCGGAGGCTTCCCGTCTCGACGAGAGAAGGCGCGGGGCATGAAGATCTGTTGAAAACTCAACTCCTTCTTTAATTAATTATGCAAATGGCCGCCGGGCACCATGCTTAAACTTTTCGTTCGAGACCTCCGCGCGCCACGGTAGCTCCGGCCACGGCGTTAATTATACACCGAATAATAACAATTATTACAATTACCGTGAGCCGCCCTGCTTGCCCGGCAACCTCCGACCCCGGCGCAAGGAATACATTTACGCTCGGGGCGCGCCTAACCCCGTCGCCACCTACACACCTCCTCCCCTCCCATCAACCACCCCCGCAAAAGCCCCTCAGTCTGTACACTTTGACCTGCCAAGTGGCTAGCAATTTACTCGTG
Source organism: Lasioglossum villosulum (assembly GCA_963971365.1). NCBI lineage: Eukaryota > Metazoa > Arthropoda > Insecta > Hymenoptera > Halictidae > Lasioglossum > Lasioglossum villosulum. The sequence goes on from OZ020501.1 coordinate 5,560,350, forward strand.
ACACGTAGTTTCGGCCAGTGACTTCGTTCGGACTTTTCGTAATTGGCGGAATTCAACTGGAAGTGCTCGAAATCGGTTCCTCGGGCTGTATTACCGAGAAATTACGCCCTGCGACGTAGTCTTTCGACGCTGGGACGTGACCTTGACTCGTCAACTCGCTCCCTCACACTGCCAAAAAAGTCTATTCACTTCTATGTCCACGTAAACTAGTATAATAAAAATGGTTTTAATTATTTCAAAATGACCATACTCTTACGATGCTTCCACAGTTCGGCGTTCTAAACATGTCTCTCATAAATACACAAAATCTAGTCCGACGGCAAAATTAATAATTGCATTTTTCAATTTTCGCACGCAATCGTCCATCAATTCGTCAATCTCAAAAAGGTAATATTTCCAGCTAATTAGATCTAGACCCGAGCACCGTCCGCATTAATCCCGAGCAACTTACCCGACAGAATCGCGCGAATAAAAAAAATTGGCATCCTCCATCGTTTCATCGACATCGACAATTGCGGCACGGCTGACTGGTCGCGACAGAATATTTTGCAAAATTCAATTCGCCCGACGAACGAAACGAAAAAAAAAATATATAAAACGCGCCTGCACGTACACACACAGACACGCAAGCGTGCACACGTATAGGTATACAGATGGGTGTATAAACGAGAGGGAAGAGCAAAAATAATGACCGCCTTCTTTTTAAGTATAATGAAAAAAGCAATTAACGCGTGATAGAGCGGGGCCGGCGCAGCGGAGCCGGCCGGTAACGAGGCTAACATCGATTTTTATCGTCGGGCCAGTGTGTGAAATATTCAAAAATTAGTGGCTCTGTTTCTCTCTGTCGGCGGCTGTCTGGCCCGGCTGTGGTCCGCGATGCAGTTCGATGAATTAGCCCCGGCTAATTTACGGAAATGTACACGCCGCGGGACGCCGCGGCGAGTCGGATCGACAAGGACGTAAGAATCAAACGCGTGACGTTTCTCGCTGTTAATGCGAGCGTGTGTGCGCGCTTACGCAATGTATTCCGGACGCGAATAAAAATAAGCGGCAAAGCCGCCCGGAGCCCGGTTAACTACTCCGATACTGTTTTATGTGTTATGTCATCGGCGCTTGCTCAAGGGTCAGGCGGCGCTCGTAATGCGAAATTATGTTCACGCAATGCCGCGATTAGGATCTCTCCGCCTTCACACAATCGATGCCGGGGAACCGGAGCTTCTAGGGAAAAACGCGTTCGCCATCGCACTTTTCATATTCCGCGAACTCTTAAATAATACCCTGCTGCGAAAAGCAACAACACAATTTACATATTTCGTGAAGAAATTCGGTGCGACGTGTACATTAGATGTGAATGATCAAATTGGAAACAGTGGAAATCTAAAAATACATTATTTTTGACTTATCGAAGTGATTAAGAAAACGGTTAATTCAGAAAATTAATTGAACAAATCGTAGTTGTTCTAGCTCAAGTGAAATTTTCAGGATACACGAGACTTCCTTTGGTACGATCTGGAATCGTTTAATTGTAATCGTTCGTCTTCGTCGAGATTGTTGGTAGAACGAAAGAAACGTACATCGACGCATCGCGAAACGATGAAATTCAGCGTACGGTCGCGTCCCTGCGGCAATAGGAAGTGGTGATTAAACGCAACAAGTAAAATTCGATCCTCTATGAGGCAAGCTGTACGGCTAATTGGAGCGTAGTAAATAAATTATGTTCACTTGTAATGCGGTAGGATTATGTGGCGCGCAGTGTCGACTGATTACGGTTATTTTCGCGCTCGCGTAGATAACAGAAAGCGAGAGCCCCGCCACAAGGTGTGTAATGTTACGCCATGGTGGCCGATCTTCCGGCCAATTATATTTCAGCTGATTACGTCACTCCCCCGGGATATTTTCAATGATTTTTCCCATACCAGAAAATAATATAAATAAAGAGAACCTCGTTCAAGGAAGTGTAACTCCTACAAATGGAATGATTTACTGTACTCCGAGCGACAGCGAACATATGCGAAAGATCGTTGTAGTACAGTGTTCTGGTTTCTGTCTGAAAAATCATATAAATGTTATAAACGGAAGTGTGAATGTTCTACATGATTCACTTATAAAATAAAAGGTTAAGTTGCGGCGTGTAAATCAAACTCGCGAGAGCACCAGCGGTATTTCCAGGAAGTTTTATTTATTCTAGGAACGGGCTTGCTTCGATTACATGGGAGATTACGATCGGCCCGGTTGCGTGGACGTAATTACTCGTAACGAATGTAACTAGGAACATCGCATTAACGCCTCCTCCCGATCCATATCGTTAGATCTTACAATTTTACGAACCCACTGTAAACTGGCAAACACTTATCTGATATAGACTATACCGTAGGATGTGTGTTTGGTCGCGCCGGGTTGCAAGGCAGTTTCTCCTCGGAATTTATTAATAGTATTAGAATAATTCCTCTAAGGCCCTCGGAATCACCGAATGAAATTTTTTGGAACGAGACTTTCCAATTCCGTTATGGAATGCAAGAAGTTGTTTTGTCCGGAATCAATTTGCTGCCGTATGCTCTTGCTGGTCTTGCAGAAATGAACTTTTACTCGAAACGAGGCTCGAAATTGGTGCTGAAAGTCGCGCAGATCTACCCATTACTTTTGTAGAGGTTGTACTTTATTGTATAATTTTTATATAATTTTATTGCGTGTTTTATCGTACATCATTTCGTATTTTGACATTTACATGTTCCCCTTCCTGTCAAAATGTTATTTTATAATTTTTCCATGCTCTAGTTTAAAGTGTAAATACTTTCTAATGAAATGTTCAAAATAAAAGTCAAGTTCAATAAATGATGTTAAATATCAAGTATTTAATAAAACATTGTTCGAATCATTGTCAGGCAGGTACGTCTTGATTAATTAAAAAACGTAACGAAACCACGAGTAATAATAACTCATCAGCCAACGATACAAAAACTGTGCTTCGTATTTGCATTTGGCGGAGGTTCGCGAAAATTAAAATAGAAGGCACGACAGATAATTAATTATCAATAAACAGGGACGGTAATTTGTTACGAATAAGTCGAAAATATTTTTCAACTTCTTTTATTGAATTAATATCATTTCGGATCTGCCTCCCCGTCACTCCTCGCCCCGTATTAATTAGTATCGAACAAACTTCATTAATGCTTTGCAAATATAAAGGTGAATAAACATTAAATATAAAAATCGAACGGATAAAAATACACGGCGCGCGAAGCTTCACGGTAATAGCCAGGCTGCGGATGTTCCTGCATTTGTATCATTCACAAGCATAAAAAATGAAATGAAATAAACATCCGAATATACTTTAACAACAGTTTATGTGTTTTTGCCGGTGCCCGGACTATAAAAGTGTTACACAAATCGAAAAAGATTTTGCGCCACTCATGAATTCGCAATTTAATGTCGCTTGCAGAAAAATTAGCTTTCTGGATGGAACTTTTTTTTTTCTCCCCTCTGGCGAAAAATCCAGAATAAATTATCTGATATGAGAAAATATGTACAGTACCTGTCGGTGTGCTTCACGCACATTTATTTTTATTACACGCAGTCCAATGATAGCTTTTGATAGACGGAACAGGCGAAATTCGTTCGGTACCGAAATTTTCCGGATTTTTTGTTTAAGACAAATTTAGCGGTTTTTTAACATTCGTGAACATAGATTTTATGATTCTTTCAATATTAGCTTTGATGAACGTAAAGGAAAATTGACTCTGCAATAATTATTGCGGAAAAATTGATAAAGTCTAAATCATTTTTATGACTTCTGGAAGACATTGTTTTCGATCTTTCATGTTTGAATAATTGAAAGGTTGATTTTTATATCGAATTAAAAAAAAAGAATTTTTAACGGAGCCTAACCGCACAAATCACAGTTTCCTAAACCAGGACAGCCATTCCCTTTCCTCGCAATTATGCACAGAATGATTCTAAATCCAGTCTCAGGTTCCCTCCCCAACGAAGTAGCAGAAAAATGGTCTCATGTTTTGGGGATCGCCTTGCGTTCTACAGCGCATAATTACAAAAGTAATTAATGAAGACAAAAGAGCGAGGCGTTTTTCTAAATGAGAACGAAATACGCAAGATAAAATGAAAATCGCACGCGTTGTGCACGAAGTTGTAAAAATGCAAACGAAAGTCCGTAATTAATTTTCGGCGGGCCTAATATTATTATGGTCTTAACTCAAAATAATTTTCAAAACGCACGAAATAGAATCCTGGCCAGATGAACGAGTCTGCAAATGCTGACAAATTAAATTTAAAACACACATTGAAATGAAGAAGAATAAAAATCCAATGAAATAAAAACAAATCAATTTTGAGAATTTATCATTACATACAGCACCATAGCGTCCAATATACAATTTGGAAGGAAAAAAGGAAAAATTGCAGAATTCACTTCTGTTCGTGTGAAATATTTTATAATAATGAACTTTGATAACATGAAATTTTTACGTAATCCTGACTCGATGTTGTAGCGCAAGGGGTTAACAATTTATCGGTGGGTTTAATGGATTCTATTCCGAGTGCAGGCGTCAAGGAGGACAATCAAGGAATCGGTCTGGGTGTCGGCAGTGAAAGCCGAACGATAAAAGGTTTACAGGACACGTCGTATGAATTTTTAAACGAGTCGCTACCAACGCGGGGACGTGATTTCGTGCCAAATTTGGTTCCAATCGGTTGGACGACGCGGTTCGCAATCCCGCTTGCAATTTTCTACCCGCGTGCCGGCATTAGCCGCGCGATTGATACCGCTGATACAAATTTGTCTCCTTCTGAAAAAATTATGAAACTTGCAAAACTCCTGTCATTCACTCTGTGAACCCGGCCACACGGACCTGTAGTAATCTGACTACTGATATGCAAATTCCCATCGAACCGACCGTGCAAATGTTTTATCCGCTTTCGGACGCGTCGTCTCTTTCTTATGGGGGTGGTTTCGCGCAACCAAAAAACGAAAGGATGAAAACGAGGGTGTGAAAATTATTTCCAGCGAGATATCATTTCTATGCATCGCTTCGTAATTATATACATTCCTTTCAATTTGTTAATACCCGTCTAAATTTATTTCTACCATTATTTCGGACACCTCGTAGGTGGGAAGCGGATTTGATGCATTGTTAATTTTAAAATTAAAAAAATTTAAGAACGCCGATATACTATTTGCAACTTAATAAAAATTCTAAAGAGGAAAATTAATCAGTTCCGGTATGACAATTTTCTAAAACAATATTTCAAAATCAATTTCCAGTTTTGACCAATGAAAAGACCCATGCGATGATTTATCGGAACGCAAAACTCGGGCTCGGATTGCGAAGGAAGAAGGATCCACGCGAAACAGTTAATTATCAATAAAACGACAGCGTCATTAGACGTATGTTCATTAAAATTATATTTCGTTACCAGTGCCAGACCGAAGCCCCGAACAGGTTTTTAAATTAAATTTAATTATATCACTGGGCGGGCGTTAATATTCTACAGTCGTAGCGCCGATGCAAAACATCATCCAGATAAAGTCATTAAATGGAACTAATATGATTAAAATTTTTTTCGGAGTGCAAAATAAAAAAAAAGCAGGACGAGAAGAGAGAGATGCCTCGTGTCAGCCGACATCCGGCCGTGCGGAGATTGCAGTTGTAACGCATTGTGCAATATTTTCCGCTGTGACACCAGCATTATCTCGACCTGTTTCATTTACTAATTAGTAACGCGATATCATGAGCGGTTTTTACAGACCTAAATGAGAAAGGAAATGAGCACGGGTGCCAAGACCTTTGCCGTGCGTTTTGTTTCGAACGTGCAATTATCGTTGTCCGCCGGAATTTTTCCGACGTCCCACAAACATTTCATCGCGCCGACAAACAACCGGCAACCATCTACCGGCGATACCTGGGTCAACCTGACCCAGCTGCCGCTGTTTGTTTTGCGTTTCCTTTTCGCGAAATTATAAAACTTTGAAATAATTAAATAAATTTAGTGTTGCAAAAATTCCTCATCAGCAAAAATTCATCAGGAGCAATCTTAGTCGTCCAACTGGGTGACATGACGTTCGGACAGGTCGCCCTCCGCAGGCGCGACAATCGGCGGCGATGGCGGCGGGTGCGTTAAATTAACCGCTAAACGATGTCCCAGTAAACCACGCGCGTTTTCCGCAAACTCGACAGGACACGACCCACAATCGCTGGCTGAGAATCGATTAAGACCGCGTGCGCTTCGCCTCGTTCACCCCCGTCGCGATAAACAAAGCGATCAGCGTAAGGGCACCAAAAAAATTCAGTTCCAATCAGACGAACGTCGTTTCGCGCGATCGCGTATGAAGCACGTCTGCCGCCGAGGGGGTGGAAACGACTGGGGGTGAGGGGAGGGAATCGGGGGGTTTACCGTGTGAGGAAGAGGAGGAAGGTTGAATTTGTTTCCGAACAATTTTCAGTGTTCCGCCGTCCAAAGGGGCTGGCCGGCAGGAATAATGTATACCCGAGGTTTGGCTAGCTTGTCGAGCCATGGAGCCGTTCAGAGGAGGGCGAGGGGAGTCGAAAACGGGGGTCCACGTGGAACAGAGACACGGTCCACGGAGGGAAAAAGAGAGCCAACATGGGGACGGGTAACCGGTGGCGGTTGCGGGGCTGGCGGGGTGACGGCGATACTTTTTTCGGGTGTAATTTTTTATCAGCACCGGCAACCAAGCGCTTTGACCAATCCCTCAACCCCCTCCCATGTGTGCCACTATATAGCAGACTTCTCTCTCTTTCTCTCTTGCTGCACCCCGTGCCTCCCACCTGTACCCCGTTTCCCCCTTGAACCCCCTCCGGAACCGCTTGCCACCGACGAACTCTCTGCCCTCCGACCGCCCACCCATGCCACCCTCCTCCTGCTCCTCTTGCTCGTGTGCTCCAACCCCCTTCCACCCCCGCGATCCTCTACCTCCCGCCCTCCCGCCTGCCCCCCTTCCCGTCGACCAATCTCGCCACCGTATCGGTGCTCAATCACATTTGCGATGCATTTTTTTTCCTTCCTCTTTTTTCATAAAGCTGGATTATAATTGCATCGCGAGTTCGAGTTGCGGGATAGCCGGGCGAAAAAATGGAACATTGCCGGGGTATGGGGCTGGTGAGCCGGTTGGGTGGACCACTACGTAGGATCAGAGGGGTGCAGAGAGGGTTGCGAACGAGAGCGAGAGAGAGAGAGAGAGAACGAGGAGAGACTGGGTTGTTACGGACGGTAGAGCGAAAGGAACGATGGACCCGGGTTCGCGGGGGTGGTGAGAGAGGGTGGAAGGGAGGGTTGGACGGACGATCGGTTCGGGAGCGGGTGGAAAAAGGGGGTGGGAAAAGGGGGATCGAACAGGAGGAAAAAACCGATGAGGTTTCGGGGCCGCTTGATTGGTAGCCGAACGTACACCTACTCGCTATCAACGAATCCGACTATTCGTGTCCTCATCTTCACCCCTTGCGTTATACCCCAACACCCTCTCTTCCTCTTCCTCGTACGTTTCCTCCCCCTCTCTCTCTCTCTTCTGCTGCTCCTCTTCCTGATCCTCATCCCTCTCTTGATCGTATTCGACGCCCCCGGTCTATGGCATTCTACAGAGCATTGCTCGAAACTGGCCCCAGCCATAGACACCAGCTCACGCTCGTATAACGAAATCTGGAACACGTCGTTATCCTATTAGAATGGTAGCTGCTGATGCGACGACTGCTCCGACCGGAAGTGCTGCCGAACACTTTCCTCGGGATCCTCTCACAACGACCTGTCCGCCCGCCGGATCGCTGCGAACAGCCTTTTTGCACTAGCCACGTGCAATCGAGAATTACTACCCCTATTTGGGGGCAACTTTTCTCGCATAGGGAAATTATCGTTTTTATAATACAGCTCTTCCATCCACTAGTCAGATAATAAAGACTCAATAATTAAACACTTTAATTCAATTGAGTTGGTCCACAAGGGGATGATTCATTTATGCAATCGTAAAAATAATTAGTACAACCAGCGGAAAAAATAAATAAAGTAATGCACGCGTTTGGGGCAGACTGACCTCCGTCACTTTTCCCGGTGGTTTCTCGCAACTCTTTCGCGTTCCTTTTCCGCGTCGATTTAATTGGACGAGTCTCTTTCCTACTACCGGTTCTTACGCCCGTTTAATTATCCCGCGTCCGCTTTCGCCGCGATAAATTTATTGCCGAAGAAAGGGAGATCCGCGAATTTCCCAGCCCTATTGGCCGGTTTCGGGTTGCTGGATTCTATAACGGGTTTATCGAGGATAGCTTAAGCAGATACGAAGAATGGCTTTAATTAGTAAGAGGGTACCCGGCTGCGGAATAAAATATTCATGTAATTATGATGGTATAACAAATTTGTATAAGAAGTTACAAAACGGGCCGGGTCGCGCGCTGCAGCGATGAAAATCGGGTTGCCGAAGGAAATTCGTAATTAGTTATGCAACGCCCGGTGAAAGTAATTGGACGTGCGGAATTAAGAATAAATTAATACATATTCTTCGCTTTATTTTCCCCGTCCGTTCTTTACTTCCTTCTCTTCTTTTTTTTTGTTTTATTTCATGCGCCTGAATCGCGATTCGTTTCCTCCCCTGTCGCCCCTGGTTGCACCGCCACCGACCAATTGCATTTCGCTCCCAGTAAATTGCGCGCCCCATTCACGCGACGATAATTATACTTCGTCAAAAGAAATACTACAGTCGCCGGTACAAAAGTGTGTTAAAAGCGCGAATTTTTGACTTATGACCGCCATTAATACACGATTATCGTCCGAGGCAATATTCCAGCGCGGTACTTAATCGATGCGGCAAGATCGATCCTCGGATCCACGCTGATCCGCAAATCAAAATCCAAGAATCATTGCGGAACCAATTTAGAGTCCCTCCTTCCTTCAGATTTTGCATTATGAACCTCCAGAACTTTTCTTAATTCGACAAGTGAAATTGTCAAGGAAAGTTTCCACTAAATGAACCAGATGAAAAATCTATCAGAAATTATCCCAAAAATATTCCGCCGGTATCATGCTAAAAATTGATCAATCTGTACGCTGGATCAATAGATCATTCGAACAATTATCGCGACAAGTTCTGTCGACAGCATGCGTTCAAAAAAGTGGAACGCTCGGATGCGAACAGTCTGTGCAACATCGGGTGGAGATCTTCGGCCTCGTTTGTTGCGAGCCCTCAGCTATCGTTGCCACGCAAACGGCAACAATTCCTGACGAAGATCATGCCGGCGATGATCGCCGGGCGATATCGTTCGGGCATCGAGCGGCGCGGGTGTTTTATCTGTCGCGGGGCCTGTGAAAAAGAGAGGGTGACTCTCGAAACGAGAAACAGCGAGAGGAAGACAGAGATGGAAACATAGAAAAAGAGAGAAAGAAAGGGCAGAGATAGAAAGGGAGAGCGAGCGTACGATGAGTCCTTTGGACGTGCAGCCCGTCGATAAATAGCGAATGCGATAAAATGCCGCGAATTTAAAATACGCCCAGGATTTTACAGCGGGGACCAAAGGACAAAGCCGCTCTCGTTGTTTCGACAATACCGCTCGTCGAAAGGGGGTGGCGACGGGAGACAGAGAGAAAACGAGCGCGGGGTTCGGGAAAAAAACAGGGAGAGAATCGGGACGAGTGGAAACGAGAGGCACTGGCCGAAAGGGAGAGGGTTGGATGTGTTCAGGGGGATGATGCGGAGAGGATGAGAAGAGAGAGAGAGAGAGAGGAGTGAGAGAGACTGTGCGAGAGAGAGTGCAGGAGGTTGGAGGAGGAGGAGCCGGTTGGAGGAGGCACAGCCACCAGGGCTGATTCTTCGGGCAACACACGTTCGCCCACACGTTCACGCAGAGGCAGCGGCAGCATCACGCGCCGGCAGGCGACGCTGGTTTTAAAAATGGGGGATTTTTTCACATTTATCAGTACACGCTCAGATCTGGCTTCCGTATCAATGTCCGAACACACGTGAACACCCAGACAATCGAGCGTTTCACACGAATACATTGTCCTGATCGGATTGTATGGATTTTTTTCCGGGACACATACTCACCACCCCTCGCCACCACCACCACCACCCCCCTGATTCTCTCCCCTACCTTTTGCTCTTCTACCACCCTCTTCCTCCCCCCGCGGAGACCACCCACCACCCCGCGCATAGTGGCCGGATCTCCCGTCTACGCCACCCCCGTACAATACCACCCCATCAGCTATTCCGCCACCCACGCGACAACCGTAATTTTAAGCTGAAAGGACCGATTTTTGTGCATCTCGATGCTGTTTGCTGCGTCGTCGGCTTCCAACCCGGCCCTGCGCCTGCCGATATCGCTCTCTCTGCACACCCCCGCAACACAGACCACCCTCTGAACAGCCACCCAACCCTACCAACCCCTTTTTTTTCCACCCTCGCTCGGGCTCTCGCGGCCAAGCGTCGCTGACGTTCGAACAATCGTTTTGTGCGTTCATAATGTTTTGATTCCTCGCGCTGCCTTGCACGGATAATTGTTATCGGTGTTGGGTTTTTATGCGCAACCCGACTCGGTATCACCCCTTGCACTCTTACGCACACCTTATGACGAACACAACCGCCCTGTTTACGACGATTCCCACGATTCTCTGCGAGTTGCGAATCTTTTGATCACGACAATGAGGGTTATAATAGCAGAAGGGTGAGAACCAGTGGATTTTTATTAATTTTCTATAATTTTTGTGACTGTTTGGCAAATATAAATTGTAATCGCTGAGCGAACGAAAGGGTGGTTTTTTATGAATGCAACTAAATAACGAAAAGATTGCATAGACAGTTTCAACACCGTCGATCCTCGCAATTATAGAGTCGATCATCCGGAATACACTCAGCCGTTCTCCCGTTGGTTTTCGGGTTTTGTCGCGTATCCGCACGGGAATTTCTGCAATGGCGAGACCCGCGATTAAAGCCTCGGCCGACATCTGCGGGAATCAAAAAGCCTCTTCGATGAATGGAAGACGATCAGTCGTGTCTGCTCGTATGCTCGGATAAATAAATAGGGATCCGCCATTATCTGGAGGACCAGCCCTCGACGCCGCGGACCCCTACCACCCCCGAACGGGTCAATGGAATTCATAACGTTTGCGCGGATAAAAAAGCTGGCTGGCCCAGCATCGGGAGGGTGGGGCCACATCGGAACATTACTCATGCCTCGGCGTTCGCGCAATTTTTAGCTCTGAAATAAATCATCATTATTGCGGCCGGAGGGATGCGCATTATGGGGGCCACGGGGGTAGATTATCGTAGGTGGAGGCCACCTACAACCGTTCCTCCTCCCTCTAACCCCCTCCGAACCCTGCCAGAACCACCCTCTCACCCGTCTCTACCCCGTGCCGTCAACCACCCGGCGGACGGCCATCCGACCACCCCTACAGAGCTAAACACCGATGAAACGAACGCCGCTGTGAAAAAAGAGTTTCGATCTTCGGGTTGGATGGCCGCGCCGCTTAAAAGGCTGCTGCTTTTATTGGATCCGCGAGCGTGTGTTTCTCTTCTCGTTTTCTTTTCGGCAATTGTTCGCTGTTTCGGGAAATATCCTGGATATAAACGCGGGGTCGTCTAGGCTGACTTGATTCGATACTTCATAGTATTAGAAACATTAAACAGAGGATATTTATTCGAAATAAATATCTTCTACCTAAATTCCAACAATCCTGGTGCGAATGCATATAAAAAATTCAGCTTAAACAGTTTAAACGTAGATCCATACACATCTCAACGAGCATAGGTTTACCGTCGTTATACTAAAACATGATGGACAAACGAATTATTTGCACACGCGCGATCTCTCAAATACGAGCATAATCGTTCTAATCAAACTCTCGACGGATCGATTCTCGCAATCGGGGCGGCAATTCGTCAGGGCTCGGATCTCCATAAACTTAGTTCGTCGAAACAGGCCGCGATCGATCGTCTTTTTCTGTCATTAATCATCCAATTACCGATTAATATTCATGCGTCGCCGATAAGCAAGCAGAATGCATCGAAATTCGAGTTTCGAACGTAAAACATTGCGCTGGTGGCGTAATCGCTGGCAATGATCGCCAGTATCTCGTCCGGATCGATAAATTAATTAACTAATTTAGGATTAGAACATTGAAATCTATTTAACGGAACCGCTGGATGTGTGTACATATATGTATATACATATATCGGATCTGTTTAGGGTATCCGTCCGCAGGCGGCGCGGAAGGATAGAAAGTGAGAGGGTTGACACCACTGGGCAGAGGGTGGAAATGTGGGGGTGTTTCAGGGGGCAAGGGGTGGAAACGGGTGAAACGGCGGAAATCGGTGGGTGGGCGACCGGGATGATGTTACATCATCAATCAGCTGGCAAACATCAACTCAACACTCGCACCCTGCACGGTGTGTCCTAACCTGTAGCCAAATATATGCGCCGATAATATCGTCGCAGCATTGCTACATCATGTCCGGCTGTAATTAATTATCTAATTCTTAATCGACGGCCGTAACGTGCAACCCGGCGACGATCGACGAGGATCCGGAAAGATTTATAACGGCCTAGCCACCGCGAGTAAATGGCATCCCTTGTTCTGAATCATTCGCGGTCGCCGTTCCGCTCTTATTAATCATCCAGCGTATTTATTACCGCCGAGTTTAGTCGAATTTAGGCGATACTATCGACCCTTCGAACGAAAGGTACAACTTAAACCACAAATATTAAAGATGTTCATTGTACGATAAAATGTACCTCTGTATTGGAAAGAAATCATATTTCTTTTGTACTTGAGTTTGAGAAAGATTTGCTGAATATTCAGAGTTGATTTGTAATTTTGAACGTTGCTAAATTTCAAATGAAACTTCAGTATTCAGGATCTTGTGCATAGATCTTTATCGAGAACGCGTACAGACTTCAACAGAGACGTCATCTGCGGGGCGCGACTAATTGCACGCATAAGTGTGTAAGGTTAACAAGCAAACGGATGAATAATTCGTGAATTATCTTATATCGATGGTTCGGATGTTATTGATCGCGGCTGCACCGTCGCGTCGCGGAAGAGTCTGGATTTACAGCGACGCGTGCACCGTATGAATATTAATCGGCGCTCGATAATGCCGTTTCGATCGTTTTGCGCACGGTCCGCGGGGGACAGTGACAGCTCAGAGTCTAATAACAACGGGATCGTTTCGCCTCAAAGGAGGATTATTATAAATTGGAATGAAAGTTTCGTGTCAAGGCGAAACGATGAGAAATGGGTGAAGGCTGTTGCCCGTAGGCGTTATTTCCATCTCTGCGATTCCAAAAAGGGAAAAGAAATAACAACGGCGTGCTCGCGTTCCGCGGGGCGTGAAAAAGGATCAACGATTCACCGGTAGATCACACCGATGATCCCCCAAAAATAAATGTACCGAGAAGTACCGACGGGTTCCGAGCCGGATAAAAAATTTGATTTTAAGTCACACCATTTTAGCGGACGCTATCACCGCAATATAACCAGATCCGGTTTTATAAATCTTAATTGTTCGACGTTCTTCTTGACCAGGAAATACAAATTTTTCGGACAGGATAGTCATAAATTAACGGCGTTATTATAGCTCTCGAAAGGATGCTCCAGTTCGTTCAGAGTGTTTCGAGAAGGAACAACTATTTTCGGGTTTAAATTGGAGCGCTCGTTTCGAGATCGATTAAACCTAGTGTTAATCAAGTGCCGGCCTGTCGGGCGTCCTTCCAAAATGGATTTTCCCTTGTAACGAGGGGTAAATTTATATATTTCGTTCCTTCGTTCCGCTTCTTTTCGTTTTTTATTTTGCTCTCGTCGGTTTTCGCCCGTCCTCGGTTTTTTTAATTGCCACAGGATAGTCGCGGTACAACCGCCGACAACTTTCGACGTAACGAATTATAACAGAACATTTGCTGGGCCGATTTCCGGAAGAGTTCACCGATAAGATCGAGTGTTTACATCATTACGGGAGTTCATTATAAGCCCGTCGCGTGTGCTAATTACGTGTCAAGGTTTCACATTCCGCTGCCCCGACGAGGAGTCCTTAATCCCTGGATCGTAATAATAAAAGAGCCATTCAGAGACCGATCGCCTTCGACTATCCCCACCGCGACCCCATTAATTCCCGTATTAATTAAAAACTCTCGGCGCTGTCAATTTTTTCCTCTCGCCTCGACGATTCACCTGTCCCTTTCTTCTGCCTCATTCGCAGACCATAAAAGTCCCCGGGAAAAAATCGGCCGTTGTCCGACCAACCGATCGAATGGCCATCGATCTTAGCTGCATGACTGCCATGGTTGTCCTGAGGAGCCTAACCTCGTCAAAATCTCGGAAATCAACGTTCCCTTGAGGCCATTTTAATTGTTACGTTAGATACAGTATTGTCCGCCTAAGAAAAACATTATAAATTTCTACGCGTTTATGCGAGCCCCAGTAGGGTTAAGGGTAATGTTCGGAGGTGACTATCGTTAGCGGTACAGTAAAAATTCAATTCTTCTCCGGGATCGAGACTCCAATGGTTGTCTCGGCCTACCCACTCCACTGCTATCCGTGTTTCATTCTGTCCTTCTCTATGTTCGACTCTCTATTGAAGTCTCGCTCGGCGCGGTCGGCGGTCTAGCCAGAAAACGCCTTTTTGACAAGAATCGAGACTTTACTGTACAGAATAATAGACAATATATAATACTGTATAGATAATAGATCGCCGGGAACCAGCGTAAAAACCGATCGAAATTGAGACGTAAATTCGCGGCGAAGGCTCGCGCTCGGATAGTGGGTTAAGGTTACTCGGCTCATTAGCGAAGTTAAGCGCGGCGCGAACGCGCGTCGCGTCGCGACGTCCGCCGCCGCCGCTCGCTCCGGCAATCGTCGGTAATTGTGACGATCGATCTTGATCGAAATGCTCATTTCCTGTTTGCCCGGCCTGCTGGGATCGTCCCGCGCGATGCGCACGGTTTAGCTATCCAGGAGGGCTGGTGTGTTCGGCCAGGGTGGATACGAGAGGGGTGGAGATGGGTCGAAGGCTGCCTAGCCGGCGCATCATTAACGTGATTAATGTTGAAATAAATCAGGAGCTTCGAAACGGTAGTCGATAAATCCAATAATTGCGGTATAATCATAAGTAAACAGGTAACGCGGCTCGCGTTAGCATATCGCTGCCGGCGATCGGCCCGGATAGACCACGTCGCATTACATATGCATTGACTTTCAACTCCAACCGGTGACTTTTCACGCCCCGAGATCGCAGACCGCTCGACAGATCGCGATCTACCCCACCCGCTCTGCGACAACGATTATCCACAGTGATCTACACCACCTCGACCAAGGAAGCGTAATTATTCGACGTAAATGAGTTATTAATTACACCGGTGCCGTTCAATTAGAGCATCGGCGAGTGATTTACAGCGCGAAAACGATTTTCACGCTGGATTTACGGCAGTTGAAAAATTGTCGTTCGCTAGATTAGTATAATTAGGCTGTTCGTCTTGTTTTAGACTGTCAATCTTTCTTTCCACTGTATTAAATAGATTAATTCTATAGTCTACATATCACGTCCAGTCACTTTCGAACGCGGACATTCTACCACTCGATGAATTCTGATCGAAATATAATAACACAGCGTTTGAAAGTCGGAAGCGCACGGAATAGGAATCTGACGTGTCTGAGCATGGCCGACCGTTTCTCCTTATTGGAAGTACTAATGACTAGACAGCGGATTTAATGCATCCATGAAAAAAGTGAGAAAGTGAAATACATAATGATGGAGGACAGTGCTATCAAATAATAAAAATTGTATAACGTATTTGAGAAGTTCGCGCTGGATTATTTTGCTCCGATGCTGTTTCTGCGCGCAGCCGCTTCCATGAATCACAATGCCCGTTTCATGGAGCATCATTAAATCTCCGGAGACGGACGTGGCGGCAGCAACCAAATGTTTTTCCGGTTGCGCACCGTATTTCCCAGGCCGAGACCCGAAACTTCGTCTTCCGCGTAAACCGCGAAACCGCTCCGGTTCGATCCAAACCGTAGGCCATTCGCACACGAATATCCCCGTTGTGTCCGTGTAAATACGCGGCCCCGGTGTGTATTTATAAGATCGCGGTTCGAGTTCCAGTCTAACTCGGGACGGGGATTACTTACCTCCGCGGCAGGTAAAAGAATTTCCTCGTACCGAATTAATGGACAAACCCGGCGGTAATTGCTCGCGGATTCGCAGACGGGCGTCAATCTCACGTCAATTACATTCTAAAAGCATTAGAAAGCAAACTGGACCCGCGACTTTCTCGACTTTCGACCGGTCGGGCTCTCGTATGCGAGAGGTTTTGCGTCGGCGGAGGGAGCTCGCGAAATTAATATCTACTTAAGACGTCGTTTTTCCTTTAACTGCTCCTCGTAGAAAGCGACCGTGCTTTCGATTTAGAAGGGAGCGACAATGACTCCCGGAGGAAAAGCTGTTAGTGCCAAAATTTTCACTCCAGAAAATTATCTGTCATCTTCGTGCAAATTTCCAGTTGTAAAGACTGTTTTATTGGTTCTGGCGCGTTGGATTTTCTCGAATTAAAATGATCGAAAATGCCTAAGAAAATATACTATCGATTTCTTATCGATATGCTTCCGAGATAAATTTTTACAAATTTTTAGTTAGGTTCAGAATCAGCATACCATTTACAGGTTAACCCAGAATTAATTTGTGGTGCTTCCCAAAATATAACTTTTTCGATAATTAATTAATCCTTAGCAGTCGATGGGAGAATCAACTACTACACATTCAAGTATTGCACTAGATCGGATTAAATGTTTAATTTTCAAGTTGAAGTAGCTCCGATAGAAAATGGTTAACTCCTGAGGCACGTATTACGACGTTTCCGAACAGGCACGGATTAATTTGCTACTTTTAATTCGGTTTTTTAAAAGACAGAATGCACATACTTATAAATGGATCACGCGGCGCGTTAATAGAGACACCGTCGGCGACATCGTAATCGGTGCTGTCGATCATTCTTCAACACGAATCATTCTACAACATTCTACAAAATCGCTGTACAAGACCGTTCTACAGGAAGGTTTCCTGTCGGACGACACGCGCCGACGCGTTCGCCGGGACAAGAATTAATCGACCGATCGATCGATCACCGATTTCCTCCTTTTCCCCGGAGCACCGTAACGATACGATAGTGTGCGCAACTACGTATTACTACAGAGACTCTGGAAATTCAACGGAGCCACGAGGAACCGTGTCGGTACAACGCGGCGGCTTTAACACGCGCCGCGGACAATCGCCGGCCGATAGATACATAATAAGCGTGGCGTTGTACGCGTCCATCTAAGGCCGCGGCCCGGCCTAATGAAGCCTAGGCTAGTTAGGCGCGATGTTAATTAAATGATATGATCATTAGTCATTATAACGTCATTGTGTTGCCAGCGACTTGACACTCGGTGTTGTTACTCGCTCATGGGACCGCAGCCGGTGCCGAGTATGCGGAACGTGTACCGGACAGACCGGGCCACGCCCGATACCGCTTTTCTATGAATACGCCCCAGCTCCGAAGATAATCGCGATCTCGATCCAGAATAATTAGACGGCCCTGACGTCACTCGGATCCCTTGCATCGCGTCGTCACGGCGCACATTGGGCCAAAAACCCATCTTTTTGGACAAAAGTCTGCCGACAACTCATTTTTTCATCGATTCAATTGGATTTTTGAAGTGAAACTTCTTTGCTGAGGGTAACAATTTTCTGATGTAGCGGAAGTCCATGCGACGGAAGTCGAATGTCGAGTGGCGCGAAAATTTAAACTGAGAATGAACGGAGAAAAATATTTCTTACCCCGACGGGATTCGAACCCCGGTCTACCGATTGGTAGTCCAACTCCTTAACCGCTTGGACAAGCAATGAGCTTATAATGACAGCGAATAATAATAATTTATCTGTATCTATACTTAATAAGCAATAAGTTTCACTTCTGCCGCGCGTGGTTTCCACGCACATGATTGTTTTTTTAATGTTCGTGAAGGACTATACTTTGATCTGTGACTTATGCGATAACTGGGTTACCCGTGAGATACTCGGGTAAACAAAAATTAAATTTAATTGTAATTTTCATAGTCAAATATGAACTAACTTAATAATCAAATTCAACTGCGATCTGCTGAGATGGTTTCGAGAAAACTGCTGCCACGTCCTTCCGGTTTAAGTTACCCAGCTCGAATTTTCAGTGAATAAGATGTACACATTAATTTCTTCAAAGAAAAATAATTCCGTACACGTGAAACGCCTGGACTAGCTGACTAGATAATTTTTCCGACGTGACGATTGAAAGATCGGGCGTAGGGAATGTCCAGGGGCGGCGACACGGTGTAATCGGTCGTTTAAACGGGCTCATACGTAAAATCTGGAGATGGTTCGAGGCAGGTAGGGGTCCGCGTAAGCCAGGTGGCGATTCCATGGCCATTACTAGCGAACCCGGGGCCGAGATACCAGAGGATTAAGACGTTTCCCCTGGCCGTGTTTAGCAGCGGCTCGGAGGCCGTTTCCCGAAGGTAGCCAATCACGATATGCAAAGCACGCCGGGATCGCGCGGTGCCGTCCCTCGCGAGTACTTAATTACAAAGGTTATTCTTCCGGTGGCACTCTAAGAGAGGCGACCGATGATATCTCGGTCCGAGATCACAGCCAATTATTAATTTATAAGCTCCCGAGTCGCGTCGGTTGTTACAAGCCTGTTCGCTTGCTCGCGCGAGCGCGGGCGAGGATTCGAGGCGAGGAAACCTCTTCGTTAATTAGGTTCTTCAATCGGTAGTTATTGTTTCGTGGCGGCCCTAATTTGGCAGCCCGGCAGCTGCCACTGCGTGCGGAGGCGCTAATTAAAACACCTAATTGTGGCCATTAACGCGAAATGCGACGTAGCGATGCGTTGGATGGTAACGCGGTTCACACCGATCCACGCTCGGTTATGCCCGCGCTTTAAACCGCGCTATAAATACGATCTAATTAGCATTTCTCGGTGTCTCTCTCTCTCTCGATTGAAATTAAGCGGCTCGCGGGGCCCAACACAGCACCGTAGAAAAGAACAGGACAGATGGAAGGCGCGCGGAAAGAACGGAGAGGCCGAACGGTGTCGGGGCTGTTCAGCTGTAAGTCGTCAATTGCCACTCCCCTACCAAGTACGTATTATTTAACGGCCACTTAAACCGAGAACGAACTGCGCTACCTCGGATCGTAATTCATTGAAAAACAGGAAAATGAACGAGACGTATAATAATAACCAGCGGGAAGTTATCTACAATAAACGGGCGCCGCGAATCATGCTGGTTTATTAGCCAAAAAATTGCGACCGCCTATTTACATGTCTAGCGACGACAAGAACCTAACAGACTCCGTTAAACGGTTCCAAGGTATCGTGAGAAAGGTTCGACGAACTGCACAAAAATGTCAAAGCCTACGAAACAGTTATATGGTACACGAGGAAAGTGAAAAGACGTCAGAAATGTTGAGAAAAATTGTAGCTTTTAAAAATACCGTGAGGACCACGAAAACAGTTCATTTATTCAGACTTTCTTGAAACACTCTAGAGTCCGCAGAAAAATTACAGGACATGCGAGAACAGGTTTGGGAGCAGCTTAATAAGCATAGCTTGATGCTTGAAAAATGTTTCCGAAACGGTTTTATAACCACACAAAGAACCCGGAGACCGGAGGCACAATGCGCGTCAGTTGTGGGCGAGATCGAACATAAATTTCCGCGAACATTTCCCTGGAAAGGAAGAGCGAAATTAGGAAAAGACGCATAATTAACGATAAGAAGAGGAAACCGTCGGCGGGACAAGATAAGTATCGCGGAACATTATACGTCTCTGAAGCCTCGCGGAGCGTTTGCGTACGCGCTCCGGTATATAGAATACATTTCGCGTTACTTACAGTTGCGTCTGTAGTACCTATTCTTTTCTTTTTTCTCTCTCTTCTTCTTTTTCGCGCTCGCTCGCGCGCGCACACGTCCCCCTTTCCTCCACGCCGGCAGAACGCGTATATTTAAATATAACTTCCCTCATGAGAGCTCCGCGCAAGAGCTGAAACGTTAGAGAAATTAATGAAAGAGTCCGGGCGCGTTTGCGCTCGCGTTTCTCGCTCGCTCGTGTTTCCCGCTCTCCCGTTCCTCCCCGGCCAATCATTTATTTGACTTTCAGTGCGCGTGACATCATCGTCGACGCATTAACCGCGCTTACAATGTAACGCGACAATAAACATTACACGCGCCCGTGTAACGTCACCCAGAGCCCGCGCGGAATTGGCTTCCTGTTCGTTTAACCCTCCCGATCGTTCGTCATTTAATCTGAAAGAAAATTGCGCAATCGATGATCTCCGCGGACACGCTTTTGGAAATGACGAGTCGACGCCCGACCGATTTATCTAGCCCAACGTGGTCGCCAATTTCGGATCGAGTTCCTGCGAGGAGAAAATCAAATTCGTTTTTGAAACTATAAATTAAACGCTGCAGCTAGTGAAAGATATGAACGATACTGGAAAGATACTTGCGTGGACGTTTTGAAGATTCGTACAATTTTAACAAGATCACAAAATTTACATGCAATCTTGTTCCATGCATTTTTCAGTCTTCTATTTCTGAAAATACTTAAGTGATACCGACCCGCTACCAAATTAAATTGTCCGTCAAAGCGGAGAGTCTATCTGATAGCTCTGAAATGTTGCACGAAATCAGGCTAGGTGCCGTGAAACTGCTAGATGAAATTTTATCGTAGTATGATCGGCGTACTTGTACGATTAAAATGAAATGTTGAATGATTATTGCAGCGTGTAATAGTTCGAGTACGCCGAGAGTCACGAAAAATTGAAAGCTTCTCAGGTTTCCTTGTAGAAAACAAATTACAAGCCAGCTACCAGCCAGTCATCCGACAAAAATTTCGCACCAACACCATCGAGATTATCCGCGAAGATACTTAAAGGAGCAATTCACAGAGCAGAACAGGTTCTTAATCTAAGACTGTCATGGAGGAAACTGTATCGCTTTGAGATAAGGTTGCTTAAAACTCTAGATACCACCGAGTGATTTGCAACTATGTGTACCTTATTAATAGCCGAGCATTACGACGCTGAAGGAACTGTAGCTTGTTAACAGAGAACGTGAAAAAGAAAGGGACAAAGGAGTAAGAGATCGAAGGAAAGTTCACGGAGGGGGAGAAAACTCTAGCCGAGCAGAAACGTTGATTCTACTTAAGTAGACTTTTCCTAGCATTAAATCCGACAGTAATTGTTTCCACCACAGAAAACTTTAGTCTCCGACTGATCAGTCGACCACAATTCAGTGGAAGACTGAGTGCCTCGCCATCTAATTGTAAATAACTATTTTTATCGGGAGGGAAATGGTCGTATTAAAAATATTTTTAAATTCGTTAGTTACTATATGCGATTTCTAGTTCGATATTGAACTTATACAGCTTCGTTGATCTTGTTGTTAGTGGCATCAGGGACTAATTCTTTTAGAATTAATGCGGATGATCAATTTGTTACGTCACTCGAAAGCTACAAAGATTACTTTCGTGCTCCTAAAGTTGTACAAATTCAAATTAATAAACGAGGCATGACGATAGAGGTAATCATGCAAAAGTACTGTTTATTTTTCTGAGGCAGTCGGACAAAAGAAGTCGGAATAAGCCAAGGCATGGGTAGTCAGAGTCAGATGTCAGGAAGGACCCGCATATAAGCCGAGGCAGAGACGTCAGACGGATATGCGGGCCGGAAGAGGGATTTATTTAAGAATCATTCGCGTTTTTCCACCCTCCGGTCGGTGTCCGACGAAAACACGGCTAGGGAACGGAGAGACGGTGGATTGCTGGGGATGAGAACTGAGAGAGGATGAGAAGAGGAGGAACAGAGGACGAGAAAGAGGAGGTGGAGGGTTGTGCCACCACCTCGGATCCGGGGAGAGCATACGGCGCCGTCTGCTTCTTTTTCATTTCCCTGGCCAAAATTTAATTTGGAACGCGTCCAGTTGCACCTTTCCGCTCGCTTGACTGGTACGAGGAAACGAAGCCCCGGAAGATCACACGAAAAATGTACGTGGCTCGCGCGCACCGTCCGCCAGGAGGATCTGGAAGCGGCACGAATTAGGAATTTTACTAACTCGGATAGTCGCATTTAATTTTAAGCCGGGAAACCATACGAGTCATTACTGTCTCCATTTTCGTGCGTATATTAAATTACAGACGGAACCAACGGGGGTGGGGGTGGTGAAGGGGGTGGGCGAGGAGAGATTCGCTCCGGGGAAAAAGGGGGAGAACGTGCCCAGACATATTACGGAAGAGCAGATGCATTCGAGGATTAGCCGAAGTCGTCCTGGGTCCGTGCAGGATAATACACTATCCGCCCCGCGACCGCGGGATCGCGGGACAATTCGGGGTTTCGGCGCTCTGGACTCGACCACGGATCAGGGATTCTTTAAATAACTCTGCTGGCTGTCTATCGCCCCCTGTAGACGGTCATTTCCGGATTGCAGACCCGAATTAAACGCTCCCGAAATTGGTGCCGATGGCCAAAGTCTGTGTTCTTCGGGATCTTCAAATTCTTCTTCAAGCTTTTTGCAAGGCTGAATTATTTTAAGTAAAGAATGCGTTTTTCCCTTCTCGATGGAGAATGTCCATATGGTTGAGGATAATAACAGCACCCGGTAAGAGAGCTACCAGGATGATCGAACAGCATCGTCATCCATTTGCAAAATACTACATCATACAATACCCCAAACGTGTTACTCTTCGGAGATCCTCGAACAACAATGTGCGACCATTCGACGTCTATAAATTCTATCGCAGGTACCGACGATTATTCCATGATCGACTCCTTCAAATTAGGAAAGAGTCTCTCTTCCCAAAGACGCTAAAT
Organism: Lasioglossum villosulum; assembly: GCA_963971365.1. Classification (NCBI taxonomy): domain Eukaryota; kingdom Metazoa; phylum Arthropoda; class Insecta; order Hymenoptera; family Halictidae; genus Lasioglossum; species Lasioglossum villosulum. The sequence goes on from OZ020501.1 coordinate 5,583,237, forward strand.
GCCACTGGACCCCAGCAGCAGGCCTCAATCTACCCATCAGAACAACCCAAGTCGAATCAATTCCGCGGAGGAACGAACGCTGGAATTAACATGCCGGTTAACTGGCTCGAAGTCGCGGAGATGGCCAGGTCCGTCGCATGTTTCATAAATTATGCATCGTAGCAAGCTGGCTTGTCCATCGCGGCGTCAATCAGCGCGTCTCGTCTCTCTCGGCTGGGCGTTCGAAAAACTCGGTGGGAAGACACAACGGGGGATCCCAAGAAGCATCGTTTCCAGCTGGCAATTTCTAAGCATCATCCCCTGTCATTCGCACGACAGATACGCATACGTGTACGCGTCCGCACGGTCGGTGTGTCTCCTCGCAAGCTTTTTCCCCTGGTTTCCGGGGGAAGAATTAGAGAGCGTTGCGGGTCTGAAAGGTGGCGGCTGTTGCTGCTGGACATACGCGCGGCCCGTTTAATTAATGTGGGCTTATTAGCATATAAACTCGCGCGTCCCCGGGACGTAGCCAGCCCGCGGGCGTTCAGCAGATCGTTGCGCGTCGGTCGTGGACGCGTACGTACGTACGTACGTTCACGGGCGGTCGTAGACCCATTCTAGGCTATGGGAGTGGCCAGAGAGATGCAAAATGTCGTGGCGAGCACTACTCGAGGCAGTGGGCATTACGAAGCCCCTGGAGCACTGTACCCGGCAGCCACTAGTTACATTGTCTAAGGTTTCAATAACCTAATGAACCCCAACGCGCAGACCAAACCGACCGAACTACCTCCTCGCCGAGGGAGAGACGGCCTGCCACTGGACTTGCTTAATTAAATACAAATTACAGCCAAGAATTGCGTCCGCCGGGGGCTGATGCAGCAGCAGGGAGACACGTTTGGATGGGGATCCGATGGATCGCCGAGTAACAGGTCCTTTGACACATTCGTGACCATGCTCGGGTCAAATCTGAGACGCTCGGTTTTGTCGAGGAGTTCCCTGCTCGTGGAATTGCACTACGGATTTTTACGGAATGCATCGAGTTAAGAATATTAGCCTGTTTGAGATAAACTATTTTAGAACATTCAATAACAACTTTAATAGTTTAACAATTTAATGGAATCGTAGTAGGGACATTATTTAGAACATTCCATAATGATCTGATGTTAGATATTAATGTTCATTAATAGAATTATCAATGTTTTAATACTTGGCACAGAGTCGAAATATCTTTACCGATTTTCTCTTCTTACTTACTAGCTACTTCGAGAATAGTTTTATAAACTAATCCAAGCCTTTCTCCGCACTGGTAGTGCAGTAATTATTCCTGCAATCATGTTTCCACGAACTTATAATCACAACCCTAAATGCCAAATGGCGTGTCTATAATCAGAAAACATAACATTTCACCGTTAAAAATAAAATCTTGCACACGCAAAACACTCTCGACATCTAGAGCTGGAACTACCAAATGGGTTCAACCGACTTGTTCGAAACTTTTGTATTTTTGTACGGAATTGCTTAATTGTCGCAAATAATCACTGAACAAATTCATTTATTCGCGTGTACGTTGAAACAGCAATTTAATAATCGATATAACTGACATGTCCAAGATATTGAAAATATTTGAATCATTTAAAAACACTGTTGTGTCATTGCCATTCCATTAAAATAACTAAAAAGAGAATTAACTACTATTTTGAATAAAAGTGCGCGCTCTACTAATAAAATAGGAAGTTTCAGTTTCCTTTCGTAATTCACTAAAACAATTCGAAAACGAATTTCTCCAAATTCGTGTACAGTCACGCAAATATTTTGGACGAAGCACCGTATAGCTCGATGTGTTTCTCGGTGAACGATTTACCGAAAATACCGAAACCGACGATCGGCATTAAGAGATACAAGTGACGGGAAAGCGAAAGATGCACACCCACGTGCGGAATATAAAGCGGGTCATTAATAGGCCGATTAAACGAATATATTCTCCTTAGCCGATCGGTCGTGGCGTCCTCAAAATCGTTTCGCGCACGCACGGCAATTCGCAATTGGCTGGGGCGGCCGCGCTCGCGCGCGTTACATCGAGGTGCAAACGTTAAGATAAAACGAATTACCGGGATATTTACGGTTCCGGCGATTAAACGCGGATACCTCATGATCCCTGTTGCCCGGGAAAAACACATTTAAATGAATCAATGAATCGCCCCGCGGTAGTCCGGGGGCCGGATGGGAGAAGACGCGATTAAAGTACCGCGATTTCATCGTCGCGAATTAAAAACCCGCCTCGTCCCGCGATGCCGTGCGTAGCCGTCGTTAAGATCGCGATTCAGACCAATTTGGACGTTTACTTTATCACCTGGAAAACGTTTCATGGCTATTTCGTGTAACACTGTAACGAAATTCCGAGTATTTACGAGCCGAGACTCGTCCAGAACGGAGTTGTTTCGCGATGAATAATGTCCAATTTTTCAGAAGGATCAACCAGGGAGGTATTCGGATACTTATTTTTAGGTACTTCGAGTTCGCCAGTCGGACTCTGATATTCTCGATTTATTGCTTTTCACTCGTACGATGAGCCTGCTTTTTTGTTATTCCTGATGGAATTGATGAAATTAACGGTTCCGTTCCGTCGCATAGCGATTGATCTCATTTTCGTGCATCGACACGATGCAAATCAAATATTGTAGTACTATCTACGTCTTCTTTGTTTTCTATGCTTGGCGACCACATTGACGTCAATCTGAAGCAAGTCATCCAATTTAGTCGCTTCCATTCGGTTGCGGCGACGCGAGGACTGAAATGCTCTGCGGGATTGTAAATCGTTTCGTAAAAAGATAATTGTGCAAGTGATATAAATGTGTAATTATCTTTTATGGGACACGTAAGCCTTGTTAAAGGAGCTTCTTTATGGTTGTTCATAAACTCTGTGCCGGATTACATTCTGTACAAATTCTTGCCATTTTTCAATCAGCCATTTTAACGTTCAATAAATTTGGAGTACACAAAATTTAATGCGACGATTCTTAATTAAACTACCTGTGCAAGTCACGTGCAATCCAAAGAGTATTTTTCGCTATTTGAACCGGTGATGATATCGTTAAATAATAGATAAAATTAAGTATTAAGATGAAACTAACACGTTGATGTCCTTAAATATTCCTGACATGTCCACTGCTTTAAGTTGTACGTATCCATTTTAGTCATAAATGCATACAGATCCGCAGTCTAGTAATGCATATTAAAAAAGTAGAGTTCGGACTAAACCGTCGGTGAATTCTTCGGTGGGACCGTCTCGGTAGCGCCGTCAGCCGAGGTTAGCTGGTGCATCTCGAGCGTAGTGACCCGTTGACGCGCATAAGCGTCAGCGGGGATCGCCGGTTCTAATTCGACGCGGGTTTCACAGCCGGTTTGCGTGCGCGAGAAGAAGCGGCCGCTTGCGCGAGTCCCGAGGAGCCAGAGGCCAATAAAACTTAACTCCTAATTAAGAAGCGTGAAGGATGAATCTATTATCCGCGCGGGGGCCTTGCCAACGCAAATACGCCGGCAGTAATGTCGCCGTTGGTACAAACATACCCACGGACACGGCCGGGCATACGTGTTCATTAGGCGTATTTGCTGTTTAGCATTTCAAATTCGGCGGGAGAGCGCCAGGGCGCGATACAGAAGCCACGGGACCGGGTGAACCGCGACCACCGCCCGTCCGCCACAGAACCCTTTTGGCAATCAAATATTTTAATTTAATCGGCCTGCTAATGATACGTCTTACATTCGGTACGTGGGTGCTCCCGGTTCACCCGGCCGCGTCACCCGTATTCGAATCGACCACTCAATTCGTGGCCAGACGATCGGTGACTTAATTGAACGGCCGCGTTCGAGATTAACGCGTGGTCGATTTCTTAACGCGTTCACTACCTACCAATCATCCCCGAAAAATCCCCGAAGGATCCGGAGAAAACTCCAATTAGGGTAACTGCACCAGTGAATGAACGGGCACCAGTAAATGAACGCTTTTGTATATTTCAACAAATTTTAACCCGGACGGCATACTAGCGATAAAATTGTGATTAAAGAGTTAAATAAATAAGAGAATATTGTTTAGTAATTTTGTTCATTGATTGGACTAGCATTATTCAATTACTAGAATCTAGTGTTCATTGACTGGTATTTTTCATATTTTTGATTTAACGTTTAATAAAGAAGAATAATAATAATTTCATTGTATTTGTGTTCATTTATTTTTGACAAATTAAGTATGGGGAGCTATTTGGCATATATGAGATTCCTTTAATTCACATAGTTTTTTTTTAAATAAAATATTTTCCTGAACAATTTCTTAAATGTTCATTCACTGGTGCAGTTACCCTAATATTAAAATAAATTCCGTAAGTATTCCGCAAGATTTTTTCCTAGTTTTCACTTTTTACAATCAGACTTTTCGACAGAAAAATCGGAGAAATGTCCCTAATCAGTGGATCGGTATCGGTAATGTGTCTGTTTCTTTCCACAATTTTTAATTGCTATTAAATGAAATAAAAACTTGGAGAGATTTATTTTTTGGTAGACTGTGGAATGGGACGTCTTGTTACACAATTATGGAACACATAAGGTACTGTGCGATGGACTGAGACTGTCTGAAATCATGCGACGCGTTCGCTCGAACATTTTACTTCTCGAGATGTGCTTCCGAGGGTTGGATTGTCTTGTGGACACAGAGTTCGCAGCAATCTGTTTGGCAGCTTAATCTCGAGCAGCTGATGCTGCTACTCTTGAGAGTAAAACTTCGAGGAGCCGCTACAGAGTGAGAGGAATGATTTCGGAAGTTTTGCGAGTACCGTGTGTCCACTCCGAGGAGGGTACTGCAAATACTATTAGGAATAGAACCATCTTTTGCACGTGGAGTTCGGAACAAGCCTTTTGACTTGATTCGTGCTGATAAAAATTGTTGAAATGTTATAAAATTATGTAAAAGCTAAATTTTCCAGATTCAATTACCACAGAACAGTAGGATTGTATAGTTGATTAACAATTCGCCGAGTGGTGACATTAAATTTCATTAAGCTCCTCACGGAAAGCAACTACTGTATCCACCAGCAACAACGAGGTTTTCTTTTTGCGATCTCGGCGCATCGAGATGCCTATGGAACGAGGAAAATGTCGTTACATTTTGCACAATAGTGCTTTAAACGAGCCCAATCGTCCCTTTTGATCCTTTGACACGGCTGAGATCGCAGCATCGTCGAAATTGTTGATCAGGAACGATTCATCGACACGAGACGAGAAAAACAACGATCGGTGAAGAACGACGAAGCGGAGAAGTCGGAGAGAAAAAGAAGAGCTTGAGAGAGAGAGAGAGGAGAAGTTCACACGCAAGAAAGTTCTTTGATAATTCTGCAATCTCATTCCCCGCTTCATTTACCTTCTGTCCCCCACCTGTCTACACCTAGTTAACCGGGCCGGCACACGATGAGTTTTGCATCCCGCTTCTAATAATAGCGATCGCTTCATACATTTTCATGGCATTACAAAATCGGAACAAATAGAGTGTACACGCGGCAATTACGAATGCATTATGCAATATAAATATTGATGCTTCCTGCAAAAACGAAACGCCGAACCCGGCCGAACGGAATGCAAAGCGTTCCGGGAAGGAACCGCAAAGGAGAGAGCAAAGGGGATCCCCGACGATAACGTCTCTCAATGGGGGTTCGATCTTTCCCCCGTGGCTTTCCTATGGCATTATACGTTTCGTCGAGATACCAGCTCGCGTGGGACGATTAACGGCGAATCGTTTTGTACCGATGATTAAGCAACTAACGTGTCTGTTCAACGCTCTATCGCATTTACACGTTCATCTTGCTCGATTCTATCCGACACGAAAAATAACCAGCTGGACGTGCACTATCTCGCCAAAAATTAAAATTCCCTCGCATTGTACACATTACATTGTTCAACATATGTATTCAATAATCATTCTTCAAGTATTTTCATTATTTCAGTGTCCGTGAAATAGAACATTTGTATGTCGTCCTATTAAAATGTTGGGTTTAAATATGTTCTAGTTTTAATGCTAACTCTTTACAATTTGGATTTACTCAAAACTGACTCGTGAACAAATTTTATTACGAAAACGGTTACACTGGTGAATCAATTTCTATTTTTCTGCTAGAAAGACGGTTTTTATTTTTTTTCCTTACTTAACGTCGCTGTCAAATCTTAGCTAAGGTTATTTCGCAACGGGACAGAAATACGGTTTAATGCAATGCCGTGTTAAATTAATTATGTTCGGGGAATATCAAATCAAAATGGTAATTTTAGTATTTAGTCATTCAAATAAAGTGCTTCCTAATTCGTATAACAGTGAACAAAATATATTAAACGTGCGGAGGGTTTGAAAAATATTTAAATTCTGGAATTAAAATGGTTCCGGTTTTATAAAAATACAAGTAATGTGACACGGAAGTTACGTAGCAACGTAGATAATTAAAATCTAAGAAGGAAGTAATAATAAATTTTTCTGTCGACGTGGTAAACGAGGACATATTGTAGATGAACGAAGAGAAGCTTGAAGAGTGTAAATAGGTATATATATGGAATTATTGATTCAGGCAATGTAACTATCCCGTTTAGTCTGTGAATTATGCAGAAATTATTGAATAAATTATAAACAAATTGTATGTGTGCACCATTAATAGGAAAATCTAGGAATGGAATTTGTAAATTGATTTCATTCCTACCGGTGATGGATATTCGTTAATTTAATCACCGGTTTCCTCGCTACTTATTCGCGGAGTTTATCGAATTATCAGGAGCCGAAGATGTATTCATTATTCTATAGTAAATCGGTTTAATTTTGCCCGAATCCCATTGTTACGGTTCATCGTGACGATTTAAATTGACAGAAATTGAATGAAACTTGTCGGTTCTTCTAAAAGCCCTACCAGAAATCATTCGATTATCTTCGACTCCGTGGTAAATAATGGTTTTTAGCCGAATGAATGAACGTTTATTTTGCCTATCTTATTCAATTTATCGTTGACATAACACGGTGATAGATGACAAACAAAAATATTCGGATCTCTTAGTTTCAATTTATGATAACGCGTTTAATGGAACACTAGATTGAACGTTTTCTGCATTGAATTGCTTGTCCATAGAAAACGAAATTATTAGATCACTGATACTAAAAGTATTGACAACAGCCACTAAAAGTGATTGATCCATCTGATCATATCTTTCGGTGCCAAATGATTTTCAATCTACTAGTAACGTTACATACGGAGAAGCATGACCAATTAAACATATTGACATATCACTACACAGTACTCGTAATTATTAGTAGAAATTGTAATGATTCACTCGCACGAAGAGAGAGACTAGAAGAGACATAGAAATCGACCGAAAGTTAGACTGAACAGTCCCAAGACCTCGTGCACAGTTGCCATCCGAATAAAAAGCTCTGAAGCTCCCACATCCGTCTCATTGGAGCAAAAACATCAGAGAAAGCTACGGTAGAATCGTCGGTGCTCTTTTGCTCTCGAAATCCCTGCGGTACTTCGCATTGTACGTTTAAGAGGGACGGGGGGTTGGTTGATCTCCGACACGCGTCAAAGAATCATCCCCTTTCAACGAATCATCTCGGGCCGCCGGTTCCGCCAGTGCATCTTGACATTTTGGCAGTGGGAGCAAGGCGGGAAGAGTGTTTGGTTATGGTGGAGATTCGGAGAAAAGCAGACGAAAAAAAGAGTAGAAGCGAACAAAAGTAAAACTGACCGAAACAGTGTAAAACTGACCGTAACGTGGATTCGATCAGGTGTCGGATGGTTTTGGGGCTAGCCGTGTCAGAAGGGAGCTGGACGGGGCTCGATTTATCGACAACCTGTACTAACGGTGTTGTTAAGACCTCGTGGAAATGGCTCGCACAGTACGATCCATATTACGGGGGAGCCAGACAAGATGACCGCTTGCTGCTAGCTCGCCGGCCAAGATCTGCGCGAGAGGGTTCCTCGTCGGAGGGTGAGTGGCCAGCCGGCGAAGCTGGAATAAGTTATCTGCAACTAGCAACCCTTCGGCTAAGTGGACGGTTCTCAAGCGGGAACATCTCACTCCATTGTCCCGTCCCTGAAACGACGCCGGCGTTCCTGCTAGAATGGCTATCGACTGGCGAATCTATCAGCTACCCCCAGAAATTGGATAATTCGACCTACAAAAACTATTCCCCGCACGATTCTTACCTCAACCTCCCCGCACCACCGCATACCTAACGTTCTAATTTCGATCTGTAAGAACATTGCTGGCCACAGGAATTTATTCGACTTTGTAATATCTGATTGGGATTTATTCCTTTAATCCATTCATCGCTCTGAATTGCACGTATCCACCTTCGTCACATATGCACGAAGTTATTACTTTCAACTTATCCTAACGATTAAAGGAAGAAAAGTTCGAGTTTCCACAAAGACCCCCAGCCTAGTCGTCAGTAAGATTCGTTAATCGAATTTTCATAGTCGCTGGAAACTATCTTGCATCTTCGTTGCTTCGAAACTAGCAGCGAGCGCACCCTCAAACTCTCCCGCGATTCAACTACTGCAACTACACAGTGGGAACAAAAACATTACCAAACACTCGTGAAACAGTATCATGATATCGTAAACGACCTTTCGTTTCCGATTGAAAATGTGATTAATTGTGAAGAAGTTGGACGTTTTGAATTTCTTGAAAAGAGGAAATGTAATTTCACCTAACTGCCGGTTCTTAGGGTTAACTTGGAAAATGTTAATTGTGCTGTAAGTATCTCTAATGGTAAAGATTGTAGAACGATGATTTCACGAGCAACTAGGTGGCTTTAAATACAGATGATCCGATTAAAAAATTGGTAGGTGCGTTGAGTTTTCGAGATTTCGGGAGGAAAATCGGGGTGGAAAGTCCCGGCGAAGGGTAAAATCCAGCAGGTGCAAAGAAAGCCAATTGCAACGGACATTAGGTGGGTTGGTAGTAGAGAAGGTAGCCCGGCGGTGGTAGAATGAGGGATGGGCCGAGTGTCCAGGTTGGAGGGTCGTTTATTGATCTCTCAAGTCCGAACCTCGCCTCGTGTACAAGAGGGACCTAACCCCATCCCATACGCCCTCGTGACTGGCCACAACCACCCCAGCGGCCGCACGCCGAGACACTGGACACAACGACTCCCTCCTCAGCCTCTCCTTCCACCTTATTCCACCCTCTTGGGAAAATAGGTTCCCAACCAGAACCCTTTGCTCGGTGCAGTGTAACTCTCTGGACCGAGGTATACTATCTACCAAACTAAATAAAAGATCTGACACACTTACTCGCCGCGAGAACTCTTAATGGACATCGTCACACCTTCATTTTCGTTTGTTTTATCTTTCCTTTATTTGTTTGCAGCTATGAATAAGAATGTTTACGGCAGCGGATGTTAAATTCATGATATCAGAGACCGTTTTTCAGCTAAATGGGAATAAAAGGGCTCACGTTAAGGGATCTGTCTCCTACAACGTAATATAGGATTCGTTTAACTTTGATTAAACTTGCTTCGTTGCATTCTTGGTTTATATGACGCCATTTTGGGTGACGGTAAATTTTTGGAATTAAAATTGTGGTAGTACGAGGAGGAATATCATGTTATTATATCGTGTTTAACTAATGTTTAGTTTGGAATTCTTGTGTGATGAGCCCTCGGTTTCTGTGAAATTCCCATCGGGAATACAAAGTGTCCACCTTTGCACAATTAAAAAAAATCATCTTAAAGCAATGAGCCTGGCATACCCACACAAATAAAGATCGTTCCCCACCGTTTGAAAAGATCCGAACCACAAAAACGGTTCAAAGCGAGGCAAATATCTCAAGTGCCGATAAAACAGTTGGTTTCGTTGCACGCCGAGCATCGGCCGCAACAAGCTCGCGCAATCTCCGATCCGATAGCAGCGTATCTCTGAATCGGGGATCGAGAAATCTCGAACTTTGAACCTGCATCACGTAGCAGCCCGTTCCGCGTTCCGACACGGAGGAATCCTTCTGTCGTTGGTAGCCGAAGAACCGGGATGTTTTTATCGATTGCCGATGTCTAGCAGCGGGATATTTCCGCGTTCGACGGAATAATGAACGAGTGACTAATTGACGGCGAGATACAAGGCGAATAAACGAGATCGTTGTTCCGCGGACCGAGATTTCCATGATAGATACACGATACTTGACGTGTTATAATTTCGAAGGGGTTACGATGCCAGGGCACGTAAGCCCCGGCGAACAACAAGGCCCCAGACAAGGGACAACGGTATATCTTTTCCTGGCGGACGGTTGAAGGATCGCATCGGCGTACTTTGTTTCGTATTAATTTGCATAAGGGTGGCTAATGTAAGCAGAGACTGCTGTTGGGGTGCGCGTCGCCTCCGGCCAGGGATAATGCACGAGCCGCGATCGCGACTAGATGTTTCTTAAGCGGCGCACGCTAAAAACGGCATAATTGGCCAAATTAATTTTCTGCCAAGACGCAACCGTCTCGATATAAATAGAACAACCATCCCCGCCTCACCCCTCGACAAAACCAAACCTCCTTCCTCCTCTTGAAGAAACTCATCCCCCGGTCAGCCGGTTTGAATATATTCAGACATCTTATCTCGTCAAGCTTAAACCTGAAACCGCCGGAAGCTGAACGCTTTCTTGGAAAGTGTTCCGCCCGAGGTGCGTTCTAGCCGTCATGTTTTTAACGCTGACTTCATAAATACTGGTTTCTGTAATAACCTCGGATCGGTGCTGGAAGAAAGGCAGATCCAGTGAATATGCATGCGTACCCGAGGAATTCAGGAAGCTCGGCGGGCTGCTAATTTTCTTGGGAATCAGATTGATATTCGTGCTGAAGCTGTGGGAAAAGTGGGTATGTTTAGCCAAGCAGCAGCTGTCGGTAGGCAAGTTTTCATTTGGCGTGTACAGTTAGTTAATATCAAACGTCGCGGAACAGGATCCAATCATCTTAGATTCCTTATCAATTCGTTAGACACGAAATTAATTTTGTCAATCATATTCGATCATCTTCCATTATTCTTCAATAGAAATATCCATTACTTTAGCATCGGGTACAATGAAGAACAATATGTACCAAATTTTTGTTTGAAGAAGATTTTAATACCGTTCGGTAAAATTACAATCAATTTTCTTGTTTTCTATGGAAAATATTCGCAAACATTTTGGACGATGCAGAAGAGAAATTCGGAAGAAAAAAGTCGACCGATGTTGGAAAAATGGTTTGTTGATGGGAGAATGATCGTAGAATGGCTTGTCGGGAGCATGTAGTCGATTGATCGGCCTTGAACCATTTCCGTGTCAGTCTGACCGAGCAAATCCGTGGTTCCGTGTTTTCGGGTAACTTTCGTCGACGGTGTACGGGTACGTACGAAATCGTGCGGGATCACGAAATGAACGGCGCGGCTGCACGTTTCCCTTCCAGCAATCGGGTGTGCTCTCTCGCCGGTATTTCCCGTTTTATTCTCTAACCCAGTTTCGTGGCCGAAGTGAGTCTGAGGCCGCGCAGACAGAGGGCGAAAAGGGAAAAAGAAGAGGACGGAAGCCACGGCGGTAACTGAGAGAGAGAGAGCTTCAGACTTTTACGGTAATGCAGCGTCGATTCGAGTGGGGTTTTCTGCTGGCAGCAACTGGTGGCTGAAAAAAAACCCACACCCCTCGACGAGTTTCTTCGAAATCTTCCCGTTCGCTTTTTATCGGTTTACGATTACGCGTTGTCAACGGTTATACGAGACGCTGACGCCGTTATCGGTTGTACGAAATTATTTTACTGTCACCTGTTACGCGAATCAACGATATCCTGCGAATACTCCACGAAATTCTTCCCTTCAATAATACATGCAATTTATTCGTTCGAATTTGATCACCGGGAGATTCTGACGATTTTTAGTTACATGCAATTTCTGAACTTTTTTAAACGCATTCTGTAAGGTGTTTTATCCAGAAAATATTACCGAACGGTATAGTATTGATTTGGGTTTTTCAAAATGTTGGTCTAGTTCGATTTAAAATTAGAAAAGTGGGAATTCGATAAAATCCCACCGGGATTATTTCAAGAATAATTTTATACGTAAAACAATGTGTTAGGTAAAATACCATCACATCCTTCGAGTTCGTCACGTCGATGCGTGAAAACGTAACACAGAAGTATAGTATCTTTTTTTTATTTTTCGGCATGTCCGCGGTCGTGTTCCTCGTTACGACCTCAAGCTGACGGTATCGAGGTCGAAGAGCGGCCGAAGAGAGAGGAACAGGAAACGCGTGGATGGTGGAGTTTGGGACTTTTACGGTCTGAACGTTCGCTCTTCAGCTACCACGGTGTCTCGTTCCCTCGATCCTCTCTGTCTCTCGTTGCAGCATCAGGATCGAGAGGGGTTTGCGGATGCCGCGAGCAACTGGTGGTGGAAAAACACCCTCGTTCGCTCTCTCGCCACCCCCTTAGCACCCTCCAGCACGGGCATCGTGCTTTCCTCCACTTCCTTTCGTTCCATCCACCCCGCAACTCGGCTCCTACGAGGCAGCGGCTTGCTCGACGACTCAAAGCGATCCTTCGAGTTTTATGAACACATAAACGCTCCCGGGCACGCGGGACCTCTCCATTCAAGCCTTGTCCCTCTCTCTCTCTACCTTTTCCCACCAGTGTCTCTTTCTCTCTCTACAGCTGTCGCTTCTTCTCCAATCTCTACTTTTCTGCCTTTTTCTCTCTATAGTTCTCTCTTCTTCTCTGGGCACCTCTGCCTTCTTCGTTCTACAGCTGTTCTCCCACCTCTCTGCATTTCTGTCGTTGTCCCTATACAGTTCTCTCTTTCGTTCTCTACCTTCCCATCTTCTTCTCACTTCGCTTTCTGTACCTTTCTCTCCACTCTCTTCTCCACTACCCTCTCTCCTCTTCTTTTCACTCTCCTGCTCGGCTCTTCTCACTTCTTCCCTCTTCACTTTCCACGTCGCTCCATCCTTCTGTCTTTTTCTCTCTGTTCTGTTCTCCTCTGTCCCGTCGGATCTATTGAGCACGCAGAGACGGTGGAAAGAAAGGTTAAACGTTCCGCCGACAACTTGACTGGAAGGGGACAGGGAAAAAAGGAATCCGTGCGAACACTTTCACCGGCGGACGACACCGTCCCTCGGGTGCACCCTCGACCACGATTCAAACGTCGCCGTCGCACCCCCATCCACCATCACCCATTCCACTTTATTGTTTCTCGGTTTATTCCGCGTCCCGTTTCAGCTTCCTTCGGTTAACCACGTCCCGCTGCCATTGTTCGAGCTACTACACACGTCTTGTCGCGGATTTTACAACCCTTCTGCGGGGGTGGTTTCGGACTACCAAGAGATTTTATGCGGCGATTATTATCCGGTCAATGGTTTTCGGTTTTTTCGGCAATTTTTATTTCGCACTAAGATGCCTAAAAAATTCTTGTAAATGGTTTAAGTTGTTTTATGAGATGGCGACTGAGAAGTTGAGATTTGTCGCGACTATTCAGAATTGCAGAACAAGAGATTATATTTACTTTAATCGTCTCGCTGACGTTAGTTAGGATTAAGAATGTAATTTCGAAGGAGTCACTTTCGAATGCAAAATAAACAGGGTATAGTTTGCAGAATATCTTGTCGGGCGCGAGATTTAATTGCTCGAGTAATTCCGGCAGCAGGATCCATGATCCAACGTAGCCGATCGATAAGTGGAATTCTTTTCTTCGTGGAAGTTCGACCGTCTAATTCTCGTGTGTTCATTGGCTCTGCAATACCCGCGGTCTAATCCCTTAGATCAGTGGTTTGGTACCCCAAGCTATTATTAAGACTCGAATAATTCAGGTTAACAGCTAGCACAGTCCGGAATAATCTCCATTTGCATTTCGTTGTTTGCTTGGCGCAGACCAGGTCCACGCAAGAATAAACATCCTCGAAGGGACAGTGGTCTCCTCGCTAACGTCAGCTGTCTGAACTCTCAAAACTTTCGAGAAATCGATTCAACGATTTTTAGATCGTCCCAGTAACATTTTATATAGTAACTCTGAAATTTTCATTCAGAAAAGTATTAATTCGATGATAAAAATTCGGAAACTTCGTATCTTCGTTCAAGCCTCAAAATTCTAGTATTCTCGAACACTGTCAGGACCGTCGACTCAATAGTCAGGCAAAACGATATTTCAGGCGAACGATATTTCATCGGAAAGTAAGATTTTATAATAATTGTTATAATAATTTATAATAATTCACTCATTCTTTTGATATTTGAAACACTATAGACTAAAAGTACGTAGAATACACTTTATTAAACACTGTAAATCGTACTGATAAATCGGCACTGTGGGGCACAGTGCTAACATGATTAATTTCCTTATACCATTTAAGAACAACTTCTCCAGGGAGCTAAAAATAAAGGACTGAACATTGGCGAAAAATACACAGCAAAGAAACACCTGGAAAATCATTTACCGGCGGCACCTTGAGAATAATCGGAGGTAATTGGCAAAATTAAGCGAGTGGTCACTAAGAGGAGCGCAAGGACCAGTTATCGATCACGCCGGGCGTATCCTACAGAAACCTTAAAACTGTTGGTTTCGTCTAATTCGCCTGTCGGTTTGAAATTGCCTTTTTTCCGAAAGCGTCTCGGAGCCGGGACCCGTCTGGACGATGGTCAATCGGCCGAGTCGGGTCCTGGTGGCTTCTTGCAGACTCTCCCCGAGAGTTTCCAGACTCCGGAGCCGGTTACAGAGCTGGCCGGGCAAATACAGGCTATGCATAACAATCGATCTCCCAGGAAACTATGGGGGCGGATGGCGAGCGGGCGGATAAACCAGGGTAGTTCCCGTCGTAAGGGGTGAGGCGGGCACGAGGGCAGACTGGCACAAGATGAGGGAAGTCTGAGATAGCCACTGGCCAACACCCCATCTGCTGCCCCTTTCGAAACCAGGTTATCTGTTCAACCCCCGTTAGAGTCGAATGAGAATCGCCTAGGAGCTGGAAACTACGTTGCGCAACCCTCCGTGTGATCGGGACAATTGTTAATGCTCGAAAGACTCCCGAAATTATGCGGACCCCCTCCACAACTCTATTTTCTCTCTACCTCCCCCACCTGTCTGCGAGGATCGCCTTTCTGATTGCAATTACCCGGGACGAACTGGACGATCGCTTTTTGTGCGTGATCGTTGCTGCTTCATGCTCCCTACACACGTTGAAGTTGCGCGAATAGTGCTGTGAATTGCTATTGTAGTAATAGCCATTACTTTTTCAGTCGACGTACAGAATTTTGTAACTCAATGAACTTTTCAATCACCAGACAGTACTCGAAAAAAATCATACATTTGTGTCGTTCCAAAAGGGGTAGTTTAATTCTTAAATCTACGGAAGATTTGTTCACAAAAACAATTTGTCAATGCTTTCGCAAATATTTCAATATTAAACAATATTGTACACGAAACCGAACATTGACTGTAAATATAGAGACTTGAAGCTTTTGTGTGGTCCTTGTTTACCACCAGTTGACAGAAACAAGCCATACATAAAACAACATTTTTGTTGTTAATAACTTTAGCAGGCTGTAAGTAACAGCAATCCTTCTGTTCATTTTACTATGTTGTATTTCACTCATTTTTTTCATTAATGCACAGAATCCCCAGTCTAGGCGTAGGTATTCCAAACAAACAGAAACGGCAAGCTCTTATTCAACGCGCTTCCGACTTTCAAACTCGATGTTAGTATATCACGATTAGAATGTTTTTGTTAGAAAGTGACTAAATCGAACGAGTTCTTCGAGCAATTAGCTCGATCTCATTAGCCCGCCCCGCCCTCTCGTTAGAAGTTTGAAAACCGAAATGAATTACATCCGGAGTTTTCCGTCTCCGCTTACGTTTCTTCGGAAATCAGCCCTGATATCTATTATCATCTATAAAGCAGCGATATCTATTATCTGAGCGGGGGATCAAGGCCGACGTAAAAATTAAAGGCTCCGACTTAATTAAAACGTACACGTGGTGCCGTTATTTCGCAATATGAACTTTTTTCATTCGCACAACGACGTCATTGGCGAAATATAAATATTATACATTTTCTCTCGAATATAAAAACCTTTTTTTATCTTTCTCCTGGGGAAGGGGCGGCGGGAGAGAGAGAGAGACGGTGAGGGGGTTGCGTGGGCGGAACATCGGGAAAGACTGATAATTTAATGCGTTACGCACGAATCCCACGTTTTCGCCTGTTTACCCATCCGTATTATGCTGAAAAGCGGCATCGATTTCCATACGAATTTTTATTCATTTCATAATGGACTTTTATTTTATGAAATGCGCCCGGTTTCTGTTTTCACTCGCGATTTATAAACACGAGCCGACGGTCGTCGCGCCGAAACGAATTTTCCATCGCGCCGCTCTGTAAGTTCCGTTTGCAGTTCGCCGTGCCTTCATTAAGTATAGTCGTCCGTAATTCGTATTGATCGTGTAAAAATTCACAATGTGACGGGGAAACGCGAAATTGAAGACAAATAAACGGTAAGCTGCCGTGTGTGAAACCGCCTCCCCTGATTAACGAGTTTGCGACCGACTATATCACTACTGATCGTTACACCACGAATTTGATCCAGTTGTTAAGAATTCGATAAATATTTAAGAACATTGCATATACAATCCTCGATTGATTAAAATTATATGAACATTTTTACCTGCCTCTCTATGCATTTGAAGCCTTCTGCCTTTTTATGTATCACGATCCATAATAAATGTCGTTCCTTGAAAATAAATATTCCAAATAAACGAACCTGTGAAGGGTTATAAGATTAGTGTCATAAAATCGCTATGACACGTGGTTTTGCAATTCGCGTATCCAGAGTAGCCAAGCGCCGGTACAGCTCGTTGTTGATACGGAACTTTTGTCGGGCTAGTTACCGTTCGCATGATGAAGTACTCGACAGCTCACAATAGACTATACATTGACAAACAGATTCAATGGGGAGGTAGGTTCCATCGATAAGTAGGGTGGTCGGTGGCTTTCGGTATTACATCGACTGCGGTATTAAGCTCGTTTTTTTTCACCCCGGTTAGGAAGGCACAGAGACACGTCTTTGTGCCTCCGCGAAGCACGTCCGAGACCGGAGACGAGTGAAGCCATCGGTCAACCAGCATTACGGCATTTGCATGTTATTTACTCGCGAGCCACCGAGTACATTTGTTTGGATTATCCCTGAAATAAACCAGTGGCCGTTTCCCCCCTTCGCGCTATGCCCGAGCATCGTAGAGTGCAAGCTTCCAGGAAAGCAGACAAATGGCCCTAGTTTGTCCACTTTATGCCCGTTTACATCATTCGAGAAACGTCACTATCGCGGCCTTGCAGGGGACGGCCCGCCAACGGCTACGCAGTGCTCTCATTTTTACTCGAAAACGAACCCTCCATCATTCACCCTGCCACGGACCACTGAATTAGACGATAAGCACTCATTTCACAGAGTATCGGTCATTGCTCCCCGGTATTTCGTTGTTGAAACGAATCTTCGTAGAATGACGTTCCGAAACAAAAAACCATAAGATACAGGGGATGGTTGTAGCAATTACAAAAATGGCCCCAGTCGCGCACCATGGATTTACGGGGAGTTCGGCGCCGCGTCGGCGATGATCAACAATAATACAAAGCAATGATGTTTTAATAAAAAGCGAGTAATTGGACGGTGCAGGGGGTGGGGGTAGGGGTGTCGGGGTAAATTTAAAAGCGCAATCACGCGAAGATGAACGCTTTGGCGGCCGGCCATTTTTCGTGGCGATCGGTTCCCGGTTGCAGGAATCTTGCATGTCGCTCCGGCCGAATGGAGCTGTACCGGGGATATGTAGATCCGATTCAATTAAAGAGAAACGCTGCTGCTGGTACTGCCTGCTGCCTGCTGCCCCCGTATAGATCACATACTCTCTCCCTCGGCATCGGGGGAAACGATCCGGATACGTGAGTTATTCCGCCGGCGAATCCCGCTAAACGTGCACGATAAACCGGCGACCGGTGACTTTTTCGAATTCCCATCGAGTCCCGCTCGGATACCAGACGACGTTCCCTTGGCTCTCTTAATCGGTATACATTGGAATGCTTCTCAGGCGCACGGTGCACCGAGGGCTAAGTAATCGTTGCACAATGACGAATCGCATAAATGTGAAGATCTCGGAGACTCTTCGGCCGGCCGGCCAGGAACCTCGAATAACACGGCGACCCGACGCCCCCCGCCGCTATTTCATTCTGAACTTTGACCCGACTGTTTCTTCGTTTTCGACCGTGGTATTCACCATGCGAACGGCCACCGGGATTAGGGTAATCGATCCTCCCTCCTCCGATACCTTAAAAACGTTAGCTTCTTTCTATCCTTTCCTCGCCGATTTTTATTCATACACTAGAACGCAATTCGTGGGGTTACAGAAATATTTTGCTGACACATTTTTCGGATAAATTCAATCCTGTATTAAAAATATGGTACCTTAAAAATTTGTGAGGATAGGACAATGCATCTGCACAGTATTATTGTGCGAACACACCTTCCAGAAGTCCACGATTTCCTAAAACCGAAGCTCGAACACTCAATCGGCGAGTTTATCGGTGCACCCAATGAAGGAAATGTACGCTTCCGAAGATCCGGAAAGGACACGGAAGAGGCAGAAATAATTTCCGAAGCATGCGATGCCTCGAACGGGCGATTTTCCTGGCCCCCTTCGCCGCGCTGTCAAGAGCCTCAAAAACTCGCGCGGCACTTGGAAGCGCAGCGGGTGTATCGATCAAGGTAAAAGCTTGGCGTTCTCAAAACTTACAGGAATTCCGTCAATTACAGCCCCGTCTTTTGGAATTCCCAGCGAGTCCATGGGATACGAAACGACGTTCCGTGACTCCCCTAATCGGTATTCATTGGAATTCGTTTCGATCCAGGACATGTATACAACATCTACCTTGACGCGCGTATGCAGTCGCACACGTACGTACGGTTTCATAGACGTGACGTGTGCGTATCAATATATACGTACATACAAACGAATATGTGACCGTCTTCGTCCACGCGATATTCGCAAATTTATGGCAATTCCGTCAATTAAGTCGAGTGAAGCGGAGTCATAACATAAATATGTAAACGGGCAGGACGAGCTTCTCTTGGAGTAGCCATATAAGCTGCGCTTGTCCATCAATGTCTCCGCGAAAGAGGTCCAACATGCTCGTAAATGCATACCCAACGAAATGCAACGGTCAGTGGCTATCATACATCCGTACGTGCGGATCTGCGCATCGCATAACTCGTCCCTTCCCTTCTCCTTCGCGAATGCACGAGCGAGTGCACCCGTGCACTCTCGCGTTCGCATTCGCATTCGCATTCGCGCGCGCTCGCGAGCGAGCGTGCACCCGAAGGTTTAGCGTTTGCAGAAACGCGAGGGACTCCGCGCGGATTCTTCCCGTATATTTGGCGAACCGATTTAGTACGGACCCTGCGAACCCCGATAAACTTTTCGCAAGTAACGAGCGACCTGTCGGACCCCGATACATGCTCGTCTCGATAAGTACCATAAACTTGACGTGATTGTTGCCCCTGGCTCCTCCAGGTTAATTCAGATCAGGGCTCTGACCATTCGATACTCCTTTCCTTCCGTTAGGAAATCCTTTCCCACGTTGCTCGAGTTTTGGAACATTTTTTCAGAGCATTATTGCGAGAAGATACGAGCACTTGCGATTATTTGAACTTGTTGTTGCATGCTTCTGATTATGAAACTGGATTTCTGCGTAATACAACACACTTTAACATATATATCTGAAAATATGTTTATAAAAATTGAACAGTCTTCGTTGCTGAATAATTGTTCTGATTCTGGTGCATCCTGTCCATTAACATTGATTGCAGGAACAATGCAGATTACAATGTTCCACCCTCGTTATTTGCAACTCGAACCTGAACAAGTATAATTATTCGGCAACGACAAAGTATACTTTTATAAAAAGATTGATGTGGTTCACGGGATCCTTTGATGGATTTAAAGCATTCGGTACTTAGCGAAAGAAAAGTTCATTAATTTTGTTGACAGCCAGTTATTTCCACCGTTTCCAAGCTTGACGCATTGTCTCTCACATAACCCGGTTTTAATCTGACGTAATTGAAAATATGCCAAAATATTTTTGTTAATAACGTTCGTTAAAACTCGTATCAATGTCAAGCACTTTCTCGCAGACTTCCCAGCAAATTGTCAGAAATTTAATGAAGTAAAACTCGAATGAAACGCACCGCAGCCGGTGGAAAATAGAAGAATGATCACGAGGAACCGAATTCGTTAATTGTTTATTAAAACGAGCCTCGAGTTTGAAAAAAATTATAATAATGAAACATCCGAGCCCTTTTCGGCGAATTGTTTAATTAACATTCAATACCAATCGCGCAGTTTCATCGACGCGAATATACCAGCTTTACCCTCATTAGTTCACCGTCCCCCACCCTCCCCACCGGGGTATTGTAATTTTTTATATACAATCGTGCAATTAAATTAAAATTCAGGAATCGCTGTATTTTTACAACGGCCGGGTATTTACCAACCCCTGGAAGATTATTCGCAGTTTAAAATTCGCGCGTGCAAATATATATGCAAATCTTTGTTTTCAATCATACTTTTCGTTACACCAATATATTAATTAACACGAAGCCGAACAGTTTGCATAAATTTTAATCCCGTCGCAGTCACATTTTTCCTCCGCGGATCGTCGAAACACACCAATTTAATTACCAATATTCCAATGTCGTTTCGTATCAATAAATATTAATTATTTCAACGAAGATTAAGTCTCTCCGCTATGCCGGAGAAATCGCGCGGGCTGCGAATTTTTTTACAAGAGAACCGACAATCATACTAGTTTCAAACTTCGTGGGTGAGCACCGTATTAAAAAAATAGCTTCCCCCTTTATCCTCGGAATAAAATGTGTGTGCGCGCAGAATAATTCGAAATTTCCCAAAGCGAAGCAGAAATGTGAGACGAGGAACGATCGGCGAAATCCGGTTCGGCCAATTAGAATTTATGAGCATACTGAGCGAAGGGTGAGTTTCGCACGGCAGCAATCGTTACTTAAGATGCAGTAGTATCTTTCGCAAAGTGGGCGTTCCAACCCTTTCTTTCTGGCGGCGTGCCCGATTTAAACTTCTTAAACGATTTCTTAATTCGCCACCCCGGGGGAGTGCTCCCTCGGTGGAACATTTTCGGCCTCGTACAACCCCCTGCAACCCCCATCACCTTCTACACCCTCCTCTCTCGCCCAGCTCTCGCGTCTGGCAGTCTCTTAATTTCCAACGGAGTCCCTCCCCGTTACACCGCGCCCCTCCCGGTCTCGACGGCGAATGTAATTAATGTTTAGCATCCACGTTATTTGTTTAGTTTCATTTCATTATCTTCGAAGGCGTCGACTACGACGATTTTATGCAAATAGGCTCGCGGGGAGAAAGAGAGGAGAGAGAGACTCTCCGTGTCCCTCTTTCGACCCTTCTCATCCCTCCTTGGCTACGGCTTTCCCGAACAGGTTTCTTATTGTTACTCCACCTCCATTATCGTCGCACTTTATCCTTCTTCCTCCCCTTTTTTCTTCTTGCGTATCTGCCTCTCTTTTTGCTTTCTGTGCTCGTTTGCCAGTCGGCGTTCTTATTATTAAGATTCTGATCATTACAAGCGACATCACTTCGCACGAATAAATTAAATATATAAATGAAACCATAAGAGTTGAAAAACTAAACAAGGAAATTAGCATTGCGATTGATTAATTTATCTAGTAGAATGAATAATATTTCTTGCTGAAAAAATGTTTAATTACTGAGAAACGAATTAGCCGAGGAAACATCGTTAAATAAATAGAAGGAAGTGGTAGAACGCGGTAGCAAATCCGAAATACGAACGATCTCGCCGCGACAAAGAGGTAGCGACGTCCTAGTTTCAACTTTAAATAATTGTTTTGCAGTACTATTTGCAATATTTGTTATGCAAATAAGGGAGAGAGAGAGAGAGAGGCGAGACGGAGAGTCCCGTGTCCCTCTTTCGACCCTTCTCATCCCTATTCGGCTGGGGCTTTCCCGAACAGGTTTCTTATTGTTCCTCCACCTCTATTATCATCGCACTTTATCCTTCCTCTCATTTTTTTGCTCGTCTCTCCTCTCTCCTTTTGATGCGGGGGCGTTGTTGTTATTATTGTTATTATTACGATCGCGACGAAGATCCGCATTATCATTTCCCAAGTCGCTTCGGGTACTCGACGAATAAATATCATTCATAATTCATTCCACTTCTTTGGCGTTCATTAATCCTCTGATTAAATGTATCTCATTACTTAAGAAAGGCCGGGGTCCGGTTTTATAAAAGCGGCAGAACTTCCATTACGAGGCGTGGGTGAAACTCGCGACTGTTTCCTCTCTCTCTCTGTCTCTCATTCTTCGTTTTCGTACTCCCTTTGCAAGTCGCTCTCTCGTTTATTGTTTTGAATTTAGCAGAGAGAGAGAGAGTGGTTAATCGAACCCGCCCACCCGCGACGCTCTTCATCTCTTCGATCTTATTTTCGCTTGTTAATTAGAACCCACCGGTAACGGATACGCGTAATTTACGTGATCGGAATGCGCCATGAATAATTACAGAGGAAGGGCGAAGAGAAAGAAAGAGAGTCCTCGAAGGAAAAAGTAAAATCTTAATCGGAATTCCCGTGGTTTTACCGGCTCGATTTGCAAATAAAATGTTGCCTCGCCCGACGCGCCGAGCAAATTCTTTAATGAAGATGTTACGTGCGCTGTCTCATTACAGTTCTCCTTTTTTTCTTTTCGATACGACTAAGCGATCACGATTAAACCGTTCTGTTACGTGATGGTTTCTTGAACGAGGAAAAGAAACCTCGCCGCAGAGGTCTACGTAACTTATTAAGGAAGAGGCCGGTTGAATTACAGCTAAAAAATTATTCCTTAATTTCTCGATCCCCTCCCCACCGCGCTGCAATTAAGCGCGCACTTCTAGCTGGATTGTGTTTGTTTCGGTAATGATATGTATCGTAGATGAAGCAAGCAGAACATAAATATTCTTTCAGAGCGATTGTACCGGGAACCTGTCGCTTATCTTCACTGTTTGAAAAGTATCCTATAAAGAATTTAATGCTAATTAGTTCCTTGTTAAACGGCGCACGGCTCCGGCGCAAGAAGTGAAACTGCGCTCGTTGCTATCGGCTGTATCTTTTGATATTTTTATAAAATCTAATCGCGAAAAAGTCGGAATGTATTAAATAAATAATTGGTTGCGCAAGCCGCCGGTCGATGAAATAAATAAGACACTTTCTAAATTCGTACTTCCTCCTTGAAATAAAAGGTCTTGTATAATGGAAAGAAAAATTTCCTTGTCGTATACGTTGCGTACAAAAATGCAATGCGATGTACACGAATGCATGAAAAATGTGCATCGATTTCTGTGCAGTACTATAACCTGCTCTTTTCTTCTGCACTTCTTCAAGTACTGGAAAAGTAGTCATTCCATAACGACAATTTTATTTATATATTTTCTTAAGGGTTTAATTATTAAAACGATAAGTTGTTACGTTATATTGATATTAAAAATTTGTTGAACGAAATTAGTCTCGAGAATTGTCGACGTAGCTCCACAGTGATCAAAGATGAGGTGACAGTTGTACTAAACATGTTTGAATGATCTTGCGGAAAACTAATTATTTAATGGTGAAAAATCTATAACAATTTCTGTGGTCCGCTCTAAAGTATCGGCCACATTAAATAACACCGTCCCCATAATTACGGGGGGCGTAGGTATTAAAGCTCCTATCTCGATTTCGCTGGATACACGGAAATATTTCGGGCAATGAGCCGATAAAGAGGAGATAAAACAATTTTGCGAGAGCGCGGTTTTGCAGAAGCTGGAAAGGTCAGCCGATGCGTGACTCTAAATTGAAATACGTGGCGGGAATATGCGGCCGTGGAAGAGATTACGCGGTGGTTACACCGAGTGAAACGCTTTAACACGCACACGCGTCTCGGGTTCTCGCGCGAAATTTACGCGTGCGCACGCTCTCTCTCTCTCTCTCTCTCCCTCTCTCGTCGCAGCCAGTTAATGAGACACATTCACAAAGTTTGCCCTACGCCGAGACGAGTCGATTGTATGCCGAGAATTAGCTTTTCAATACAGCTGGGTCCCGGCCCGGGCGAACTTACGCCACCAAAGTTCGGCTGAATTTAAATACGCCGTCTGGATAAGTCGCAGCCCGCGTTCATCATCCCTCGATCTCTCGTCGCATTCGCTACTTCGCGGCCTGTCCATGAGTGTCAATCCATGTTCCCACTATAGTTCGGATGTCACGCATTTTTCAAAAATTATTTACCGGCACATCAACATTGAGAAAGTCAATTAAGAAAATCAACGATGTAAAATAATTGACGTCTGTCCACGTAGTCATTATGATTACCATACGTTGCGAAAGCAAACTTCGAGTCGGTTACGAAAAGCAAACAAAGATGCCGAGTGACAAAGAGGACGTGATTTTTTATAATTATATTCGTACCAGATCATTTAATTTCTATCGATATTTCATTCCGTCCCTTTTCTGTAGCATCGTTTCTTGAAAAATCTAACATAAGTATATGGAAAGTCTGAAATGTTTATGATTTCAAGAATAAATGTCAATAAATACAGAGAAATTTACAATCAAATTACATCGGTGATTTAAATTATAAAAATTATAAATACCGAGTAAATTCTAAATATTAGAATATACGTCTCTTCGAACATTCCAGATAATGATCGTATGGTGAATTCGTTGCTCGGACAATGTTACATTTTTTGTAAATAAATTACCTGATCCTGGCATCTAAGAAATTCATCTGTTCATTGAGCAATTCTTACATGTATAGAAAATATTCATACTTCGTTCAAACTGACCTAGGAACATAACGATGCCGTTAAATTGTGTCCAAAATTTGCTTATGACTTTAAAAATCCAAAAACCTCATAAAATACGCAGTGTAATGACAATCGAGTGGTGCCATGTTAATCTAGGTCCGACGAACCAATTAGATGTTTCGGTTCGCCGTCTGGAGGACATGGTGCATCGATACGGGTCGAACAATTAATTGCGCCATAAAAGTCGCGGCAAATGAAGCCACAAAGCGCGGAAAGAACCTAACAAGGCAGTCATTATCCGCCGATGGTCCCATTAGCAACGAAATCTCTTGGCAAATAGAGGAGAAGAAAGAACGACCAAAATTCGTCCGGCGGGAATTGAAACATGCTCCACCGCTAAACTATTTTCCCTACTTTCCCAATTAACGGCGACCGAGTCCCTCTCTCTCTCTCTTTCTCTCCCTCTCTCTTTGGTCGCGCTGGCACAATTTTCAGCAGGCGACCGCGGCGGTGGCCTGCGTTCCCCTAAATTCGAATGCACGCGGTCGCATTCCTGTGTTTTAAAACCTCGGGGTGCAGAGGTCGCTGAAAACAAAAGGCAAGTTGCAGCGACGCGCAAGTTACTTCGTACGTGGCGGAAACATAACCGACAAAAAGTAAAAACGGGGAAAAAGAATGGGGGTGGAGAACGAAAAAAAAGAAAGAGGAGGAAGAAAAGCAAAACGAGAAAGGGAGAAGGAAAGAGAGAGAGAGAGGTGGGGCGACACGGGGAAAAAGAGAGAAAGAAGAACGAGAAAGAGGAAGGGATTCGCTGAACCCGGGGCTCCAACGAGCTAACGCTTTTATTATCCGTCGCTTTAATTTAAGCGGCTCTAGTCGCTCCGTCACGGGTCCAGGTGTGAATTAAGCGCAGAATAAGCGAGCACCGCGTATCCACTTTCGGCGCCCACGGCGATGCGCGGAATAATTAAATGTGTGTTTTGATAAACGCAAACGAAACCTGCGACCCTCCGCTCCATTCCGCTCCTCTCCCCTCCGCGCGCTCTCCTCGCAAGATACACGCGATCCCTCGACAGGACCCCCGTGTCCTCGAAATTTCGACCGGCACTGAAATTTTTACACTCGACCGTCGCTTTCAGTCGTCTTCATACAAATTGTTTTGCTGCGTTCGCCATTTTTCCAGACGCTTCTACACCGAATATGCACTAGTTCCCCGATCCGCCAGTCTGCATTCGTCATTTCGTTGGTTCCACTTGACGCACTTTAGTTATTCAATTTGTAAATGAAATTACTGCATTCTTTAATTTGCGTGAGAATGAAAATACGCACTACATTCTTCAATTTTCATTGCGAATATAACTACTGCAATCTTAAATTGGTATTATATTAAAATGGAACTATAAACTTTAATTCATATTACATTACTCCATATTATATTGGATTACGACATTTGAAATAAAAATTCGCCGCGTATTTACTAACGTTATCGTTCGACCTCATAACACAAAGAAAAAATCAATAAAACCAAGTGCAAAGAATAAAACGAACACATTGTACAAAATGGTACTGCTACGATATTCTTGTGTATTATATTAAAATTAAGCAACAGCATTCCTTAATTTGAGAATTGAAGATTGCGCATTAATTGTTTACATTTATGAAATGTTTCATTTGGTCGTCTTGCGATCGCAATTCGTGTATGCAAATATTAGTCGTACATTTCGTGCGACGTTTCTTATCGACCTTTCCTTGTGGAATTATTGGCACTACCGTATAATGTGCGCCGGCTTTTTGGCCAACAGATGCACGCTCATTGTTTTGTTGAATCTTTTTGATTCATTGTTGCTAGTTCAATTTGTAAATGAACGACTGTGGAAGCGATCGCCTCGCCGGTTGTAATTCATCGGATTTACTGTGCTTTATGTTTTTGTTCGACGCCACCCCTTTTTTGGGGTAAGCGTAGTTCGATGCTACCCTTTTCCCGTGGCACTTGAGGATCGTTGCGGAATTAAACGAGTTCTGTCCTGCAGTTTTTATTCCACTTCTGTTGATATCCATGTTTTTCGTTACAGAATGAACGGAGGTTATCATTTTTTCACATCTTCTACCACATACTTTTCAAAATTGAACGACTCGTCTGCCAAATATCTTAAATCGACTTTCAAGGTATTTGCATTGATGAAGAAATCTTCAAATCGATGGTGGACTGGGAAAAAATTTTCTCTCGTGAAAACATAATTCGAATTCGCAAATGTTTCGACAAGAAAGACCCTCTTCTCCTAGCTATACGGTACACAAATATTATTTCAAAACAGAACAAAAACTTACTAAAATAAAACTAAAAAGGAGCTAATAATGTAGAGACTTCACGCTGTGAAACGAGCGCAGGTGAATTGCTGTACGATTTTTTTTCACGAAGTTATAACACGGATGTAGAAACGATTGCAAAACGAAAATTTGCGAGCGCTCAGCGGGCTCGCGATTCTTCCTGCGGCGATTTTCGCGGGTGTTCGCGAGGGGGTCTTGCGGCATAATTAAATGTGTGTTTTGATAAACGCTCTCGGAGCAGGGCGAGCGGCAAGAAACGGTCGACGAGCCAGCCGCTAGTTCGCGAAACTTTCGTGGAAGTGTCTACACAGCGTCGCAGCGACTGGATCGTCCTCTCCTCGTCTCTATCCTCTTCAGGATCCCGTGGAGAGCGTGCGTGTGTCCTGGATGGTGTTCCTTGTCTAACTTCCGGTTCCCTGTTTCTGTCTGCTCTCTCGCTCTCTCCCTCTCCGAACCGTCTCTCCCAGACCAGGGCGATAGGGATTTGTGTGTTAGGGGGCCGCTGCGGCGCTGCTCTGGAAACTGCTGATTCGAAATTAACGAAAATTAATTGGCAACGTCGCGATATTAATTCCCGAGATTAATTCCCCAGGACGTAGTGCTAATTGATATCTCCCGGTGCCAGGAGCGAGTGAGAGGATGGGCGGAGGCGGACCGCGGAGAAGGGAGAGATCCGCAGCTTACAACGCAGCTGCACCTGGACCATTCGAATCTTGATAGGACCATGAGTTATCCTTTTTCGATGCAAAAATCGCAACCTCCTGCTGCACGATTCGTGGAGGCCGGGCTTGCTCGGATAATCGATTTTAATCGTGCGATTCGATCGCACGGATAAGACGGCTGATGTGATACACTCTGCGGGTTACCGGATAATCTGCTGCGCTCATGCATTGTTTTATTTCGCACTTCTAGACTTGCGCGATACGGGCAGTTTTTAAAATTAATTCGCGATTAGTATTCCCAGTTTGGTTCTGACATAGAAAGACTTCGATTTCACGAAGAGAGACGAATATATTTTTACTTTTACGTTTTGGGTGTCGTAAAATAATTCATGCATGTGGAAAGCTGTAAAGAAATATTAGTATAATTTAATAATAATTTGTAATATCAACAGAACGATGCTTTGTTTATGGTGTGCAGTATTGAATGTTTTTGGTACAGTTTTTGGATCTTCAGTGTTCACAGTCTCTACTTTGCTGACACTTGTTGCATTGATGATTCGTGAACGAAATGGGATTGATCATTGTAATTGACTTGTAATTGAGGGTGAACATTTGCCTCTACTTTAACTAGAATATATACGATTCACTAATAATCGTGAACGAGGCTCGTGTAAATAGATTTAACGATAATTAAGATATAATTGTTTCCGGCTTGACGGTTGTTTAACAGTTTTTCTCTTTCTACTTGCAGGTCAGTATACTGTTCCACGTATTAAAGAGCATAAGTGTGAGGTCTCTAGCCTAGTAACCGGGCGAGAACATGTAAGTAAATGATGCACCTTCATTAGTTTCGATTATAAAGTATATTTTTATTCCTTCTCGACAATATTCAGAGAAGTCGAATAATCGCCCAGATAGCAGATTGAAATGACTCGAATGAAATAAGCGAAATATCGTTTTTCGTTCTTCTTTAGTCTCATCGTTTTGAACACTGGAGCTACTGGACTGGTTAAAATAAACCTTTTCCAAATGCAATTATTAAAGTAAAAACAATTTTTTTATGGAAAAATATTCAACTATGGCGTCTCCGTCTTCTCGGGAAGAGCACGAGGACCGAAATCACGGATGCAACGATCCTCGATCAGCCCCGGTGATCGAAGAACTCGTTGCAGGTTCCTCGATCGACTCGCGGCCGCCGCACGCGAATCCATCATTTACGAATTCGTAATATCGTTGCTGCGGCTCTCGCAGGAGTGGTGGAAAGGAAGGAGCCGTTTCACAAAAGGATTTAATGCTCTCTAGACGAATCAGCGTCCCGCGGTTCATTCACCCCGTGCCGCATAATTATGTGTCTATGGTTTATGGCAACGATGTAACGAACGCGAGCGGGTGCGCTTTCAGACGCTGTAAATTAAAGTTGAGAAAGTGCGCTACGCTGGGCCAGTCATCGCGGCCCGCGCGCGCGTTAATTAAAGCTCATTGTAATAAAGAGCAGTTTTTATTCACTTCCCCTCGTTCAGACTAGCTAGCCAGTCTCTGGCTACCGGCGCGCGGGATATTTTTATGTTTAATTATATTAGGTTTTTACGACTCCCTCTACCCTCACCCCCTCTCCTCGACCAACCTTCCCCACCTGCTCAGCCGTCTTCTCTGACGTAAAACGTCTCCTCCAAGTTTTCAACTTTAATTGCCGGACGGTGCTCATGGTTTATCCGACTATAAACACTCGACGCGGAGACACTTTCTTCGATGGAAATCAAGGGACGATCGTCGTCGCCTCGATTCGTCTTCATTAGCCCTCCGCGAGGATTAATTACTGGTCCGGCTCGAGACACCCTGTCTCGCAGAATTCTCCACTGCAGCCCCACCACCCCATCACCGGAAAAATTTAGGGCGAGTGTACAGAAAAATCGTCCGCGACAGCCACTTCCGGTTGCTGGATTATTGGGACGCCGTGAAAAGTTTGCTACGTGCTTCGTCTTGCGAGAAAGTTCGTTCCTTGGGTCGAGGATTGGTTCGGAACAGTTTGTAGTTTCCTTTGGACGATGAAGTTTTTTGGGAGTTGTCTCAATTGTTATGATTAGAACGGTCTAATGGACACAGGCTCGGAAGAGATTTTCTTATTTTCACGTATCGATGCTCGATCGTGTAAAATGTGAACTCGTTATTTTCAGGATATATTTCGATGGAATGTAGCGCTTTGTACTTTTGCGCCATTGAAATGCATAGTGGGAATCGTAAAACGTTGCCTCGCTTTTTATGTAATTCTTGTGTCAGAGTATAATTGCATAGTGTTCCGCAGTCTGGTTATAATTAAGTGCTGTAATCAGATGTTATCCTGATAGAGAATGGCGTTGGGTTTAGCAGCAACAGATTCCTAAGTGTTAATGAGACTTTTATGGAAGTGTAGTATAAATAAAACGTCTACAACGATGCAGACTACATTCTATTAACAAGATTTGTAGCACCAAGAAAATAAGTGCAGCTTAGAACAATATTCTTCTTCAACGTCGCTCGATATTCATTTGAGTTGGTTTCAAATGGTTTTGAGAAATCAAGGTTAAAGTACACTCTTGATAGTACCAGCGGTCATTGTAATGATCATGCGTTCGGCCGAATGGAAAACTTCGGAAAAGTTGGTCATCGGGTGAATCGGCGCGGCCGATCGGTGCATTTTGAAGTAATAAATTCAGCGGGGCTGGTCGATGCTTCCCCGTCAGGTTATGCGCGAAAGTTGAAATTTATGCCTCGGTTGTTTATGATCGCGGAGTGATAAGGGATCTACGGACGCATGACAAATGATCCTGTAATGAAAAGTGAAAGATACTGCGCGCACTGGGCCCGGCTGCATAAATTTCAATGATTTAATGCGTCGCGCGTGCTACGCGTGTCCTCATTGAATACGGATCGATAAAACTTCACCGTGATCGATCCTCCTCGCGAAAAGTCATCGATCTGTGCCTTCGATATTTGCCTGAACAACGACCATCCACCCTCCAGACGCATACTAACGACAAACCTGATCGTAGTTCCCGCAATGAACTCTTTTTTCACAGTAAATTATTTAATTGATCAATATTTTTGATAGTGACGTACAGGGTGTTCCAAATATGTTGTGCTTTGTTGAAAGGAGAGATTGTTGAGATCATTTGAAGTAATTTTTTCCTTTGCGAAAATGTTCTCCAGACCTTCGGTAAAGAGTTATTAACGAAAAACGCAAACCAATCACAACGCAGCTGCAGCGGACAGATTTTGGTTCGGCCAATGACAACGCTACGCTCACTATAGCCGCGCTCTGATTGGTTGATGTTTTTCCTTAATAACTCCCGAATGAAACTGTGGAGAACATTTTCGCAAAGCAAAAAGTTACTTTAAATCATCTCGAGTATCACCCCTTTCAAGGAAGTACAACATTTTTGGATCATCCTCAATAGTGTGCTATAATAGTAAACTAATTGCACTTCAACCTCGTGCAGATCAGTTCCTTCGACGTACATTTTTTTCGAACAGAATTAATTACTTGTTAACAGTGAACTTCTGACCCGATTGGCACGAAGCTGAGGAAGCCTTTAACTTCTTTCCTGACCCACGTGGAAAGCGTTGTGCAATCGGTTGCGCAAGAATACGTAATAACATTGAAATCTGCGATATTCGAAGAACGATGACAATGTTAATCCTGCTAATTGTCCGCGGAGCTGTGTATGCATACCTATTTATAATAACCGTAATCGTCAACCGACAATGAGATATTTCCTGTTTGTGTATTTCCAGTCGCCGAGGAATATTTTTCCATGCACTTCCGCTTTAGTTATAAATAATTCCTACCCTTTCTCCGTAGTATTCTAAACATTTTTCAAATGTTATCTAGTTAATTATCTTATATTTTAAATAAATGCATTAAACTCTCTGCAACACGATTGCAGGCAAATGAAATGTTGCACCAGAAACAGAAAAATGATAGAATTTTTCCTGTGCACGAGGGTTACAGCAAAAATGTTTCCAGACGGTAAAAATGTTTATAGAATATCCTTTTACTAGACTGCGAATGTTTACGCATTCGTAACGAGTACGCATCAACTTACTTACAATTTTTATACTAAAATCCTGCGCAACGAAAACAACTTTTATCGAATGCTGACATTAGGAAGTCTGCGTTCGAGTGGCGAAAAGTGCGCAAACACCCACAGGCTGCTGATTAATGCAAGAATTAATTCTTGATACATAAATGCTTAGATGCGGTGTCTGTAGAACAAACTATAAAACCATCGCACAAAATGAAATTGAAATTTTCGCTACTCTCCTCGGGCCGATAGAAGTTTAATCAATTTCGAATAAGTTGAGAAAAAGGGTAGGACGTTCTTATCTTAATGTCTTCACTGTTTCAAATTATGATTCCAGTCATGAATGCTTAAAATCCGCGGTCTATTAATCAGAGTTCGAAAATGTAAGTAGCACAAGCTTGGAGAAGCATCAGTTCGGCAGGAATCGGGCGGCGCAGTTGCGTGGGGAACAGGGTTGAAAACGCGGCCAAAGATCGGCCACACAACAATGCTTATCGGCGCGGATCGAGAAAACCGGAAAGGGGCAATATCTATACGCGGGCTCGGTTTCGTCGCATGCCGGGGTTCGGAATAGCGATAATCCTGGTCTGGCCGAGTGACACTGTAATCGTTAGCGAAACGATGTAGTCGTATGGCAGCAATGACCACGTCGTAGCACGGAAATCGTCGTCAGGGCGGTCGATCGATGGCGAATAACGCTGGAAACGCTGGCTAGGCTCCGGTAGGTTAGGTAGGGTGCTTAGGTGTTACAATGATTATCCGAGAGGGACAGCGAAAGGTAATTATGCCCGATAGAATCGGCGGGCGAGAGCGAGACGGCTGGATACTTTGCCGGCCGGAATAAAGAGAGACAGCGGCAGAGAGCTCGCCGCGGCGCCGCGCCGAAGAGAAAGACGGCGAATCCTCGTAATTACCTCGAAGTGAGCTGCTTTCGGCTCACCCGAGCCTTCGAAACTTCGGGAATAAATAGTGTTCCGTATTACTGATCCGACTTTAGGAGGTCAACTCCGAGGACTGCCACGATCGGGAAACTGTTACGTTCGATCCGCCGCCGTCGCCTGCGTTTTCAGCATCGACGTAATCATTTTCGCCGCCGATCCATGTATACATCTGTCCCGGTACACTTTGGTAGCCTCTTCCGCTGGTTTAATTGTTTAGCTTCTGCTCTTGGTCCACAGTTTGTGGATTTTGATTTGGAGATGCGTAGGCTCTCGATTTTTGTCTTCGTTGCGAGACAATTCCGATTCGGTTATTTACTCGAAAGTTGCACTCCTGCAAAACTAAATTTATCTTACGTATGGACGTATTCATTTCTTCCACCGAACCCAACTCCATAGGGTTTTCTGCTGGCTTAATTGTTCGTTGTGATCTACTCTTGGTCTCGTGTTTGATGCGAGACAATACGGAGCCAGTAATTTCCATGCATATTTAATCGTTCCTCAAAAGTTAAGCTCTTGAAATCTAATATTATCTTACATTGGGAGATAAAAGTGTCTGACAGTAATTCTCCAGGCGGTAGGTCCGGAAGTGTTATATATATATATATATATATATATATATATATATATATTTGAGTGTTCATTCTTATCCTACAACTAGGCCGAACTCTTTTTATACTTCGAGAACTCATTACCGCCTGCATTAAATATGTTCCCGCGCCCTTATACAAGACAGAGATAGCCGAACTCGAAAAATATCATTGGGATAAGATAGAAATACTGATTTTTGTCGCATTAAATGAATTTTCCATCACTTACATAATCGCGATGAAATCTATATACCTTTATTAATTGCAACATTTATGAAATTAGTTAGCTCCGCGAAGAACACGGAATTATTGCTAATCGAATTCATCGAATTCAGCACGGTGCGATGGTAATTACACACAAATACCGCGCCTTTAAAATAATTTCCCATTAACCTCATTCACGGCGGTACTTGCAACGTCGCGGGAAGGAATACGATGCAACCGATCGAGCTTCTAAATATGAAAATTCATCCAAGAATACGTGAGAATAGCCGAATGATCATGAGAAAGGAATGACCCGGTTTCCGTCCCACGGGGGAGAAATATTTTCATCGTTCGAGGGTTAATCAATTTTAGCTCTGACCAGCTTTCTCATCCTGTCTCCTCTCCTTCTCTCACTTTCTTTCTCTCTCGATCTCTTCGTGTTTCTCTTTTCCTCTTTCCACCTGGTTCTCTCCGCGAACACGTTCCGCCGAGCACGCTGTACCGTTTAGCTTTCTTTGCAAAATATCGCATACTGCGAATTCCAGTGGCGCTGTACGTACACTGTATGGTGAAATCGGTGTTCCGAGCGAGCCTGCGTTAACGGTACCGCGTGTCGACCGTGGAAAAAATCGGATTTCCCAAGGTGTCGGCCCGAAGACACCAAAAAGAGGAGGAACGGTCAAGGGGTACAGTGTTTCACATTTTATTACAGCGTAGTATCCTGAATTTTAATACAGTTTCACATCTAAAATATTCTTTGAACATCACGTAACAATCCTACCAAGTTTGGACTGACAATACCCAGTTCCTTTCTGTACATACAGAAATTCTCAAACACTGTCTTATAATCAGGGCGTCGAGTTAGGCAACCCTGTAAGTGAATGTTAACGATTGCAAATGATTCTGGCGAAATGGTTGTCGCCGTCGGTAATGGGATTCTTTACGAGGCGATTATTGACCCGTTTTCCTAGTCGTAGAAAACCAATGACAGCGGAGAACGCCGCTTCGACGCGGACTATAAAAGGCGCCGAACTTCTTCATCTTCTCTCTTCTCTGTCTCCATCTATCTTTCTCATTCGCCTTGCCCCCACTCTCTCTCTCTCTCTCCCGTTTCTCCACCGCTCTCAGCCCCGTCTGTCGTCGGTTAAGATTTAATCCGTTAATCTATTCCCGTAATAAGGAATCCATAATGAGTCGAAGCAGAAGACTGTACGGGGTGCTCCTGAAACGCGACCATAGATTTTGACACACAGTCTTCTATTCTCGGAGCAGGATAAATCGCAGGCTCAAGGTCGATTCGCTTTCTCGGCTGTGATATGGTGTCCTGTAATTGAACCAAAATTAATCTGGGTCAATTCCGACCCCTCTTCTGGAGGTCATTTGATATTTTAGTGATCATAAAATTTATTTTAGACGGAATTAAATATTTACCGATTCAGGGAAGACTCGCTGGATTATGTGTCGGCATTTTTAGAAACGGAGTTAATTTCTTAGAAAGCTTTATAAATAGCTGTTGAGTAACTTTCGTCAGGTATATTTGACTGTCTCTGGTCTTGGAAGTGCACTTCAGTCAATTAAAAATTTTCTATATATTGTTTCCTGAGCTATTTCTCCACTCGAAAAACAATGACTTGTGTACATAAATTATTTATTCAATCTCAATAAAATGAATTCTCAATATATTTAACGAATAACAACTTTTATAACAATTACAGTTAGTATACAAAATACTTAATGAATCGAGGACATGTAAAGAGTATTAATTCCACAATGCGACGTTAAACAAATTGCTAGTTTCAGCAAGACGAATGCCGACATTTCGCAAACCGCGGTTTCTTAATACGCTATCCGCCGGCGATTAATTAACCGTCTCTTAAAAACCGACGATTAACAGCGAGGGATTTCTTAATGATTTTTTCAGTAGCGAAAGAAATTTCAATCGCGAACCAACGAGTCACGTCCAGCAACATGATTCAACAATTTCCTCCAGGATCATTATTTCAAGGAAAAATCGCCGAGTTGCTTTCTGATATGGCACAGTCATTGAGAAAGCTTATTAACCTCCAGCCTTGTAGTATCGAGTCTGACGAAGATTTTCTAATGAATATGAATATTGTTCGCTGACTCCTCGAATTAAGTACCACTCGTCTGTTTTTCATAATTAATCTTCGGAATAATTGTTCGACACGAAGAGAAAATTTCCAGCATAATTAACAGAAACATTTACATACTGAGTCGTAACATAGTATTCCACTAATTACTGCTTTACGTATTGAATCAACATTTTTCCTAACCCTTTTATTCGTTAACAAACTTTTAATGATTTAAACACTATTTGCAAATTATCACAATATCTTTTTTCAACGTTTCGATCTTACTTTAGATCATTCTCAAGAAAATTAAAAAAATTGTGTTTGCTTAGTGTAGAGGAAAACAAAATTTTTAATTGTAACTGTAACGTAACCACATGTTGATGCTAGGTCGGTATACATGGTAATTAGTACACATGGTTCTTCGACTTGGAAAATTCGACCAAACATTACAGAACACCCTGTATCGTTTCTGGAAAAGGGTTCCCGGTGTCTCAGTTACGCGGCAGCGAGGTGAACAGAAGAGACAGAGAGAAAGAGTGGGCGGATAGGTTGAGGGGGTTGGAAGGTGGTGGGGAAAGGGTTTGGGTGGCTGAGGGAGAGCGGTGGGCGCAGGAAGTAGGGTGATAGAATTGGTGGGGAGGGCAGGGTATGGTAGGGGGTTAATTAAGCCGTCCTAATATAACTTCTCCTCGGCCCCCGAGTTATCGAGTATTATTCCGCAAATGTGTCGACCTCAAAGACAATGCCATTCCGGGAAAATTTATTTGTGTCGCTGTACACTGCCATCTCCACCTCCTCGAAACAAACCCGACGAAACTTCTGCCAGCCCGCGCAACTTAATTAAACCGACCGTGGCCTCGGTCCTGCACGAAGTGTCGAGCTCTATGCTCGTTGCTCCTTTTTTCCTTCGTCCGCCAGTTCGCAGCGCCGCGACGATTTCCGTCCCCTGCCTAAGCGACGTTCTGCCACCCCTTTATCGAACACACCTCTCTTTCCGTTCTTCTGGTTCATGTAATTATGCTATGCAACGCTATCAACGCCTATGCCGACTTCTTTGTTAAGGATTTTATCGACTATCTTTGCAATCGGTTGGGAATCGGTTTGGAGATCTTCTTTGAATGTGCACCGAATTTCTGGTCAACGGTGACATTGTTCAGGGGTTGTTCGTTAAAGACTGCGCACTCTTATGAAAAATAACGATTTTTTGCAGAATCATCCCGAATTACATACAGGAGTTACCTTCATGTTTGCCAATTAAATGGTACAGCTTGTACATCAATTTTATAGCGTACAAAAATTTTCCTAACACTTTTCTTCGACTTGGAAAATTCGACCGAACATTACAGAACACCCTATATCGTTTCTGGAAAAGGGCTAATCATTTTCACAAATACTAATTATTTGAATTCTTGTACCGTCCTAAATCGTTTCTACTCGTTCTCGCGATAGATGCATAAACCCAGCAGTCTAGTAATTACGGTAAACGGAGTGCTAATGAGACTCGAAACAGTTCCCGGAATTGGTCTTAGCAAAATTAGCGATCGACATGACTGGCGCAGGGGATCGAGTGTTGAACGTGGCTCGAATTACGGCTTCAGGGTGTACGATCTGGCCAGGATCGCCGGCATTGTTGCTCTGTCGGCCATCACGTTCGTTGCAGTAATTATGTGCTGACGTTTTCCTCGGTAACGTCCAAGTCAACCGCCGTGAAGACGCTTCCCAGAAGTCATCAGCGGCCGCTCCGCACATGTTAAGAGATCCACTTGTCGTGCGTCGTGAAGGAACGGAGTGGTGGTACGACTTGAAGATAGAGGGGGCGAGGAGGGATAAGGGGAGAGTCGAGGAATAAATTATTATTACCCTGGCAAATCCGGTCAATCTCGTGGACCGACTCCAATGCGCAACGATGACGACCAACGCCAGCAATCGGCGCAATGGAGATGCATGGGAGTCCGTTAATCCCCCGCGCAGAATGTTCCGACACTTGACATTTCCTTTAATAATGGCGTCTTTATACGATGAACCGCAAGTTCAAGTTGACCGGTTGGACAGCAGGGTGAGGACCGTTCCTCTCAAGTGGAATTTTTCTGTAGAATTCGCGAGACTCGACCGGGGTTCATTACTGCCACGGATTAATGAATCACTGGCCTGCTTGCTGCTCCCGGAGATTATTGACACCGAAATTAGACGGAATCTCTGAGCAATTGTCGTAATTAGACTGCCGTTCTTTCTGCAAATTATTGCTTTCACGTGGCGTGATTGTAGTGTGCTCCTACCTTTACTAGGGAACTGTTTCTTGAGAAACAACATTATACGTAACTTTGTGGAGTCTCAATATTGTTGAGTCTAATTTGAGTGTTATTTAATTGTAGAAATACTTGGACTGGTAATCCACCATTATAAATTGATAAAAATTGAAAAATAAACTTGATACTCGATATTTAATTAGAGCCTAATAACTTGTCATACAATTTTAATTGAAACGAGAAAGAGGCCAGATGAGTACGATCACGAGAATTTTGACCGAAATTTCAAGAAATTTCGGGGATGTTCGAACATTGGAAATTTTCGAGTAGAATAAAACCGCAATACATATGTTCCACATTTGATCAATGTTTGTGTTTTACTTCTATTTTAAAAATTCTACCGACTACAGCCGAACGAAGATCTTAACGATGATTAAAATGAAATGCAAATGAATGATTAAAACGAAACGATATCTGCATGAATACCGCATGAATTGGTTAAAGAGTGGTGGGTGCAGTGTCGGCAAAAAAGAAAGGCTGCAGTCGTAAATTGGCAAAGTTCGGATAAAGTTAGTGGGTGAGGATTGAGATTATACCGAGAGAGTGAGTAAGAGAGAGATAGAGAGAGGGAGAGAAGACTTATTATACACATTGACCGATTTCCGTGCAGTCCTTGAGTTACACAATCCGGAGCCAAGTAAGATCATTAGCAGATGCCTCGGTGTTAATGAGCGTAATTCTAGATGTTCCAACGATACTAGGCACCACTCGCGGTTCTCTCTGCTAAGACGATTATTCGCGCTACATTGTGCGGGGCCGACAGTAACCGAGACTACGGTCATAAGTAGGTACCGGTCAATATAGTTCGCGAGGAAAAAGGTTAATCGGTCCCGCGGTTTCTCCATTATCATCGTCAAGGCTGTGAAACGTGACTATCAATGTCGAATCAATTTACTGTTCCCGTTCAAGGCGATGCCCGCTCGACGCATTAACTGCATCTTATTTCGCGATGTGTAAACAACAGATTCATTGTTTTAATCATGCTTCGGCTTCTTTGCGCTGTCACGTGGACACAGTTTGATACACGTGCTGGATGGGCTTCGTAATTGTTCTAATCACATGGTGCATACTTAGCATCTTCATTTTCATCGTTAAGACGAAATTCATTAGAGCCTAGCAATTTAAAAAGAACGTTGCGACATCCTGACAAGGTATTATGAACTGTTCCGACATTTATTATTAGACTGTGGATTTTACTCGGTTATGATGAAAATTTAGAACAGTGAACGAATTAGAAGAATTCCAGATTATTTTCAACTGTTCGAAATTAATTAAAAGGAGACTGTCAATCGCGTTTGATGCTTGTTAATTGTGCTGATGGAAGCTTGTTAGTTGGACAGTCTACCGAACGAAGAAGGAAATAAAATGAACGTTCTTCTTCGTTGAAGCACTCATTATTTAGTTCTGGTAATTAGAAAGCGTAGTACATACACGTGTATCGAACAACGAAGAGCATAAAAGTGTTTAGAATCATTGCCAAAATTTCTATTCGACAGGGTTTCATTTACCAGCGTAGGTCGGTGTGGTTTATATCTGCGAACATTTCACCGTGTTATGACTTAAACGAGTTCCAACAGAAGCGGAATTACGGTTCAGCCGCGTCCCCAAGCAAACGAGGGGCCATAGTGTCGCGAATCGAGGCGTGTAGGCCTCGTGCAGCCGAGAAATTAAAAAGTGGGAGACGACGAAGAAGACCAAGAAGAACAACAAGAATAAGTCGAGGCAACACGGGCTTTCGTTCTTTAGAATCGCGTGCACGCGTGCCTTTGCGAGTTCGCCGGCCGACGACTATGTGAAAACGTCAAAGAGCGGAATAATGTTAGCCAGTAGGAGGGGCGAAGGGGGGAGAGGGCGTGCTGGTTGGGACTTTATTAGATCGCGTCGAGAGGCAAAGTCTCACGGCATGGCAAAGTGTCGCGCGAGTCTTCAGCTTTCACGTCGAAATCCGACGGAAAACGGCGTGGGATGAGTGACGAAACTGCCGTCGGGGTCGAAGGGGTGCGCGTTGAAATTCTCCGGCTTGCCAAAAATCAAAGAGATGGAAATTAACTCGCGCTAGGCACCGTTGCGAGATTAGCTAATGCGATTCTACGCCGTGTGCCCGAGCACCGTGGCAGACGATAATTATTCAACGACAAACGCGTCAACTGCCGCGAGACCGTTCTATCGCGCGCGTCTTTCGCTTCACGAAAGAAATTTGATAGCCCCTTGTGTCTCGATGAATACGAAACCAAAGTCTTTCCTGCCTGAATAAAGACAGGACATTATAGATTAACACATTTCCTACCGATCGTTCAACCCTCCAACTTCCAGGAAGGTGTGATGTCTATTAGTATTCCAAATGAAACCAAAGAACATGGATCATAACAATTTCCATCACCGTGAACTGGATAACGTGAACACAGTAAATTAGATGGCGAGTCTAGGAAAGGTGTGACAGGAGATACCCATCGTCACCGCCACCGGAATCCATCGTCCATCTCTAGCCGCCCTTAGAGCGTCCGTTCGTTCAGGAACGTGGCCCGATCGTTTATCAATTGTAATTATTGAACATCGCGCGAGCGTTGCCTAATTTCCACAGATCGAACGAGAACAGGCTTGGCTTAGGGGTCGGGCTGGTCGCGTCGTTCTGCTGAACGTAGGCCAGAATGACACTCTTGGTAATCTCCCCGCCATCGCCGGCCCTTCCGCTGTCGTTTCCAACCAACGATCCCACGGAGTATGGGGCACAGGAGGGCGGGAGGGAGCCGCGATGCCTCACGGTACGATCGATCATTCGGCAGGCCTCATAATTAGCAATTAACTATATCCATTAGTCGGTGATATAATTACCATGTGCTCCTAGTACCGACGCTTAACCCGCCGTCTGCACGGCACGGGCGGACGTTACGAGGGGCTGATTTTCGCGGCATTAGCAGGTACATCACGATAATTATACGATCGATTATTCTAGGAGACCAGAAGGGGGGCCCCGGAGACGGAGAGTAGGGGATGAAAATTGCTCCCTACGTCCCCGCGCCGTGTAGTCTAGTAAACTTGGCTGGCTTCGACTCGAATCGATCCACCCTATTTTCGATAATTCAAGGTCCCCGGGTCTGCCAGTCTCCGATTCGCCAGCCTTCCTCGTTTTCGACTGTCCTCGGCACTGACCACGCAAAAACCAGACACTGACGAACCACACTCCATTACACATAATCCCTACACTGGCGGGTTAACACTTGAACTACCGAGCCCTAAACAAGACTATATTCCACTTTAACCCCTTGCCGTAACACTTTCATTACAGTTACAGCGATTAAAACGTCTTTGTTCCGAAAAAAGTCATAAAAGGGAAATGAAAAACTATATTTTCCGTATGGCTACATTTATTTACATGCTTCATTACGAACGCATCAAATTTTGTTTCATTTAAAAAGAAACACATAACATTCGCATTCAAATATTCAATTTTGTCGATCGTAACAATTTTATAGAAAATATATGATGTTTTCATATCAGATCACATATTTTCTAGATAATTGTTACGATCGACAAAATTTAATATTTATCACGAATGGCGAAACATTTACACACGATGAAAGTTTTTTGCGTCAATGTCGAGATTGTTTGGGGTGGAAATTGTTATGATTTTCAAGGATTGATCGAACACAAGACATTAATATTTGTTAGACTCTCTTAAAATTTTCATCACGAGTCTGACTCGTTAAAATACGGTAAGGGGTTAATTCCAAACAATTGCAAATTTTGCAAAGTATTTCTTCACGGCATGTAGTAAATTAATTGTAACTTCTCAACAAAAAAAAATTCAAACCGTAAGACCGATTGGATGTGTGCAAATATCACTGATTCACAGTGTGCGAAAAACAGGACTCCAACTCTATCGCACTCGAGTGGTTACTAGGAGTATTAGTTTACCCTTGCAATAAGGGGGGTACCATAATATCCCTGTCTATGGCCGCAGTTCTCTGAACTTTTCTTAATTGTGTTTAATTAGCCGAGACAGTCGGATACACATCGGAACGAATCGATCCACCGTATTTTCAATAATTCAAGGTCCCCTATTCTGGGAGTCCTCGATTCGCCAGCCTTCATTGTCTTCGATTGTCCCCAACTTTGACCATGCAAAAAGCAGACATTACAGTTAAGGATAGCCGACCATGGTAGGGTAAACGTACCCTGTTCCAAGCCAGTAGTTAGACTTCCTGAAACGAACTGCTTAAAAATGAATAACTACTAACAATCTCTTGCATATTTCAATGATCATATTGCTTGCTTGCAATGCACACATTCGTGTCCCCATATGAAACATTTCGACAATGGCATATCATCACGTTGATTGCCACGAGAATTTCATGCGTTTTCTACATGTTAGGTCTACGGGAATCATTATGTATGAAGTGGATTTAATCTAGCTGCAGTCTTTGATTGAATCGCACATTTTTCTTGGGAACAAGAAAACGGGTATGTTTATTGCATCTTGAACAAACTAAGAAAGAGGTAAACCTGTGAATAGGTTAAATTAAGAACTGAAGAACACAGCTAACGATAATCAATAGCAATGGAAGTCGGTACTATTCGCTCATTCATCGTTCCAGCCATCGAGAAAACGATTAAGTAGAATAGCCCCTGCTGCAGATCAAGTGTAAGACACTCGTCTACTTGAACATCCACTTGGTCTTCTCTATCTAACAACGAGTATTCAGTTGTATTAGACGTACAATACAAAATCCGGTTAACATTCGACTGACCCTCGCAGTAAGACATTCGTCGGTGTAGATCGATAGTTCGAGGAGTTATTAACCCTCGTCTGGTCGTTTTCGCCAGTCGGACGGCCAACCTGCTGTTAATACGAGGCCCTGACTATGTGCGTGTGTCTTCTTCTTTCGCGAGGCGCGCGTCGAAATGAAATTTAATCACCGAAGGAGTTAGCCGGGGTGGCGACGCGTGTGCGGGCGAATTAGCCGCACGAGACACGGGTAGTTCACACACGGGGGTGGAAAGGTAGAACAGAGAGAGAGAGAAAGAGGGTAAGGGAGAGGAGAGTAGAGCAGGCAGGCCCGGGGTGAAAGTTTCTGCGCCGGTAATTATTATCGTGGGATTGGTATAACCGTTGATTATGGCTATTATAAACTGTCGGGCAAATATAAGAAGGTAGGGCGGCTGCCGGATGGTCGGGCTTGCCCGTTTCGCGTTGCTGGTTTCGCGTAGCGTTTCTCGCGAACGAGCGAACGAGCGAGCGAGCAAGCTGTTAGGTGGAGTTGGAATTAGCGGGCTAGGATCGGCCTAGAACTATCTTGGATACCGCTGATTGCGGAATTAGAATTTATATGGATACCCGCACGCGAGCCAGTGGCTCTCAATTTCGCCTCATCGCCGCCGCCGGGGGGTGGAAATGAGCCCCGTGATACGGACGATCTGTTTTCGGGGCCGCGGTTGGTTTACGATTAATTCTAAAAGCTCTCGATATACCACTTAATTCGGGCAACGATATCACCGATTAACGTCCAGCAATGATGTGGCGCCTACATTGCCCCGCCTCCGGCGACCAGCTCGCCAATTCACTCAAAACCATCTCCCTCTACCCTCAACCACCCCCGCATACCAACCCTTCCCGCCACCTGCCCTGTCAGCTCACCCCCTTCCGCCCACACACCGTTTTCACCCCCGTCGACTCATCCGTCCTCCTCCTCCTACTCTTCATCCGTCCTCCTCCACCTCCACCTCCTCTTCCTCTTCGTCCTCTGCTACCACCCTACACTGCTACCACCCTCTTTTTCCGCCCGCTTTGCCCGTCGCACGCAATGAAATTACTACGCGTCCCATGAAAATAATCTAATTGAATAACGCGTCGTTATCATTTTTGCGAAATAACGATGAGGGTAGACCTTGATCATGATTTCGCTGCCGAACATGCCGATGTTCGGGGAATCGGTAATTGCGAGACGCGGCGCATCATCGAGCTCGATTATTGCTGCCCGAGGACCGTTCGTGGACCTGTGGCATTCCGGTGTCTTGGGGATTCGGGGATGAAAGGGGTCAGCTATTATTTTCTATTCAGCTTTTAGTTAATTTTTTATTTATGTTGGATTGTATGAATGGATTGTCAAGGACGACTGTCAGCAAAGAGTTAAAATTTACTAATAGAATGGGTAGGCCTTGACCAGACACAGCAGCTGATTTAATTTGATGTAATTCTTATAAATTTAATAAACATGTATCCGACAACGTGGCACTTAACATGCTAAGAAGAGAAATAAAAATATGGAATATCGCTTACCCAAATTCTCACCGGAGCTGCCAAGGGAAGAACAGAATTTCTCGAAAGCAATCAGACGATGACAATCTCCGCCAGGATCAAAGTCGAGAAACGTTTCGATCTTCGGGCGTACACAGTGTCCGGTTTCTGGCGGGGTTGGACAGAATCCCTGAGGATCGGGTAGGCTCGCCAGCTGATTAGACACCGACCGGCTTGAATAATATTTGTCGTCGACTTTCTTCGCGGGGGAGAGAAATCCGCACCACGTTCGATTCTCCTATGCATATGTAAAAGCCGTGCCCGGCACTCGAATTGATGAAATTCCCAACATTAATTGTATCACAATGGTAATTGAATCTGCGGAGCGCCGTCTATTTGAACAATAGTTGGTT
The DNA here is from genome assembly GCA_963971365.1 of Lasioglossum villosulum. NCBI lineage: Eukaryota > Metazoa > Arthropoda > Insecta > Hymenoptera > Halictidae > Lasioglossum > Lasioglossum villosulum. Next base: position 5,627,925 of record OZ020501.1, read on the forward strand.
ATATTATGTAGATTTGCCGTCGTAGCCTCGGTACCCCGCTATCCAGCTTGCCCCCTCTTCGCCTTCTCTCGCCACTCGCCTTCCCCCGAACACCCACACCCCTTATTCTCCACCAACACCCCCGTCTTCCCGTTACCTTCAGTATTCCGGGAGACCCCCTTTCCACCCCTCTCCGAAAGCCCCTAACCTATCCAACGACGACGGTTGCCGCAGCACCGGCTGGCTGTTTAAACACAGACGATATCAGAACTACCAGAACTAACGTACGGAGTTAGCACGGGTTAGGTGCCTCGACTACGGTCGCCATTATCATAATTGCACGTGGAGTTCCTTCGGCGAAACTCGGCTGACCTGTCGCAATGGGAATAGACGATGATCTCTTCGGTGACCCGGAATCCGAAGACACCGAGACCCGCGATCCTCGAAGAACTCCAGGGGACTTCTGGGATTCTTGGTCATTTTTAGGCAGCCGCTTTCCCTTGTGCGCCGGCTGAAGGGCTGTCGGGGAAAGAGGATGGGTTAGAAGATGATCTATTTCGAACCGGTGTTAGGGGACGAGGTCTAGGAGTCGGGAAAATGGAACGGAAGTCGATAATGAACTTGCTTCTGTCTGGACTCGTTTAGAGGATCATGCAAACTAGCAACCACGTTTTAAGAGGTGTTACTAGACACTTAAACGGAGCTTGTCTCTAAAAACTGAACAACCAATTGACATCATTGATAATCCGTTGGACACTAGAATTTTCGTAGGCACGGGCACCTTTGAAACAAGTTGTTAACGGCATTAATGAAGTAGAATCTAAGCGAAAACTTTCAATTCACTGAAGAACACAAAGTCCTTCGGCACTATTACAATTCTCATTTTACCGTAATGTACCCAATTGCAACTGCAGCAAGCGCATAAAATCCGCAGTCCAGCGATCTTCAACCAGATCCTCGCATAACAATGTCACAGCTATTCGAATGATAAACCGTAGGACAGTGTATTTCGTTCCCGAATGAGAGTCACTGTCTCGCTAAGGATTCCTTTATCACGGCAAATAAAGTTGCAAAGGCTTTCAGGCTGGCCGTTCCCTCCATCGAAGGAGGGCTGCCCGCTCGTAAAAGTGATACGCCTCTATTACACCTGCGGAACGTCCCATTTTATAATCGTAGAGATTAAGATCGCTCCCCTGGTAACTGTGTTCCGTTCTCGGATCATTATGTTCCTTGATACTGCAACATTGAACGCGGTGCCTTCTCTGCTATGTGATTTCTGCGAGGTACAGTTAATAAGTGAGAGAGACTCCCCCTTCAGCTTTTGCTTCGAGAATAGCTGTATTACTCTGTCGACTTTCGCACATGGAAATTTTCTATGCTAGAAACCATGGTTAAATCCATTCGAATTATAAATTTCATGCCACATAGTTTCCGAAATAGCTAATTATAAGAACCATCGATGAAAACTACCATGTGCGCCACCATGACTAAAAGACAGTCAAGCCGCCAGGTATGTGTGCTCGTCGCACTCGTAGGTTCACACCTTCGCTAATCGGCCACGTTGGGACTATCAGGGACGGTTCGAGCGTGTGCCATGATATGCCCTGGGTGACGGCGGAGGGCCGACCCTGTGACGATATTAGGGACGTGTTAGGTTTGCCGAGGGATCCCTCCGGGGACAACAAAAGGACCACACGCACCGGGACGTACCAATGGACAACGGTATATTGCGCTGAAATTGCTCTTGACCGGCAGCTCGCCAAAATCTTTAATCCTCTTTCCTCTGATCTTCCATTTAAATTCTGCACAAGATTTTTCTTTCTCGACCAAAAATTACCACTTCGACTCGTCATTTCACTAATGCAACCATTGCAACAATACTCTTGAATTAAACAGAAAAATGTTTGTACCTTGTACCCTTAAGGCAATCTAGACACGCGTTTAAAAATCAATAAAAACCATTTAGCACGCAAGCTCCCAACGACACGCTACTGTCTGAACCACAACGATCTAAAAAAATCAAACTAAAAATATAATTCTAAAATCATCCCCTAGAAACTCCCCAGTTCTTCGGACCAGGTTCTTTCGTCCCGAATTCACGCGATCAGCAACGTAAAATGATTTCGTTCGGCAATCTCGCAATTATATCCAGTATCATTGGCGCCGGTTCCGCAGCCGCATCCAGGGTTCTAATCCCGGGGAATCTCAGAAGTTGAATCGCGCATTGATTCGCCTGGGTTCCAGGGAATAATTAAAAGACGGAGCTTAGGTGCGCGGCCGCGTCTACAAGCCAGCATTAGCGGTTGCTTGTGGGGGTTGGTTTGCGGGGGTGGCACACGGCCTTTATAGATGTAGGAGAGGGGGGGATGGTGAGGTACGTATGTACGGCATCGTGGCAGAGAGGCTGGTGAGCATCGGATCCGAATTTCGAGAATTCCTGTAGCTTTTAACGCCCATCCCGGGGCGCATCGGCCCCGAACTCGTGTTAGGCCGGGGTCAGTCGACGTACGATCGCCCCCGATGTGCACGGACTTTGCTCGGTGGCGATGGTGTTCTCCCACTGCTGAGTTGGTAGCCCTGGCTGGCTGTGCCTGCCTGCCACCACCTCATTTGAATTTCTAATTAGGAAACCTCCATGCAATTATTGGATTAATGTAAATTACGAGAGCTGGCTCGGTCTCCGCCACCGCTACCGCTACCGCCGCACAAGGGTGGAGCTGTCTCTCTTCCACCCCCTCGCAACTCCCATCCCCGCGTCCTTCCTCGAGGACTCTCGGTCTCTCTCCTACGCTCTCTATCTGGCTCCCTCTTTCTCCCTCCATCTCCGGCAATCGCTCCATATCTCTCCGTCTTTCCATGACAGTTGCTCCCTCTCTCTTTCTCGTCGTTCAACCCCTTATCGTGCCTCCTTTACCTTCACTATCTGCTTCCGTCCCTCTTCCACTCGTGCTCTCTCTCTCTCTCCTACTACTCTCGGCTTCTCTCTCACTCTTCTCTCCTCTTGCTCCCATTTCCCCGACCACCCTTTCCTTCGTGTATCTGTCTCTCTTGCCCCGAACCCGGGGGTTGGGGATAATTAAAATCCGTTGATTAATATGTAAATTTAATAAGATTACTGTTCTAGGAATGCCCGGTGCAGACAAGCGGCTGTACCGCGACTCCTTGTATCGGGGAACGAGGGGCCCGTGTCTGTTGTAGCGTTTGATTGTCATTCGGCCGGACAAGCCCCGGATTTCTTGCGAGTCTTCTTCTTCTTTCGCGAACAACGGTGGCCCGGTCCCGCGTAAACAGGAAACGGGGATCGCTTTTTGAGGTGGAACTTTTTTGCGGATTGTTGGATCGGATCGAGCATGCTTATTCATTGCATTCCTGCGATCGGTGGTTTGGTGCTTTGGTTTGTTCGGGGCTATTAATCCTCAGAAATTTACACATGCACTCGAAAATTTTCCCTTATCCAAGGATATCATCGATATCCACGGAAGATATCAAATACACCACGCATTTAACATAGTCATCGAAGACACCATTCCCGAAAACAATCTCGCGAATCGCCAACGGAAGATTTCCATTCACATTTCGCGCATCAGGAGATCGCAACCGCCGTGAGCGACGGCCCGCACCCGCGCGGGGGTGGTAAAAAGCGACAAAGAGCAACGGTGGGAAGAGGGTGAGAAGAGGGATGGAAGGTAGACTGGGGAGGACTCGCGAGCGACAGGCAATTTTTGTTCCTGCGTAAGCTAAAAATACAATTTGAAAAATCCAACAATACCGGCCAATTCGCAGGAAAATGCGCCAGTCATCCGAACGCCGTCGGTATTGTTCGCCGGCTGGACACAATGCGCCCGATTGGCGGTCCCGCATTTTTACAACATTCGCGACTTTTTCCGCATTCGCCCTCCCTTCCCCTCCCTCGGACCCCCCACAGTATTCGCGAACCTGCTGGCAGGCCAGCCAGGCGAACCACCTTTTTTGTTTCCTTTCGGCGCTCCTTTTTTTCCGACGACGCTCGGTTTGCCGCACGCGCGCGGCTCGCGCGCCAAAACCGAGCGTAATCGTCGCGAAATTTGCATACCGGAGCCGGAAAGTGGCTACGCTGATTTTTCCAGAGCTAGGCCGCGCGTTCCTTCTTTTCTACCCCGCGCGGACTGTCGAGCCGGGATTATCCGCAAAAACCGGTGGATCCTGCGAAACTGCGAGTGTCCTGCGTTCAGGACTCTCTTTCTCGCTCTCTCTCTCCGCACAAGTCCTTCCACGACGCCCACATGGGCCGACCTTTTTCGCTTTCAAACAGCTCCGGGGATTCGTTTATTAACCCTCCGACCTCCAGCGCGAACAGAATCAAGCAGTCGTACGAATTTTTAATTGCATCGCGACGACGTCACGTTCCACGGACGGATCGTCGTGATTAGCGGAATTGTGTTGTGAGAAAGTTGTAACGAGATGGGGGTCAATTAACGGATTTTCTACGGCGTCGTGCGCGTAACCACGGCAATTTTTCGCCGGGGAATTTTTAATTCGCTACGTCGGGTGATCTTTTGATCGCCGCCGGTGCTGCTGGTCTCGATTGACGAGGCCGTTTTGTTGCGATCTCGCATTCAAACTGTTGGAGCTATTTTGTTTGCGATTGTCTGAAAAATCACCTTTCGCTCGGTTCATTTGTGCAGGGTGAAGCGGTAGATTGATTATTTCAGTTTTGCGTGGATTTGTTTAATCGATTCGAATGGCAAGTGGAATGAATAGACAAAAATTCGTTCTTTCTTCAAATGTCCTACAACATTTACCAATGTCGCACGTACGTTATATAAACAATCCAATTTCTAAAACTTCCAATTCACCAAACGAACAAATACTCGACGATTTAGTTACGTCGAATAATCAGCAAAAAATTTTAGCACGTTTGCACAAACATGTCGCTCGCCTCGCGACAACGGAAAACGTCAATTGCACGGGTCAGCCAACGATTGCCTCGTGCATTCTGCATCCTAATCAATAATCGAGAACCCGAATCATTCAACAAACATGGTTTATGCGGTCCGGTTTGATTCAATATTGTAGATAATCCGGAACTTCAGATGGTCAGGGAGCGCTTGTGCACGATGATTCCGAGCACGATTTCACCAATGGCAGAGATCTGCAATGTGTTCCGAGGGTCTCGGAGCAACGGCACAGAGGGATTCATTATTTTTAATTAAACAAAACAATAATACGCTTATTAATTGATTAATTAAGCATACGGTAGGCATTACACCGTTTCCATCAACGCCAGGGCACCGGTTAATCCTCGAGTTCGATCCTTTGGAGGCCCGACGCTTATTACGCCCGACTTTTACACCAGGAGCATTCTGCTGGAGCGACGCATGAAAAGGGGTACGGAGAGAAAGAGAGGCAGAGAGAAAGAGAGAGAGGAAGAGAGCTGTGCAACGAATAAAAAAAAATTCGTTCGCCCTCGTATCATTGTGTTTGTCCGGTCGGCCGTGATCGCGACGCGGGTTTTATCAATACTCCGTATTCGGCGGGATAATAGCCTGACTTTTTGCCCGCGCACTGCGTCCCAGGACTTTCCCATCGATCGTAAATTTAATGAAGTTGTATCAGTTATCGACCGGCCGCCGCCTTTTTTCCTTGCAAATTCAATAATTAATTTCGCGATTTAGCGTGCCCGAGCTCGCCCGCCGCTGATCCATGCCGCTGCCCGCGAATCGAGCATCCTTCGCTCCCCTTATCCATCATCGCTGATAAAGAATTTTTTAGTCGACATTTGAACCATTGTCTATCCTCGTACGTCCCACCGCCATTTTTTTAATGGCTGTAACGGTAAAAGAGATGTTGGAGATACGCGAAGACGTAGTTTCCGTTTTTGCAGTGCAGATTCAGCAGAGATACGAATATTATATACAGATTTTATGGGTTCATAGTTCGTCGGGATCCGTTGGAATTATATTGTTCGTTCGAGGATTTAATTATACAATTAAATGCGTTTTACAATCGTTTGCTTAGCGCTCTGATTATAGCTCGGCCTGTTTTTATAGTTAAGTGCTTCCCGATGGGGCTTCACGATCGAACGTTCCTCTTTTTCATGTTCGATCGGCAGGTTGTATCAATTTATTATGCATTTGATCCTTGCCACCGCATTATATCCATCGATTTTATTACGGCAAATATTGATTCGGTTAAACTCGTTTGTCTTTTACGTTACTCTTTAAAGCTTGGCCGGGCCCGTGGAATTTCTTAATAGCTTAATGAAATTATTGCTTTACTCGAGTTTTTCACGCGGTCAAGCATAACCCGATTATATGCAAAGAGAAGTGCAAGTATTTGTACAAGATGTTGGATTTTTGTAACAATGCGTCAACCAAAAGGCAAAAATGAATTTGGTTGTCTGTGAGAATCACTGGCTTGAACAATAAACCAGATGTCTGCGGATCCATGGATCTCTTCGGTTTCGTATACCTAACTACCCGAATAGAAGACAGAACACAGACCTGGACCTTTATCTTAAGTGGACATCGGACTTTTCACGTTGCCCTTTAGACTTTCTCTTCACTTCTGATTTAAGGTCCATTTATACTCAAATATATCCGACGGAATATATTCGATCAGACAAATATTCTTCAACGCACTTTAATGGAAGTATGTAGAGCTACGGTAGGTGTACATACTTCCATTGAAATGCATTGAAGAACGTCTGTCTGATCGAATATATTCCGTTGGATATATTTGAGTATAAATGAACGACGTTCTTCCTTGTTCTACTTAATAAACGAGATTTTTCAGAAGATACAAAGTTTCGGTTTATTTAACCCATTTCCAATACAAGAAATTATGGTCGAGAAATGTTTCACTCGTGCGTCGAAGGGTTAGAACGTTGTACGATAATCGATGAAGGCGAACCGATTTATGCCGCAAATTACCGAAGAAAAATTCGTGAATACATTAAAACCGATCGAAGACACGTCGAGCGCTTTCACGCTGGTCAAACAGCGAACTCGAAGTGCGGGATCTCAAGTCCCGTCGTAGCCTATTACAGTCTGTTTACCTGGCTGCGTTGTCCTTCTATCAGAATTATTAATGCCGCGCAAACATTTTCAACAAAAGATCCGGCCGCGAAAACCCGGCGACAAGGTACCTCCCCGCACGAAGCACACCTGGACAACAACCGGGAAAAATAACGGGAGGCCGCGCTGCATACAATTGCAGTCTGAGTGCGCTATAATGTATCGTCTCTGAGAGAGAGAATGAACAGGGTCAGAGAAATATTAGCCGAATTCTGCACAACAGTATAGTTGTTATTACCTAGATAATACTAAGTGGAAGATCGAGTAGACATGTCGTACACTTAATCTGCAACGGGGAATGATCGGTAGCGATTCTGCATCGAGAACAAGACAAAAAAACTCAAACTCATGACGGGTGGTCAAACGAAAAAAACGTTATTCTTCTTTTTCGACTGATTTCAGCACGCGGATGTGATGTTTGCGTCACAATTTCGGTAACACAAATTGAAAATAATAAATTGAAAATAGCGATGGTATGAACGAGGTTCGAGGACGGTCGTAAGGCAATTTCCAAAGGGTGCTGGTGCGGGTGAAGAGTGCATAAACTTCCCGTGACGCAATGCAACGGCGGCGAAGGCACAAAACCCGCGTGCGGCGCAACTTGCGGCGGCGAATGCGCGATATAAAACGCCTTTGTCTTGCAAAAACCCGCAGACGTATATCATGCGAGGCTAGGCCACCACCGGGCATTGTTTCACTCTCGCATAATTACTGCGAGTCACGTTTTAAAGTTGAATTTCACCTAAATAAAGCTTAATGTTATTATCGCGGCCACCGGCGAGCCGCCATTATGAGCTGGTTACAGTCTCAAACGTCATTGTGCGCCGCCGCGCGTGATCGTTTTCGCGATATTAAGGCGAAACGACGTTTTTCCACTGTTTTTCACATCGCCGGATCCGAGAACGCCGACCCCCGGTCCCGTAACCAGCGCGATCGACGTTAATTAGATGCACACCCGCGCTCACTGTTGGAAAAAACTACCTTCACGCACACCCATCACCGGCGAATGCGTGTGCTCGGCGTTAACTTTATGGGCTAACTTACACACCACCCTCCACCAGCGACAATTAGACGCCGCAACTTCTAATACCGCGAACAATAATGATAGTAATAGCCGCTTAATGACGCGGCGATTAACGCTGCACGTCGGTTTCTGAAAGACGCATTGCGTGGCATCGTGACGAACGCGAGGGGAAACTACCCCGTATCGCGGAATCGGAACTGAATTTGCAAACCTGGTGTGCGATGTGTTTTTGGAGGCCTGGAATAACTAAGTTCAACCGACGGAACTTTTTTATTCTGTTCGATAACGGTAAAGTTACACGACAAACGTGGATATTAATCGCTAGACCGCGGATATTTATGCATTTATGGTTTATAAAAACGAACGATTTTTACTTATGTTCGACCTACAAACCTCACTACCAATGAAAATAGGATATTTGGTACCAGTTTCTTCTTCGAAGAAAAATCAAATTCTTTTTATAAACACGCGGATCCCCCGTATCATTGATTTACAACTGCTCATTTGCTGTACGAAACTCGTGCAAAAAAACCGCACATATCAAATAAATTAATTTCGCTCTCCCTATTTCCTTTTTACATTCAGTCGAAAAGCGTTGGCAGCATTCGCCGCGAGGAAATTGATTAAAAGACACGCGGGAAGTTTAAGTAAATCGTTAACAATCAGCCCGACCGACTGTTCCTTTGCACGGTGAACGCGTGGAAAAATCGGCCTTTGAAGATCGTGAAAGAGCGGCGACTTTTCATGTGCAACGACCTAATAACATTAATAATGGGCACACATTCGTTACCGCGTATCAATCCGGTGGGAAATCTCGCCACGGAACAGTAATTTCTTGAAATCACGACTTTCAAACGGCACAAAGGGGTTGTGGTTTACAATCGGACACCCGTTAGAGACCAAACCGAGCAAAGCGAACGGAGAGCGGGCAAAGTGTCCGCGCGATAGTTTTAATAGTATTAATTCTACGCGGAATTACTTTGCCGGTGAACAGTAATGAGGTGGCTCGTGAAACGTCGGCGTAACGAGTCGGGTAAACGCGGGCCACGTTTAGCCCTTTATTGTTGTCCACGAAAAATAAAAGCAACAAAGCGCCGCCCCGGGGAAATTTTGTTTCCTTGCACATTTCTAATTACAGAATTCGAGCGACCTATTGGAACGCGTTCGCGGAAGTAGGCCGCAAAGGACGTGTCAGAAATTACACGAATCTCTCCCCTTCCTCCTCTCATTCCCCACTCCCAATTTTATTTCTTTCACGGAAGCGAATTTAATTAAAACGATGTCCATACAGAAGTTTCTTTTTTTGCAACGCCCCCACTCCGTCCCAGAGGTGGCCGACTACGTCAAGGCCGCCTTAATTAATTACAGAATATAAACGCAAGTCCCCGCGCCATCTTGCCGCACGGTTACTTACCGGGGAGAAAAAGTTAATCAGACACGATCGGATGAATTTCTGAGAAACTTGAAGCCGCCGCGCTGATGAAGGAACGGACTCATAAATGGCCAATCGGAATTGTTAATATAAATTTGCTTTCTTCATAACTTGATTCGAAAATTTCCATCTTGTGTACTCTTCTATTCTTTCTTTTCAAAATACATTTTTATGCATCTGCTGTTCCCGCGATTGATTTCGACAATTTTGATTTGCTTGCTACGGTTCCTCGAAAAACGTCTGCACTCGAATCCCATATTTCAGCGTTGGGATACACGGGAATTCGTTGATCCCGATGCGAACCGATCGTCGGCATTTATCGCGGCCATCAGCATCCACTCGCGACACTTCCTTTTTGCACGACGACGCGAGAGGGGTGAATCAGTGGCAAACGCATAACGCGTAATTACTGTTCATCGAGCGTTGCAGGGAACGTTTATGTGCTAGCCGTGTAACGTCCAGTTATACACGGTCCTCGATAGTCGTCATTTACAGGGACGTCGCGCGGCGGACGTTGCATACCGCCACCGAGTATTTATGAATCGACGCCGCATTAGGGATATTGCTTAACAATAGCGACACGACTGAAGGACCGGCGTGAACAGCTGTTATTTTCAAACGCGTTATCGCCCGGCCAAGTAGTCATTGCGAAATTGTCCGACACTCTCGTTCCCCAGGCTTGTTCAGCAGAAATCTCACGTCTGTTCATAGGAGAGCTTGTGGAACACAGAACGTGATCGTGGCGAATTAAGTGCGATATCTTACCAATGACTCCTATTGCCGCTGGCATAACAAGCATTATACCACCTCCTAATCGCAGACACCACTATAGATAGGCTGTTCTCGCGGCTCGGTGTGATCTAATAGAAAAGCTGTGACAATGCCCGAGACGCAGATATATTGTTTCTCTTACACTGCCGCGCGCGTACCACATAAAATTTCGAAGGACATTGTGTAACGGAATCCTGAACCGATGTGTCATGCACTTTCGTTTTGTTTGCTTTAATGGCCCGATTTCTGGGGGAAATTCGTTCGGTTCGTGCACGAAAACATGCATTTCTCTAATCGATACAACCCAGCGAAAAGTTGAGAAACGATTGAAAATTATTTCGAAAAGAATCTTACAGTTGGTATAATTTTTACTTTGCACGAAGCTCTGCAGTCTAGTGATGTCAAATAATTTGAATAGAAAACTGTCTTGCGTGAGATATTAGGATTAAGAATGCACTCCCAATAATTCGGTCCTGATTAATTATAAACCAACGAAATTATCCGAAGGCACAATTGCTTAGGAATCCTCAACAGCAATGTTTCCAAGGAGCGTGACTAATTTTCAAGACTTGGGCAATCCTTTGGCCGCTACATTCGCAGAAAAATTGGACCGGTCTGTAGACACGGACATGGGAAATTTGTTTATCGGCATGCGAGCGTTCGGCGCATTAATACGCGGCCCGTCAGCGATAACCATTCTCAATATCCATAATTATTATCAGCGGCGGGAGCCGTTGGCAGCCCCGGCGCGGACTGCACCACGTGACTCGTTTCCGTCGAAATAAAATGACAACGTTCATTTGCAAATGCGCGAAAGTGCATTATTTTTATTGGGTTTGTTAGTAGCCGAATCACGGGTCGGTGTACGCGTGTGCGTGTGCGTCGGTTGCACAGGGTGCGGGGACCGGGTGTGTGCGTGCGTGTCGGTTGTGCGTGTCGTTACACATGCGAGAAACGGGACGAAGGTGTGCGTGCGAACGCACGCGTCAGCTTCGTTCTACAACGACGGCTAAAGGGAGTGTGACAGATTCGTTGGGGGAATACCGGCTGCCGATGAATTTTTTTTTCTTTTCCTCTTTTTTCCTTGCTGCCCGTCCCCCGCCACGGCGATTTTTTTTCGTCGCAGCGGGTTGCTCGATCCCCGGAGAAAAACTGCGTCGATGTTTGGCAACGATTCTGCCCTATCGAATCGATGTGTCATAGGAATTTATCTTTCTTCGCAGAACAAACCTCGGGCCACCGAGACTCTTTTTACCTCGTCGAACAATTATTCTGTTTAAGCAAGCGTGATTTCGAACCGAGATCGAATTTTCGAAATTCTCCGTGCGTCTCTGTGTGCGCGAGCGTGTCTTTTGTCCGTGACTGTGTCTGTTTTTCTTTGGTTTTTTCCATCGACAAAACCGGTGTATTTTTGATAGAACGCTCGGAAGCTGCAGCAGGCCGAGTTACGCTTACCTGTTCGCCTATCAATTTTTTTCCAATTCTAGTATCGAGTTTTGTGCAACTAGATGAAGAGATGGTTCCGTACATTTCGCTACGGTATTCAATTTATTTTTCTAATTGCAGTGCCGTGTTCTGCGCACAATTCTCCGGGGGCAACACTTGCCGAGCGAATGCATCGATTCTTTACAGATCATGTTATTTCCATGAATGATTATGAGTTAGGCATTTCGTCGAGTTTTGGCAACTTATGTTCACCCAACTATCCTGTAACTGCTACCGACGAAAGTACAATTGCTAAAATTTCCGAATAACCCAGCACAAACAGAATGCTCGGCGCAAAGCTAGCGGAACAAAATGCCAAAACAGAAATTTGGGTTAAGTGCAGAAAACTCGGAATCGTTCTATCATTACGTGGGCGTGGAAGGGTTGACAAGTGTCCGGCAGCCTTAACGAGGATCCAAAAAGGGAGAACGAGAGATGGAGAGAGATAGAACTGGCCGTGCAGTTTCGGTTGACGGCTTATATTTCGCGAGCAGTCGATTTTAATAAACCCGATGTAAACGGCGCTCTAGCCCCTTCCCTTTGTGGAGGAAGTTTCCGGGAGACCGCGCCGATTTTTAAATATAGTGTGCCGTAGGTTTGGGCACCAATGGGAGGAGAGTCTGGGTGGCGAACCTGCACCACCGTCAAAGCTTTTCGCAAGCGTTCTCTCCGCTTGCCTCGCTGATCCACGAAAAAGGCTCGCCATCCGTGGAATCTTTTGTTTATAATTTTTTTGATCATTACCCAACAGGCAACTAATTCTGCCCGGCGGGTGCATTCAAAATTTATCGGCGGCGCGACAAAACGCACCCTCCAATATTTTTTTATCTCTCGCCCCGTATCTCTTTCTCTCTCTCTTTCTCTTTTCCCCGCTGACAACCCTGGCCTCTGCATCCGCGACCCTTTCCCTCTGTATGCGGTTCGGCTTTCTCTTCTTTTCCCTGTCCCGTTCGTTCGCTCTTTCAAGCACACCCCTTTCCCAAACCCCTTTCTACCCCTTCGGTTTTCTGGCCACCCCTCTCCCCCTGTCGAACGCCCACTCCCTATTGGACACCGTTCAAAGGGTATTCAGAGTCGAAGGTCCGGAAATGGTTTGGTGAAAAAACAGGTAGACAGAGTTAGGCACTTGTTTGTCCAAGGGGATCCATCGGGGCATCGTGATTTTCCAAAAATTGAAATCCGTCCATCGGCTCGCGAACGGTGCATGTGCATCCTTTATCTCCGCTCAGCAAATTACACGTTTCCAAACGTACGCGACCGATGGGAAGTAATTTTGGATGCTCGACGCACAGGTGACTTCCTGTATGCTAGCGCCCCATTTTCGATGGTGGCCGATCATCACAATGGATGGTGACTTAGTGTCATTTCGCGGGTGGACGAATAGGGGTCGAGCAGTTCTCGTTCGGTTCCGGAAATTGTCTACTGTGGATCATTCAATTATTAATCAATCATTATTATTAAACTTCAATAGCTCTCTCATAGTATGTCAACGCAGATGGCACCAGTGTCTTTATCACGAATAATGTACTGTCTATTTTTTTGAGAACAATACGTTCCATTCATTTAGTTTCTGAATAGGTTCCATAGTAACCTTACTTCCAAGTACTTGTTATCCTGAATTACGGGCGACTCATTAACTTTTTATTAAACTTCATCGTGACCCATATGTGGGGCACGGGATTATGAACACGTTGATGATGAAACCGTGAAGTATAATTAGACCGTGCATATTATACATTTACAATGCGATAGCAATAAATCACAATCCGCAGGAAGTATAATCAATGATTCATTCCACTTCCGATCAAGACAGAATCTTCGAGTGAAGATATCTTCAGCCTCATTTTTTCGCTTCAATCGAGGTACAATTCTCTTTGACCATTCCGAATAATTTAGATACGCTCTTTCTAATAGAAAACAATTAAGATCACACAAGCTATGATCATTGATTGCTGAAATCCGAGAAGACGAGAAATCTCAAAAAATGATATATCCACAAAGATGACCGGTGTACAGAGAGTAACGACATCGATAATGATAATAATAATAAACCTTTATTTAAATTGGCCCTCGCAGTGGTCGTGATCGTCCAATAATAGAGCGTCGTCTGCCAGTGAAGCAGACCGGACGGTCGGCTGACCGAGCCGTCACGCGGGCGACATCAAAAAATTTCATAACCCCGTAAATATTTCCAAATGGACCGGTATTTGTTACACCGTCGAATAAAACGCATTTTTCCCGGCAGTAACTAATTGAGGCCGCGTGACAGCGAGCCCGAAAAACGCATCGGACCGCGCGAGCCGCGCGCGCGGCGCCGTTCCTTTGATCGTTCCTCTCATTTTCCGGGGTGCACACATAATTATCACCGTTTAACCGTTCCGTAATCGAAAAATGTCTCCACTGTTGCGTTTTGTTCGGTGGGCCGGCACGCTTTTCAGAGGTAATAAACTATGGTGGGGCGGAGAGCCTCGTCAAAGAAAGCGACACCACGCGAGCACCGTTAATGAGACGCGCTTACACCCGATTCCGAGGCATATTTAAAAGGGTAAAACAGAAAGAGAACGAAGGAAAAGAAAGAAAGAGAGAGGGTGAGAGTAAAACGTAAAAAAGGCTAGCATTCAGAGATCGTTGGTGTTGGAGCCGCGAGCGAAACCGGGGCCACAGTAGAAGTAATGTGTTTAGACGCGAGCATTTTTATCGCGCTACACCCCCGCTTGTCCTCCCTCTCCCCATCCCCCGGCTCAAAGCTTTTGTTGTTTCCAATGCTTTATGTGAATTGCACTGTAAAATCTCATTATAGTCGTGTGCAATGCGTCCATTATATCCCGTGCCAGAAACATTTTTCCCCTACCCGATTTTCCCCCTTTTTTCCGGCCGCCATCCCTCTCTCTCTCTCACCCTCTCGCTCATCCTGCCCGTTTCTGTCTCTCGCTGTCTCTCTCTGGATTGCTGGTACGCTAGCTCTTTTTTTCCATTCGTAGCGAAACATTCCCTAAATTTATTCGTTCGTGCGACGCGCCACGGTCTAATTTGTTTCGGCAGAGAACAACGCTCGCTGCGCACGACGATGGAGGCTAATTACCCCGAGCTGGTTCATCCGATCGGTGTCCGATTTCGTCTCGGATACGGCAGCCGATCCGATGCGACGCGATGTTGCGATCCACGCTTTTTTTCCGCCTCGATCTTCCGGCATTCTGGCTTTTTTCATGGCGACGGGAATCGCGAGCGAGCGGGCACTGTTCGCTGGTCGTTAAACGAACGCCCCCGGTCGAACAATGTTCAAAGAGGCAACATTTGGAAACCTGTCGATCCGGATCCAACGGGGCTCTATGACGAAGCGATTTTAGTCGGCTCTGAAAGTCACGACGGGTGTCCTTTAAATTAGTTCGCACTGGATCTGCGTTCATTCGGACCTGTTCGCGATAAATTTGCCGAATTTCTGCGCAGGTGTATACCGGTTGTTGTAGATCAAATTGGATTTTTCGAATCGGATAGAAATTCCGTTCGCTTGGCGAGGATTGTCAAGATTTAAATGAACTGTAAATGCTGTTAGAAATTTTCACTGAAATTAGTCGAAAACGCACATTTCATTTGACAAATTCTAAACAAATCCGACGATTTCCACATTTATTGGATGGTAAGGAGACGATTAATTGGCCGCAAGAAAATTAATGAAAATTCTCACGGCGATCGCGCGCCATAGTAAGCAGTCTTTCCGCAACAAAGAGAAACCTCAGCTCGTCGAACAGATTACGTTCCATCGATCGGGCCTCGCGACGAACGAGAGAGAAAGAGAGAGCGAGAGAGAGCCGAGTTCGTGCCCACTTGGAAAAGCACGGGTAGATACAAATGACGATACATCATCGAGTCATTATTAAGCAGAAAGAAAGCCGGCTGAATAAAAGTACAGGACAAACCGTTAAGCTCGGGGCCCGGCAAAGCGACTCGGGAGGTTAATGGCGCGTCGTTGCGTATTCCAGCGGTGTTTGTTTCCTCGCAGTTGGCAATAAACTAAGATAAATGAATGTCCGTAGGCTAGGCCACTATTATTCCTTCGCTCGCTGCTTACATTAAGTTGCCCCGCATTAACGGCGATACGGAATGTATCGCGCCCATTACAAGCTCGAATTCCCGATCGAATCCGTTCGCCTCGGTCTACAGGGGGATCCGGCAGCCAAGGCTTCTTCAGGAACACGAAATTTAGGAGCTCGGTCTGTACTATCCACTCATTCCCAGTGACCAAGCAAAACAGGAAACGAAAACAAGAAGCAAATGGCAACTCTTTGATTCCGGGAGCCTCGAACATCGGGCTGTCCAGGGAACAGACTAATTGATCGATACTGAAATCTCCAGCAAGCACTAAGAAGTCAAATATATTGTTACTGTATTAGTTCAGAGGCGGAAAACTAATTTAAAAGCGAAACTAAATTTACGCACATGCAAATTTTTTTATACATCATAGGTTATTATGTAGTGAAAAAAGTGATTTCAACAAATAATTTCTTGAAATATTTTAAGATAAGATTACAAGATCAGCTTGCAAAAGTCACGTATTTCTCCAAATAATTATTTTAAGGTATTTGATGAAGAGGTCATTGTCCAAAATTATTTTAGGGGTGGTCAGTGTAAAGGTGCGATCTCCTTTGCGCGTCTGGACGCAGCGTTTTGCGCTCCATACGCCATTCGTCGTAGCTCTCTGCTGTGCCTCTGGATGCACAAATTTGCGTTCTTATAATGCGATCTTGTATGACTTTCCTTGTTTTTTACTTGCAAAGAAAAGTGAGAAAGCATCGACCAAACTCAAACACGTGTTTCGATCGATTTACGATACGTGTTCGACGTACTCGGATCTTTATGCAAACTAACAAATGTTTGCATTGGTTGCAGGACACAAGACCGAAATAAAAATTGTAATCTTCTTTTAATATCTCATTGAGCTAAAATTACTACATTAATGTCCTTAAATATTCATAATATGACCACTGCTTTAAATTGTACGTACCCACTTTTGTCATAATTACATAAAATCCGCAGTCTAATTATAACCGTTTCCTCAATCTCGAACGACAATTTGTTAACAACGTACATTGATGAAAACACGAGCGTTTTTGGATTTGCTTTCGAAGCAGTCCAAACGCAGAATGATTTCAAAGCTGGTGAGAATTGAACATTGCAAGTAGCGTGACTGATCTTTGCCGACGGGTGCAAGAATGTTCCGCCGCCGTCGTTTCCGCCTCTTGTTCGAATGGTTTTGGCAAGAGGGTTGCTAAAACGACGGGAAGCGTAGTCGCCAAGCGGCGGCGTCGGCGGCGGCAAACGCGCGTCGTCGTAAGAAGCTGTTAATCTTCGGTAATAAACTGTATTTTCATTATAATACGGCATGAATATGCAACGGCGATAATGGCCTTAATATCCCGGCATGCATCTTCCTGTGCTTTACGAGCTGAGCCTCCTCCGCCGGAATTTGAGGCGTACTCACAGTGGATTTTGCGACGACATTACTGGCACTGTGTGCCCTCAAGGAGCTCGGCCCTCCTTAGCCCGATGGATTCGCGGCTTCTCGGTCGACGTTTTGCGACTGCGAACGAAATCGTAACCGTTTCTCCCCGGTTGGTTATCGCGACGCCCACGGTGGCAAACGTAAACGACGACGGGTCGGGGACGCACAAACTGAAACGCACAATGCCAACCTACACCGTTACTTCGAAGCCCTCGTCGTTTCGCCGTGCCGTGAAACCGCTGATGAAATAGTGCCAACGAGACACTCTACGAAAGAATTGTTTCGCGCGGTTTAATCCCGCTCCCTTTGTCAGCGCAAAGCTATATTCAATAGGGACCGCCAAGATAACCGACTTCGGCCATTATGCTTCCACATTCCCGCGAAATTTTCATTACCGCACACGTGGCTGTCATTTCTAAACAGACTCTGCGAATTCTTGTGGATTAACCCGAATACGTTCCTCAGGGTGAAAATTCATCCTTTCAATATTTTCACATACTGTAAAATTATGCATTCTTTTATGTCTACGTCGTGAGATGTATCCCTTTAAAATGTTACGCTATGAATGAAACATAATGTGTTGATTTAACCTGTAAAATAAAAATGGGTGAATTGTTAGCCTAGTCTGTTTTATGCAGCTTTCTTTCAAGAGCGTATGAGAGTTAAACGATGTACACACGCTTTGCCAGCTGATTATGATAGCTCTTTTCATTTATATCAGGGTAAAAGGGTGGCCACGATAATTGTCGAATTGATCAGAATAATTAATAGCGAGCAATTCAAGAACTCGAGAACTGCCATACAAAATTTTTGGTATTTCTTACAGGACACAGGTGCTACACGAAATGTTTCTCTGAATTATTTTAACGTGTCTAATATAATGTGGCAATGCTCATTAAAATTTAATTAATTCCTGTTCCTAGAGACTAGCGCTGACGTATTGGCGTTTACATAAAGTGTTTTTTCAAACATCTGCACTGTAGGTGGATCAACAAAGGACCGACTTCGTTAAAGGTGATTACACCACCCGATATTTATTTTCTTTCGAGTCCCGATGTTTCCATCGCTGTTAGCAGCGCGGTGTCTTGACAATACCGTTTAGGCGCGTTGTATTCCCTACGTGCGGAGGGCGAGCATTCACGGGTTTCCGTTTATCCACCATACATAAGTAATTAATTCTATGACTTGCTTGCCAAGTGACGCGAGAGGGAGGGTTGACGGAGGCTTACCGAATAGCAAATAAGAGGGACTGTGGGACAGATTACCGAATAATTAAGACGTTCTTATAAATTTCTGATACTTTCAATTTCCGAAATTCTCTGGCATAGATTCCTTCCACTATTCCAGTTCCTTGTCAAGCATACAGACGGCGTAGTGTTTTTAATCGGCAATGAACAGGCGAGACGAACGGTTCCTCGACGTTCCATTGACATCTTCAAATAGTGCTTATCTTTCGATGCGGCCACTAAAGACGCACTTGTCCGAGTCAGCCGTTTCATTCTCCGAAAATTCGCCCATCAGCACACTTATGTGTCGTACGCGAGATTCAACTTTATTTGTTTTTTTTTTACGTTCACTGTCGATCCAGCAAGAAATGATACTCGACAAATTTAAACCGATAACGGTTTACGAGATTGAGAGAATGAGAGGAACGAATTTTTGTGCATTTACACCATGTGAAATCACTAGATGGCAAATTCTTAAGCATTCAAGGCATATGGAATTTGAGGAGATTTTTATGCATTCGTAGCATTTGAATATTTCTTAAATAAAGTCCTTCCACTTAGTGATAGAAAATTATTTTGCCTAAAGATGCAATGGACACGTCCAAAAACCACAAACCCTATCAACACATTCTCGACGCGTGCATCCCAGCGATTGGGTCAATACGAATTGGTTACAACTTCCAAGACAGCTCAAACTAGACCAAGAAAAGGCCGCTACTCTGTCATTTGCAGAACACATCCGCTCTAGAGACGATCCAGGTCATCGGCAACAGTCTCGCATTGAGAGACGGCCGTCCACATCGAACCACTGCAACACAGTCTTTTCGTCGGATCCGAAAACTGGAGCACAAGAACGACTTCAGAAACCTCGCCGGAGGTTAATCCCCAATCAGTGTGGAATTAGATTACGGAATCGTCCCGAAAAACCGTGGGTGTCCGTTCTCACCTGGCAATTGGGTCTTCTGCACCTTCACTGCCTCAATTCCAGCCTCGCAGAGAGAGAGAAGCGAAGAACAAGGGGATGCTGGAGGGGGGTTGAGCAGCGAGGCGCTATAGAGTTTCCGTTTACGTACCGTAAATAAGTAAATAATTCATTCTCTGACTCGCTTGGCAAGTGGCACAAGGAGTGAGCGTGTCCTGGAAGATGACGATGGAAGAGGTGGAGAGAGAAGAGGAGAGAGAGAAAGACCTCGGAGCGGCGTTGAAGACTGTAACTGGGGACGATGTGGGGGTGCAAAGACGGGGGTGGTTCTGAGGGGGGAAGGAGGGCGGGAGAAGGGATGAAATCTGCATAATATCGGTAATGCTCAAAATGCGAGTCGCGTAGCTACCTGCCTTGCTTACCCCGCGCGCCGCTCCACAGTCGCGTCAACTAAAACTTAATTATAATTAATTAATGCGACTGCTAACTGTGGCGGCCGGACAAGTATTGACCCGACACGCGACGCTCGGCCGTTTCTGATTCTCCGAGACTCGACTCGATCTGTTCCTTTTCCTCCGCCCCCGCGCTTGGTGTCATCAACCGGCTGACGCGGCAGATTTCGAGTCTTAATTCCGTATTCGGACTCCGCGAAGCTTCGGCCAGAATCTCTCTCCTACTTCCTCACTGTCTCTCTCTCTCTCTCTCTCTGTCTCTCTCTCGCTCTCTCCTTTCTCGACCGTCTCCGCGAGAAACGCTGGGGACATAACATTTCCGTGGCACGGGCGGCACTAAGTCTATGGCCCCGTACAGTACGTAATTAGAAACCTTTGTGCAAAATGAATACTGTTAATTAACGTACCTAAAAAGACATTATACCCGCGGGGTGGTGAACTAAATATGGCCTCCGGCGAGTGTATTACACCGTTCACGGTATAAATAAGCGATTTGCCACCGCCGACGCCCGCACTCTCTCTCTCCCTCTGTCTCGCTCACCCTCCCTCTCTCTTTCTCTCTCCCGTGAGAGGAAGCTCTCTCTAGCTTATTCCGTTCCTTGGTAGTTGGCTCGCCTGCTAGTAGCTTTCTTGCTGCAGTTAAATCATAATGAATTGTACCCGAGACCCGCCAGAAGAGTTTCTCAACTGGCTTCGGGTTCCCATGCTTGATAGCTGAGAATCAGCTGTGATGATGGTTGATCGGTTAATGGGGGTTGTTCCGGATAAGTTCACGGTGTTTTCGAGCGAGGCGACATTTCGATCGAGGTTAAATTCTGGATCGCGTGATAGATGCGAACTGTGATTATCGGAAAACCGTGCTATCCGTGAAAAGGGTGAATTCCTTCAGGGTGTGCTACCACCCCTGAAATTATTCGGTTGGACTAATCAAGCCACAATGATCTGCTATAATTATTAGACTGCGGATCTTCAAGCTAAATAAAAATTGTCTGCTTCAATTACAAGAGGACAGAGTTATATAAAAATCGTCGTCAGTTGGATTTGATCGCAATCAAACATTAAGGGATTGTTATCATTAAACAGGAGTGCGAAAATAATTTTCAAGATCGCCTCAAACAGAATAAGAATTAAAGTACACCTTCCACAGAGAGCAGGCTCAAAGTACCAAAATGTTTGCTCATTTTCATACTTGCCTGCTTGAAAACACAACACAGAGAGGCGTTACATAAAATTATACTGTTTTAAATGAGACTCTGTCCAGGCCGCGTGTTACAGCGCGTTCATTAAAATAAGGGATTCTCAGAGAACGCGGCGAGGACAAACAAATAATTAAGCAGAGATAGAGAGCTAGGCTAAATATGCAACGCAAGCTTTTTTCTCGACGCAGGTCGAACAACTGCGAAGAATGAGCGATTACTTTCGTAACGCCTTATATAGGGAGTTCCCAGAAGAACGTTCCGTATTCGATTTGAATTATGTGCGTCCATAATACAGACGATACGACCTATATCCGACTTCATAACCGTTTCGCGACCTGTTTCAATCACGCGGAGTAGTCTTATTTTAGTCTCGTTGCTTTCCATCGGTGCTTCATGTATCTCCAAATGGTCTTTACGCCGAGTGGAAAGACGCGTTTCTCTTCAATCAGAGAGGGAAAACGTGAAGACTTACATTAAAAATGCATTTAAGGGAGGAAACTATTAGTGACTGAAAAATTCGAACGAACAGATCAGCACATTTGAAAATGTCTGCATACTTTTGAAGCTCCGAGAAAACTAGATAAAAGGACCGAAAATATTTCTTAACGATCAGGATGGTTTGCTGGCATAAACGGGCGGAGATTCGAGAAACAATATTGTTTCCCCGGGTCTCCTAAAACGATTCAGCAGCAGCTTTCCCTTTTCGTTCCGCTGAAAAATGACTCGCCCGGCGCGGTCTTCAGGGGCGTTTCGGGATATTATAATTCCGCGGCGGTGTCATGATCATAATAACAACGCGTTAATTAAACCCGTTGATTTATGCGCCTTTCATATTGTAATTGCCCGCCGAACTCGAGTCGGGCCGTGTAAAAGCCAGCAGAGCCACGGTCTCGGACGATCTCTTGCTCGCGTAGCCGAGATAATGCGACCGAATTAATGAGTCAAGGCGCAATTAATATCGACCATTCAAGCTGCTCGTCGCTCAATACACACTTGCTGTTCTGGTTTTTGAGGTCGCAGAACCACCGTGACTGATCCGTACGGAATTCCTCACGAATGTCTCTTTTGGTAATCATGTCAGTAAACAAAATGTGAAGCATTCATTCTTATTCAATTAGAATCCATGCTTCCACCTTTTTGCCGGTTCTTCCTAATCTTAAATGATAAGTACAAGCACAAATTTTTCTTTTATAGAAATAGTTACACGAAAGACTTTACGATCATATTTCCTCCATTTTTGCTGTAAAGAAATACATCTCACGACACAGACAGCAAACCACTTCAAACCACCTTATACCAAAGAGTCCACGTTAGCTAAAAATGTGCTGATGTCATGAGATTTTAGAAGACAGGGACGAAGCAAAGTAGGATCCTCCTACGCACTCCAAAAAACTTCAAACCACTTCAAACCATCTTACACCAAAGAATCTTTGGTATCCAAACATTCCGAGTTAAGCCACCGTAAGCCAAAGAATTCAAGTTAGCCAAAAAAAAATCGCCAATGACACAAGTTTGAAGAGGAAAGGGAGGAAGATCCCTTGGAAAGGGTAAGAGGTGACGGTAACAGGGGCACCCCGTGCAGGTTCCCGCGAAGCGAAACAGTCTGTGAAAGTACGATTTCTCTATTACCGTGGGTTAATAGGGTTTTTAAAAGTCAAGTGCAGCTCACGTGGTGACGAGGGCGTGGGCCCTGCATCGGTGTCGCGTGGGACGTTGTGGGTGGAGGGCGGAAGGTAGCATTGGCAGGGTCGGTGGGATGGAATCGTAGGAAATGGGCGGGATGAGTCGGAAGAGATTCAAAGGTCGCCAATTGCTCCGGCAAGTGCTTGCCGGGGTGGTTCGCGAGAATTTTTCCCTCGCGAGCGAGCGAACGAAAACGACGAACTAGAACTGAGGAGGGTGGTTGCAGCGGCAGCAGCAGCAACGAGGAGTCGTTGGAGGCATCGCTCACTCGATAGCCATAATCAAGTAATCACAGATGATGCGGGAACATCGAGTGGTACGTTTCAGTTATCAGCTATTACCCCCATCGATACACAGAGAGCGCCTTTTAGTCAGGGGCTCTCAGCGACCCCCGACGAGAGGGAGGAAATGCGCGGGGATGGTTTCGAGCCAGGGGATGTTTTTTAGCGTCACAAACAGGAAACAAGAGGGTCTTCGCGAGCGTCTCCTCGAGGCCAGACGAGGCTGGAGGGAGTCCACGGTTGGGGGAGGGGGCTGGCTACGTACGACACGGACCGAAAGCGACTGAGCGACCCTGCGATATTTTTTAATTAATCGAATTATTGAACTGTATCGCAATTGAATTGAATTAAGTGTCGGTGCTGCGCCACGGAACCTGGAAGCGCGCAATTTTCTGTCATTATTGCAACGCCCTCCTCCTCCTCGTACTCCTCCATCTCCTGTGCAGTCTGTCCTCCCTCTGTCTCGATACATCTTCCCTCTCCTGTAACCCCGGCACTTCCATCCTGACCCCCTCTTCAGGACTCGTCGTTGCCAGTTTCTACGTCCCGCAACCCCTTACCTTCATCGGTTCCAACTCGTCGTCTACCCGACGGCCACCCTTCGGATCCGTGACTGTCACTCCATCGGCGCCCTACGCGACTCACGCGTCGTTCACTCGTCCCACCCATACATTATATAAATAAATAAATTCCTTGTAGGTTAGGTTTGATGCAGTTTCAATCGTCATCATTTGATCACAGACAAAACTATAATAAATAAAGACAATTGAAGGTCATATTTTATGACAGGCAGTTGTAGTACGCTTGATACATTTTCAATTGTCGGCATCTTTGATCATGGACAAATCTAACACACACAAATAAAGTGACATGTTTTGGAGCAATTATTTGTGGTATAGGTTTGATGCAGTTTGAACCGCATCCACCTTCGATTATGAAGTCCCCCAGCACTTCTACCCTGACCCTCTCTTCAGGGCTCGTCGTTGCCAGCGTCTACGTCCCGCAACCCCTTACCATCCTCGTCATCTACCCATCGGCCACCCTTCGGCTCGGTGTCTGCCTCTCTACCAGCACCCTCCTCGAACACATACGTCGTTCACGCATCCCACCAATACGCTTGCGACACGCGCTTACTCGCTCTGCTCTGCTCAGCTCTGCGTCTACTCGCTCGCGCACGCTTATAACCTCGCTGCACCACGTGGCCCCCACTAATTACCTATCCAGCTGTACCCGCGCGCGCGACGTAAACGACGGGAAGGGTTGCTGCTTCGATGCGAGAGCGGTAAGGATTTTTTTTCGGGGCCGAGGGAAATATTGATAAAGTAAACGTGGCACTCACGCCGAGCGCGGGATAATTAAAAAGAATGGCCGTCTCGTTGCAAACCAACCTCTCTCCCCGCGCGCACCCCCTTCGGTGCCACTCTACTCGCCTCGGCTGATATACCGAACCGGCGAGAGTTTCTAGATATTGTTTTTCAAATTTCTGGGAATTATTTAGCCCGAGAGGAATCGCTTGCCCGTGGAATCGTTCAATATTCCTTAATCATCCTGCGTTCGGGGGTCGCAGGTTATTGGGAATGCTCGCGTGAATTGCGCGGGGTAGCCTGGGCACGAATAGAAGGGTTATTAAGTGCTGCGGAGGTTGGTTTGATTGATTTTCTTTAATATTTTGTCTAGGATTCACTGAGCTTCTTTTATCGGAGAGGACCTCGTTTGGAATCAGAAGCAGTACTTGATTAATTATTATGCTGCTCCTCGAATTGACTATGTATGTTCATTGAATAAAAGTTTACATATTTTAAATAAATTATTTGTAATTCATTCTATACAGTTTGGATTGTGTTGCTCTTCAAACCTCAACAAATCTAAACTGATAAGTAAAAAGAGATACTTTTAAGCAATCAGTTGCAGCACGTTTGATGCAGTTTGAACTTGATTAATTCTCGATCAAGACAATCAGAAAGTGCGTCTAAAAACGGCAACCTATCGGGTAACGTCCACCCCGGTTGTCGTCTTCAGGGTCAAACGGCAGCCGCAGTATTTCAATTCGCGTTCCGTCACAGGCCGCGCATTCAATTATCAGCGCACACCGAAACATGATGCAGGCCTGGTAGGGTAGAATCGATACGATTTTAATTCCCCGCGGTCCCCCGCTTTTAATCGTCGCATCAGGTTATGATACCGGCACGAAAAAGTCCCCAGACCGATGGTCCGACTACCAACCAATCACGACCGGTCCTCGAATCCAGTTCAACCGGCGTTGTTTCCCCTTGTAGCGCCTATCGAACGCGGCAGACCACAATAATTCAAACGAGACAGGGGCCGGAACGGTTCCGAAAACCGCGGAACGAATCGTCTCAGCGGGACACACACGATTTAGAACACTTCTACGTGCTGCGACGCCCTGGCGAAAACCGGTTCGGGGGTGAAACACCCGGGGGGAGGAGTGAAAACCAAGGAAGAGGAGTTAGGGGTGATGCTAGGCGGGGGTGGAGGGGAGGGATGAGGTGGAGAAAGGCCAGGAAGGAAGAGAAAGGAACCGGCAGAGGGAAACACGAAGTTGAATGGCGAGAAGGAAGAAGAAGGGGCGACGGAGTGGCGCACGGGGGTGGAAAGGTAGAAGGTGGATCAGGGGTTGCGGAAGGACGACTGCGAGAGGAGGAGGGGAGGAGGAGGGTGGTCTAACCAAACTTAATTGAATCCCAGTCCGAATGTATAATATGTAGACTGCCTGCATAATGTCGTGGGCCGACAGTGATTCTCCGCGGTCCAAGTCGACGAGACGGGCCGAGTCGAGCCAAGGCGGACCACGGGCGTCCCGGCGCCCAGGCGTCGCGGTAAACGACGAATTTTGAGAACCATCCGCGGAATTAGATATACAATAATGTAAGCAGAGCCCCGTTGCGGTGTAAGGGTTGGTGGTAAGGTCATGTATATTCATACATCGGTCGACCCACCTCCGATTCTCTCGCCCAGCCGCCCCACACCAGCTAGCACTCTCTTTCTCTCTCTTTCCGTCCCTCCTCGAAAGCTCTCTCTCTCTCATACCTTGGTCTAGGGGCTCTTTCGCCTTCAACCGACCACCCCCTCACTCCCATGGCAAAGACCGAGCTAAACAACGACGATGCGAATAGATTTACGTCACGTCCGCGCTGTTTACGACCCGCGAGCATTAAGATGCCTACTGGCAAGGATATTCCGGGATGAGCTGATCAGCAGACTGATTGTTGATGGTACTTCCTCCTTTTGTGTAGGAGGTTCAGTAATTTGCAGGCAATTTAATGTCTGTTCAGGAATTTTTTAATATTTTATGGTTCGTAATTTGTAATACGTGTTTTTTTCAACCCCCTATGAGGGATTTACCATGAATTCAGTATGGTTAGAGTAGTGTAGACAGCTACAATGATCACCCAAGTCTTTTTGGATTGATAAAAATATATTATAAATTTATAGAACTCGACAAGAGTATAATATAAATCTACACGGATTTTGGAATTACTTACAGCTCTCATTTTTCACTAAAAAAACGAGTTCTCCTCTTCAGGTTGAGAAGAACCGCGGAAGAGAAAATAGATGCAGGTGAAAGGAGATGAGCCAAGAGAAAATAAACGATCGCCTTATCTTCGTTGCGGTTTTAAAATATTCATAAATTCTCGCGTTAATAACGCCGGTTTTTATAATCATTTTAATAAAACTGATACTCGGCCACGTTGACATAAAGTTCGTCCCGGCGATTTCCATACCGCGTTCCGGTGCCCAACGGCACGGCAAGATATTCCATTGAGTTTTACAAATTATAATTAAAACGAGGCTGTAATTACTCGGAGGAAAAGTGCGGCTCCCGGTTTCGGCCATGGAATTTGGCGCGTGTGGCTTGTTGCACGAGAGTGGATCAAAAATACGGATAACAATTTTTGTAATACCTTTTCACCATCGAGCATTAAAATAATTGCTGTACAATTGAGACTTTTACTGTGTAACGTTTCGTTCTACAATCCGACAGATTTGCTTCTGGTGCGACGAGCTGTAATAGTTGGTTTAGGTATCGATCGGCTTTCTTAATTAAAAATTAAACCACTAAAATTCCTAACGACGCCAAAACATCTTCTTCGGAGTTCGAACTAGGACTGTGTACTGTAACTTAAGATTGTCCATGGACTATCTGAAGAATTATGCTACGAAGCAAGGAAAAATTCGCGTTTCTCCACGATCAAAAATTCCTCACGTTTAAAGTTCCAGTTATCGCGTACGAAAATCGTCATGGTGAGTGACGTTACGAGGTGCCCGTACACCTAGAGCTGGCTTGGTAGCGGAAGAAGGAGCGATGAGGAGTTAGGGGGGTGCGAAGGGGCCGCATCGTTACCAGTAACGACTCCTCCGTAGGTAATGTTTCCCCGAGTCCCTTCGAAAAGCTTAATTACGGCGAGTCAGCGAAATAATTCGAAATAGGAGTAAACGTTTGTGCCGGGACGGTATTTGCATTTAATGGATATTAAAATGAATGACCATCGCTCATTACGAATGCCGCGGGGCGTCCGTGGTAAAATCGTGGGTAATGAAGTCGCGGGGGGGTTGAATCTTACTTGTAAATGGATCCTTCATTATGGCCAGATATCGTCTCCTCGGAAATGCGTTCTAACGACTATTCGGACACCGTCGCGTCGCTCTCTCTCTCTTTTCCACCCCCTACCCCGTTTCTCCATCCCCGTATCCCGAGGAATTATAAGAATCACGGAAACGATAATGCACCACCAGTCGTCTGCGCCTGTAATTGCGCTGTAGAACTTTTGCCCCAGCGAAAACCGCGTCCGAGCCAAGTTGGTCAAACTTTAACCTCGACGTAATCCTTCGTTATTAACGAATGCACTATTCGGCAACTTCTAAATATCGTCTTTCCTCGGACGATACCCAGCACCTTCTAGAAATTAAAAAACTACCCACCGTGGCCCATAAGATCGCACTGTTTTCTATTTCACATTTCAAATAGATCCTTAATCGCACACCTTCCCGTTTTGAGTTCTGAACGAAGTGACGAATTTTTGAACAATGCAGATCTTCAAGTCATATTCGTCATTTGATACAACTGGATTGTTACATACACATCAGTGGGGACGTGCTAGTTTGGTGTCTTTTACGGTATCCTTTTTCTCGTAACCTCTTAATAGTCTTTTTAAGCGCATAATTTAGCTTAACCAGCTACACAGAATTTCATAGGGCAGAGTCGATATCGATTCCGTATAATGAACTGGAAGCCTCGTAATATTCGATGTAATGACGTGAAACTATACCGTGACATCATTTTGTGGTTTATAGTCTGATGTCAATTATTTCATACTGGCCAGTGGTCGGTCGGTAATCAACGCGGTATGGTGGCAACATTCGCGATCCTGTGTAGGGGCGCGCAGTTTTGTGACTGCAAAACGATAGGAAAAATGACTAGCTGGATTTTTTCATTCAAACGCGTTTTTTTGGCAATCAATGCGCACAGCGTGAGTTCAGATTGGATTTCTGAATAGGTTAAATCAGTGCGAAGTTAGGAAATGGTAGAACGTTAATTGGAAAAAAATTTATAGTTACAGTAAACTTCAGTTTGTATACAAGGTATACATTTTTAGCTGCAACAGATTGAATCTATTTTACTCTGCATAATTTGATTTATTTGAAGTGCAGTAGAATGGCCTATCATTAAACAAATTAGCTACAGAAAGGAGAGATTACATTTTTTTAATTACCTAGTTCACTGGTCAGACAGCGTTTCACAAGGAAAACGAGCCGTCAAACTATCAGATAATAGTCTTAATTTTTTATTGCAATTGCATATTCATAGATCATATAATCTCCAGTAACATGTTCCCTATCTCCCAATCTTGACGAAGACTATTCTATCCTCTTAACGCGTTATCCATCGTTGAAGCCTACATAGTCACAACATTCCATTAAATATAACGTATCTCCCTTATTAAACAGCTTTTTTAAATGTCCGAGCAGCGATCTTAATTACCAACCTCTATGGAATTAATTTTCTTTAGACAAAATGCGAGCTGACACGACTCCTTGCTTAAACTTAGAAATTCATATCTACTAGAATGGTTGGCCTTTGGGTTTTATTATAATATAATGGCTGCATTAACTAGTGCTTTAAACGAATGTTTTCTCTGAACGCCAGCGAGTCAATCAGGTCGCAAAAATTAGCATAAAAATCCGCAGCGCGATAATCGCTGCGGTAAATCTTCACTTTTCAGTTCTCATTCCATAAAAAGCGTTGCCTAGGGTTAATGAATTTATTGTGACTAACGTATTCAATTAATCTTTTCGAAATTGGGGAGTAATTATACATTTTTTACATTAAAAGAAACTGTACACACAGAAGTTATAATGACTTACTCGCAGTCCACTAATTATCATACATGTTTTCAGTTATCGTATTTCCATACGTAAAATATTTCCAAACATAATATTCCACCAAATTTTTCCAAATATCCAGAAATTCGTTTACGTCTATAGGATCGTACCACCGACTTATGCTAAACACAATTTTTGGTCCGCTGCATTAGCCTGGGCTCCGACGGCGATCTAACCCAGCGAAACAAGAAATGCAATCGATTCTTTCGGTAAGTAGTTATTAGCGAGCCGGGTAATTGGCGAGAAGACACGAAACGTGGCGCATTAGAATACAATGGCGTGTGGCAGGGAAGATTTTTCGGGCTCGCGTGTGCCGCAAGAGTAAGACGCGAGCCTCGGATGCTCGAGACATAAGCCACCGACAGAGCGTCGGTCGTTATGCACTCAACATTCTGCAATCTACCCTTTCTATCGGCCCTAATTTATGTTGAGTAAGGTAGCGGGAGAGCCCACCCTCGACTTGCTCCGCTAGGAAGCCTCGGTAATGTTTCAAGTGGCTTGTCTGTTGTTAATTTAACCCGGTGTAGGCCTGACGGGTCGTTGGGGGGAGGGTCTGTCTACCCGGCTGCCAACCCCGACTTCGTTACGATAAATCGGTCATTATCCGTGCGCGGAGAGACTCGTCAAGCAAAGACAACGCTCCCACCCTCTACACTCCCCTCTAGGAAACCGGTGCTGCACCAACGTCCAGTTTTCGGGCGAGATTCCGAAACGGGAATTTCGGTTCACGCTGCTGTACGTTTTCGAACCTCGCGATTACCATAACTGGATCGGACTCTGTCGCTGATAAGGAAACCCGCTGGCTAGATAGCGGCGCAGATTACGGGAAATTCTCGAGTGAAAATTACGGATTCTTGGTGGCTCGTTTCTGAGCTAACGCATTGGAATATTGTCCGCCTGTAATTGTGCGCAGTTTTTCTATATTCTAATCAGCCCCTTGTTTGCGATTTTGCGAAACCTGGATTTGAAACAGTTCACCCTTGTCGCTAATGTCAATTTGATACATTATTTACTGACTTGGTATGAGTTAATTTTAATGTTTTTATTTGTCTTTCAGTCTTGTAATAATCATATGTAATTGTGCTGGCACGTTTCACCATTAAATTTTGTTAATTATGAACTGCATTTGCACTAGACACGCACAAGAGCAATATTACAGAAACCTGTTATTAAACACAAATTAAAAAGTCAAATTAAATCAATTTTTAGTATTTTATGAGTTTCGCGCTTCAATTGAAATTGATTGATTTGTAATTGTATTTTTGCATAGAAGGTCAGTTGCAGAATGTGGACTGGTAGCTAGATTGAAACAGTATCTTGAAAAAAAGGCAATATTTACGTTGTTATTGGTATTGATCAATTGTGAAACATAAACTATACCCGGTGCAGCTAGAATTCATGTATGTATAGAAAGGTAAATATCAACAGTGTTAGCTGTGAATTATGAATTGGATGCAATCTCGCTGTGTATCTTGAAAAACAGGAAATATTCGCATTATTTCTGGGGTATGAATTGACTGTGAATTATAAATTAGGCTCGATCTAGAAACCGGTGCAGTTATTGCACAATTGTTCGAAGCACAATTATTGAAGAGTCAATTAATAAAGTGTTAAAATACACAATCTCTCGCATCCCCGCATAAATTTTATAATTTAAGGGTTTGCGAAATCCGACTGACTCGCGCAGTCGTCCAGCAAAAATTCGAAATCGCCACTTTTAATAAATCTCCCTCGTTCCTTCGATCGGGCGTCGCGACGCATCGTTCGGATCGGCGGGCCATCGCATCGGCGCCGCAATTTCCAGGAGGGCGAATCGCGCGTCGCGACGCGCTCTCTCCACGCCGAACGAACGAAACGAAACGGTCGTAAACATATACGGAGCAGGACGAACCCTTTTCCGCGTATCCTGTGCACCCTTTCGCGGCAGGCGAGGCCGACTCGGGTGGAACATTAATATCGCGAAATGAAGCTCATTTGCATATAAATAAGGCGGTGGTGGGGCACGGTGGCGCGCGGCAAGGGAGACCAGGATGAACCACCCTTTTCCACCCCCTTTCCTTTTCGCCCCCTGGCTCTCTCACCCCCTTGACTCGCTCTCTCTCGCTCTATCTCTTCCATTCTGATCTGGCGATCTCGCTTCGGTTCTGTCCCTCGTTCTCTCTTCCTCTAGAACAGAAACCCCACCCTGGACTAATTACACTTACAGACAAAGCAGCCTGTGCCGAGGGGTCGGTCGACTCTCTCGTTTGTCCGTCTTTCTCTCCCCCTCCCCTTCCGTCTCTTCCTCTTTCCAGCACGTGCACGCCTCTCTCTCTCTCCCGTACTCCCGATAACAACGGTTCGCAATGACCACGTGATAATTGCAACCCCCGTGGAGCACGTCCCCGTTAGGATACCCCGGTTAGGTCGTCGAGGAAATTCATCGTTTCCTCGCACCGCTCTCTGCTCTTTCTCTCTTTCTCCCTCACTCTCGGCTCCTCTCCGCTCTCTTTCTTCCTCTCTCTTTCTGGATGGCCATGGATAATCCTTAATCCCGATCAATGGAGTATTCGTGACGGGGTTACGCGGTGAGTTAAAAGTGTCTTGGTGGGTCTGTTACCTCGTGATACGGACTTTGTTAATGGGCTTTTATTTCCTTTTTTTTGCTTCAGCTATCTTCCTGTTCCCTCTCCACGTTCCTTTGTCCACCTTTTTCTACACTTTGTTCTTCCACTGTTCCGCCTGTGGTCGCCGAACGTTTTCTAGATTGATCGAGGCCTCTTGGTTTTTGCTATCCCCTTTTTTCGCAAGCCTGTTCACGGTTTTCCAGTTCTACCTGGCCAGAGACAGGAACAACCGCATTGTCCTACACCGCGCACCGAAAGGGCAATTACGAGATAATATTAAATTTTGGGATTTCCTACGGAGATAATATCGCTTAATTATATTGCACACTCTTGGGGTATCTGAGCTCGGTGCCCTAGTTTATTCACTGCGGTCGAATGCCTGTGGAATTAAAGCCGATTCGATGTTTGCTGCCTTTTTCGGCGAGGGGAATCGCTCGCCTTGTTCTGCCAATTAGATTGCTGTTTTTTATTGCGCGGTGATTCTGGGAGCGGGAGGCCGGCGTGCAAAGACGTTAGGGTAAACTATCGATTGCGATGTATGCGGCAAATAATCCAAATTTGCTAAAAATATCAGAAAAATATCTATTTAAATATTAAATAGGACTTGCAATTATCAAAACTCAGTGTACTAATATTAGTTTTGCATTAATTGCATGAAGTCTAATCGTAAGATTAAGAATGGTCCAGGCAAAATTCGAATATTTTCAACCAACTCTAGACAGCAGGATTTTGAAAAAGATTTATCGCTTTTCTCAAGAATTGTAATACAAAGTTCTTTATCCTCAAGTTGTTCGAAAGTTCCTTTCACGATTCACACGGTTACATTTCTCAAGCATGTATAAAATCATTAACGTACAGAAGAACGTTTAATGTAAATTATCTTAACATTTACTCCAACTGATTTGCAAACTAGTATTAAGTTCAACGTCACGATCGCAGATATCTGAATACAAAATCTTTACAAGATTATGAGGTAACTCCTGTACAACTCATAATTTCAAACCTCATTACAAGACACTCCGCACTCACACTTACACACATGCACACAACTAATGTGCCACCTTATCTCGCTAGGATCTAGAAAACGCCCGATCTCTCACTTCCTTTCGAATCAAAAGTGATTAACGAGCCCGGGTAGCTGTTTGCATAAATTAAGCCACTACCTCCAAACGCTACGCACCTGCAACCGCATATATTTGGCTCGAAGAAAATCGCGCGAGCAAGAGGTGCATTAACAAGTCGAGTTACACGGGTATAAAACGGCTGTCGTCAGACCAAGGCAAAACGTATTAAACCCAGATTAAGATTTGTGTCCCCACTCTACCTTCCCCTTCTACGGCGGGCCGGTCACGTGACAAGTTTCGCAAGAGTATTCCCGTCACTTCGAGTCAATTCCCCTGATCTGGCAACACTGATCAAATCTGACTATTCGACTAACCTTCAAAAAATCATGTTTGATCTAAAAGATACAAGAAAAATCCTACCAGTTTCTCTAATGGATAATACATTTTATGCAATTATTAACAAATGCAAATTCGTAAAGTGCGCGAATCCCAATATACGTATATTTTGACTCAAAGAAAATCGCGAACAGAGGTGCATTAACAAGCCGAGTTACGCGGGTATAAAACGGCTGTCGTCAAACCGAGGCAAACCGTATCAAACCTGGTCAAATCACGGCGAAACAGAGACAGAGAGGGACCGGCCATAGAGGAGGAGCGAGCTATCTGGCGAACGGTGGACTGAAAAAAAGGAAAGAAAATACGCGAAACCTTTTAAAATGCAACGAGAAGAGCGAAATCGATCGATACGAAAGATAGGCGGGAAATAAACGTTGGTGGGAACGGTTCGGGACGCACCGGCCGTTCTATAGAAAGAAACATAAAAACGCGTATTACCGATTCCGGAATACGGCCATTAGTCTGAAGTCAGCGCGGCTATCGTTTATTAAGCGCAAACAGATATTAATGTATTTTTACACGCCGGCCGTCGTTTTCGTTGCGCCGACGCCACCGCCGCCGCCGGCACCGACCGACGCCGATGCCGACGCCGACGCCGCCGACGCCAGGCACCGCTGGCGCGGTCCGCGGGGTCGAAGCCAAATCCAATTACTTTTATTCGGGCGAAATGAGTGCAGCTAAGTCATTAATACTAATCAATGGTGTGCCGGGACCCGCGGCGCTACCAGTCGTTGCCTCTCTCGCGCGCTTTGCCCGTGTTGCCCGTTCGCCTCTCGCGAGAGGTTGCGCGCAGGCGTTTCGCACACGAATTACCCATAACTCAAACGCCTCGGAATGACTTTATTGCAAAAAACTTGCGCTTTTGCGAACGCTATACCCGAGTCGAGCCGAGCCGTGCCGAGGCCGCTCTTCTCTCCGCCGTATACCTATCCGCATTGTTAAAGGCTCCGCGCGCTCGCGCCGATAAGTAATGTTTATTGTTGCATTTCCAACGACCGTGTATCCCAATCCTGCCACACACCACCCGCCCTCTCTTCGACGCCACCCCTTTTTATTCTGCTCGCGCGAGCTTTTTTTTCTCTATACACCCCCTGTTTTTCGCCTGCCACCCTCGCAAACCCGCCCACACACACCCGCCCGTGCCCGATACACGACCCGACCGTCCGCGACCCTCCCCGAACCGATCCCCGGGTACCCTCTCGACCAGAGAACGTTGCACCACGGTTTTTCGCATTAGCAAGATGGCCCGTGAGGTCCGGCTAACGATTTTTTACTGCCGGACACCCCGCGCCGAACGACGATCCTTCCCGCGGAATTTAAAACGGTGCCGTCAAACGCCGATGCGATCGCGATCACGATCCGCGCAGAGAGATTAGGCGGATGCCCACTGCACCTGGTTTCGCTGATTAGAGTGCGGATACTTGCGGAATAGAAATTGGGGTGCGAGAATCGACGGGAAATTTGTTTTCCCGGTTAATCGGTTTGGTTCTGTTCGAGATAGTGTCAGGATGTTTCTATTTTTTATTTTCACGGTTTCCGAAAATGTTTATTACATTCGATTAGATTGGTCTATGCGAAAAATACCATTGATTCGGTCGAGATTTGACAAAATATAAATTTTCAATCGCAATTAAACATTTTGTTAAAATCGATTTTCAACTGAAATTCAATGTTTGTGGATCAAATTCCGTTTGACTTGCACAGCGTCGAACGGAAATGTTTTAAATGCACATTTCTGCAGCCATTCAGCATCTCATATATAAAACATAAAACAAATGTCCGATTCATAGGTTGAAGTTCAGAGATTCGAAACGTTCGGTATTATTCTAATATCGATCGGGCTCGTGTTCATTATACCTAACAGTGAAAATCCCTTTTCGGGTTTTCTATAGATAGATTGCCTAAAAAACATTAAAAGCAATTATTGGGTCAAAGCTTTGTTCCCGACATGTACAGAGATATCCACGTGCGCCGTGTCTTTTTATACACGCGTGTATCTCTGTGTGGGAAAACGAGAAAACGTATGAGCGCGTATATAAGGGTGCCGTGTGGAGTGGAGGGGTGGTAGAAAAAATATATGTACGCGAACGCTTGAAGTGAGAAGTTTATTCTGAGGTAATTAAAACGAGGAGTGAACTTGTTAACGAAATTGGGAATTCCTGCCAAAATACGAAAATGGATGGACAACAATTAGAAACAGTAATGAAGTCAATGAGAGAAATAGAGAGCGAGAGAGAGGACGACCTGAATTTCGCACACGGGAGTGTAACGAACGGTGTTACTTTCTACTTTGTTTTAATAGAAACTTATTGCCTCCTAACCTTCCGCAGCTTAAGGGATCTATCGATACTCTCGAGCACGATACTTCGAGAATTTTTTCCAGATCCAAGAACTTTCTAAACTTATTTCTTGTACGACAGAACCATTCAATTCAATTAGATATATTATAGGGTACAATCTAATAAATTGAACTCGACACTAATATTCTTGAAAAAAAAATTTTAGCACTACCTGAATAATTATAAAATCGAAATGTTTTCAATTTAACATCATTTTTACTGCACTCAAAGAATCGATTAAAACATGTTGAACCAATCGAAAGATTTTACTAAATTCGTATACAAAATTTAATTTTATTGAGGGATTGAATTAAATTTTAGTAAACTACTTATTTGTGAATTTAAAAAAAAATATTTTTAAGCATACTACTCGGAGATTTGGCTCGACCTCGTGGAATGTAAGGCGGTGCAATTTTCGCTCGAAGTGAAATGAATCTGTGAAAAAAAGAAATTGCTTTGTTGGCGAACTTGCCAATTTTTTAATTCTGCGGAATGGTATAGCAGCACGATAAGACCGTGAATATGCATAAATATTCTGGTAGCAGTGATAGCGCCGTTCGCGACCGGAAATCAGCCGAGGATACGCAAAAATGTGAGTTCTCCGGAAGAACGGTTGTTGCGTGCCGACCATCCATGGAGACCGGTTGAACGACGCCGGTATTTGCGCAAGGGGTTGGTCAGGCTGATTAATTTATGCGAAATGCCGAAAGCCCGTAAACATACGTTTCTACGGCTTTACTATATATACATATATCGCGGGCGCACTTTTACAAGCAAAATGGCCGGGGCCTGTGCATTCAACTAATCCCCCTCGCCTCGTCCATTTAATATGGGGGTGGCCATGCCGTCGGGTATAGCCGTTTACGAATTTGCGTGGAAAAAAAAAATTGAACTACCGCCGTGACTCCTGCGCCTCCTATTTTCGTTCGTTACCTATCGACCGGGCTTTATCTATTTTTTATGCAATGAAATGCCCGGGACCAATGGCGCCGGGGCGACCGAACCCCGATCCATTGTACGACTTTGACGAAAATTCGAAATTACAGCGCGGGGTAAAGGGGACGTTCCCTCTCTTTTACACAGAAAAATGGCCGCGGCCGCGTTCGAATCATTTGATAACTTCCACTTTTTACCCGGGATTCCAGTGACGCTCGTTATTTTCTCACCCTTTCCCCCTCCCGCCCCAACGGCTTTTTCGGACCCGCGGAATTTTCGCGTACACACCACTCATCCCCCGCGCCGACCCCTCGGAATCGACACTTTCGACTGATGAAACTTTCGTCCCGTTCACGATACTGGCTCGACTCCATTGCGCTGCAGTCGAACGTATCGTTACGTTGTAATCCTGTTAATGCTTGGGGTGCCTGTTAACTACTCCGCGCGTATAATGTGCGCTCGGCCAGTCCGCGTTCTATAATTCTTTCAATTAGTCAGTACATCGAGGACTCTTCTTTCGAAAGCACATTACGGCGAATTTCAGCCGTTTCAGACAGTAATGGGCGCCACGGAAAATTGCAAAATACTGTCTTTGCCAAGAAGATGTGATGACACTGTTCCGAATAAATGTAACCCTCCGAATTTTATTTTTTTTCCTGACTACAACTGTTGTTGGAAAAAATATATGTATCTATATTTCTGTAGC